>CM053274.1:9987768-10003976 GCA_028583415.1 Protea cynaroides | reverse complement strand
AAATGGTGATTGAATCGGGGCTGAATATTTCTTTGATACTTGAGATGGACTGAATGTGATTGAATCTGCCTAGGGGCTGAATCTTTCCTTAATTCTAGATGAACCGAAATGATGATTGGACCTGCCTAGGGGCTGAACCTTTCCTTAATTCAAAGGTGAATAGGGAACAATGATTGGATTTGCCTAGGGGCTGAATCATTCCTTAATTCAAAGGTGAATAGGGAATAATAATTGGATAAGGGCTGGATCTCTCCTTAATTCAGAGATGAATCGAGAACGGTGATTGGATTTGCCTAGGGGCTGAATCTTTTCTTAATTCTGAGGTGAATCGAGAACTATGATTGGATTTGCCTAGGGGCTGAATCTTTCCTTAATTTAAAGGTACATTGAGAACTATGATTGGATTTTCCTAGGGGCTGAATCTTTCCTTAATTCAGGGGTGCATTGAGAACCATGATTGGATTTGCTAGGGGCTGAATCTTTCCTTAATTCAGAGGTACATTGAGAATGGTGATTGGATTTTCCTAGGGGCTGAATCTTTCCTTAATTCAGAGATGAATTGAGAACTTTGATTGGATTTGCCTAGGGGCTGAATCATTCCTTAATTCAAAGGTGAATTGGGAACAATGATTGGATTTGCCTAGGGGCTGAATCTTTCCTTCTTTCTTATAAAATTTGATGTTCAATCAAGATCTAGATTCATGACTTCCATTGATTCATTTAGAAAGATAATATGGATGGATCTCAAGATGGGAGATCAAGACAATTCCCTAATTGTAGGGGCCTCTCACCCTAAAGGGTGGATATAGTTGCAGTTTGATTCTCTTTTCCAAAGACATTGAAATCCAATGGAGGAATATTGAGATTCTAGACATCTAGGGGAGTGGAAGAAGTCACATACACAATCAAGGATGACTCAACCAAACAAGAGTTAGATCCCTCATAAGGGCGATTGGGTAAACATTATCCAAGTTAATTTAATTGAATTTGATTAAGCCATGTGTTCAGTCTTGGGACCTCATGATTCCAAAATGGATAATCAGTGGTCCCAAGGTCTGGCCAATTGGATTACCGAATTCGATAAAATTGAAATGGATATATTAATCCGTCGTCCTTATTAGGGATGGTTAGCAAAAGCAGTTCATAGATGAACAAACTAGTAAATTTCTTCTTGACCATGGTATCTATGTCTTGACAGGGATTTTCTATTCATTTTTTGAAATCGACGTATTAACAATGAGAGATTCGACACGTCGAGCTTACTTAATGGAGGGTGTATAGTAACCATCTACTATGATGTAGAACAGGTGTATACATACCTCATACTCCCAATGGGTGAGAGTTCAAGATGCTCATCGTGTAGAATCTAACATGTTGACCAGTCGAGGACAAAAATGGGCAGAACTTCGATGTCTCGAACATGGATGTCATGGTTAAGCCGATTTTACTGGGTCGGTTCAGGAATGAACCAAAAATAACAAACATTGGGCTACAATCTAGGTTAGGACAGAAAAGGCCACCTTGACGAGGATGGGGTAACCTATCACCAAATGTTCGATGAATAATGGGCCCCCAATCCCTTTATATACTATGTTGCAAGGATCCAAACGATGTGGAGTAGCATAACGCATTCTCAGGAAGACCCAAGAAACGCTCGTTAGAGGCTGCTCGCCTGTCGTGGTCTCACAAAGTACAAGCCAAGGCTGTGTATTTCGCATAGCGGGCTGCCCCATATGCATGGGACCCGGTTCGGCTACTCGCACGAATGTGTGACTGAACCCATTCCCCCCAAAGCAATAATATACAAGCATAAATATAGTATCCTAAAATCTAGCATCCAATTCACACAAGGAAATTTTTTATTTAGGAGTTTGACATTTATATCCCCAGTGAAGTCGCCACTGTGAGGACAAAGATGGAAATCTTTTGAAGTCGCCACCTAGATTTAGGTCTAGGACCTTTGAAATGTGAAATCTCACCCCAAGGTAAGACTTCGATTGACTCACGACCCTTAGATTGGAATTCTGGTCCATCAGAGATTGGGTAAGCGTCAGGTTACGGTTATGGGAAGGGGTTAGGCACCCAAACCACCTGATCGAAATCGGTCTCATATACCTTTCCTATGCTAGACTCTATTTGTTAAGCCAAACCAAACCAAGTGGTTTGATATCATTGAACCAAATCTGTATCCATCAGATTGCCTACGTATCACGGAATTATTCCGAAAATCAGGTTCACCATCGTAGTTCAAGTGTGATTAAAGTTTATGGATGTGATTTATGCTTGTGCATGATTAAGTTCTTTGTTCAAGTTGAAATTTATGCTTGAAAGGCTGAGAAATCCTTTGGGTTAGGATTTGGATAGTCCATGTGGACTGATAGATAGTCCTAGTGGATCTAAGAATAACCCTATTTGGGTTTAAATATGGATAACCCATTCTGGGTTGGAATGTGGATAACCCTCTGTGGGTCAAAATGTGAATAAATATCCTAGTGGATCTATGGATAGTCCAAGTGGACTAAGGTTTGGATAACCCTTTTTGGGTTAAAATATGGGGGATGTCCTAGTGGATCTATGGATAGTCCAAGTGGACTAAAATTGTGGATCCGAATTTGGGTTTCTCCCAAATGGCCTACGTATCTTAGGGTTTGCCCTAGGAATCAGAATCCGCGTAGTTCGGATTGGATAACCCTATTTGGGTCAAAATGTGGGTAAGTATCCTAGTGGATCTATGGATAGTCCGAGTGGACTAAGATTTGGATAACCCTTTTTTGGATTGGAATATGGATAGATATCCTAGTGGATCTATGGATAGTCCGAGTGGACTAAGGTTTGGATAAATATCCTAGTGGATCTATGGATAGTCCAAGTGGACTAAGGTGTGGATCCGAATTTGGGATTCTCCCAAATAGTCTACGTATCCTAGGATTTGCCCTAGGAATCAGAATCCGCGTAGTTCGGGATATAACCTGTTATAGGTTAGAAAGTGAGAACCTGTTCTAGGTTTGGAATTGAGAACCTATTCTAGGTTTAGGGTTTAGAACCTATTCTAGGTTTAGGGTTTGCCAAGGGGAAAATCGTCCTAAATTACCCTTTTCATTCTGAATTCTAATTTTGGAAGGTTTGGCAAAGAATTCTCTTTCTTTATTAAGGTTTTATTATTCCCATTATGCCCTTCCCAAGAATGTGGGTGCCTAAATGCAAGTCCCCACGCCTAGATTGTCTTCTAGAAGTGTGCGGGATATGGCGGTTTGACTAGGGTGTTGCATAAAATAAATTATTGCCAAGAAATAGAATATTCTATCTAAATATGGCACATAAAACATTTATGACAAGAAATTCACATACGATAAGATTGTTTAAAAATTTTTTCAAATATGGCATGTATTGCAAATAAGCTCCTCCTTTTTTTTTTTTTTTTTTTTTTTTTCTCTTTTTTTTTTTTTTTTTTTTTTTTTTTTTTTTTTTTTCCCCTTTTTTTTCTCTTTTTTTTTTTTCTTTTTTTTTTTTTTTTTTTTTTTTTTTTTTTTTTTTTTTTTTTTTTTTTTTTTTTTTTTTTTTTTTTTTTTTTTTTTTTTTCCCCCCCCTTTCTTTCCTTTTTTTTTTTTTTCTTTTTTTTTTTTTTTTTTTTTTTTTTTTTTTTTTTTTTTTTTTTTCTTTTTTTTTTTCTTTTTTTCTTTTTTTTCCCTCCCCCCCTTTTTTTTTTTTTTTTTTTTTTTTTTTTTCCCCCTTTTTTTTTTTTTCTCCCCTTTTTTTCCCCCCCTTTTTTTTTTTTTTCCCCCCCCTTTTCCCCCAAATTTCTTTCTTCCCTTCTTCCCTATATTTGGAGCATTCATATGCTTTGTTTGGATTGTGCATACCATGTTTGCCACATTCCATGTATTGCTATTTTTGGTAGAATAGATAAATTTTTACCATATTTTAGCAAAATCTTAATTTTTTTTAAGTCTTACTATGCTTAGAAAATAGCATATAAGATCTTTCCTTTTTTTGAAAAATTCATGTCATATATGCATTCTATGATTGGTACTTACCATATTGATATATAGATGCATATTAGATCTTGCATATTAGATCTTGCCATATTAGATCTTGCCATGCTTAGATCTTGCCATATTAGATCTTGCCATATTAGATCTTACCATATTAGGCTCTTGCCTTATTTGCAATACATGTCATATTTGAGAGATTTTAAACAATCTTACTACATGTGAATTTCTTGCCATAAATATTTTATATGCCATATTTAGATAGAATATTCTATTTTGGGCAATAATTTAATTTATACAACACCCTAGTCGAACTGCCATATCTATACACCTAGCAAACATATTAGGTGTGGGGACGTGCATTTAGGCACCCACATTCTTGGGAAGGGCATAATGGGAATAATAAAAGCCTTAATAAAGAAAGAAAAATGCTTTGCCAAACCTTCCAAAATTAGAATTCGGGATGAAAAGGGTAATTTAGGATGATTTTGCCCATCGGTAAACCCTAAACCTTGAATAGGTTCTCAACCCTAAACCTAGAATAGGTTTTCAATCATTAACCTAAAATGGGTTATCCAACCCGAACTACGCAGATTCTGATTCCTAGGTCAAACCCTAGGATACGTAGGCCATTTGGGAGAAACCCAAATTCGGATCCACAATTTAGTCCACTCGGACTATCCATAGAGCCACTAGGATATCCCCATATTTTAACCCAAATAGGGTTATCCACACCTTAGTCCACTCGGACTATCCATAGATCCACTAGGATATTTATCCACATTTTAACCCACATAGGGTTATCTATATTTCAACCCAGATAGGGTTATCCACATTCCAACCCAAATAGGGTTATTCTTAGATCCACTAGGACTATCTATCAGTCCACTTGGACTATCCGAATCCTAACCCATAGGGTTTTCTCAACCTTTCAAGCATAAACTTCAACTTGAACAATGAACTTAATCATGCACAAGCATAAATCACATCCATAAACTTTAATCACACCTGAACTACGATGGTGAACCTGATTTTCGGAATAATTCCGTAATACGTAGACAATCTGATGGATACAGATTCGGTTCAATGATATCAAACCACTTGGTAATTTTAATTTTTTTTCGAACTACGTGGATTCTGATTCCTAGGGCAAACCCTAGGATACGTAGGCCATTTGGGAGAATCCCAAATTCGGATCCACACCTTAGTCCACTCGGAACTATCCATAGATCCACTAGGATATTTATCCACACCTTAGTCCACTCAGACTATCCATAGATCCACTAGGATATCTATCCATATTCCAACCCAAAAAGGGTTATCCAAATCTTAGTCCACTTGGACTATCCATAGATCCACTAGGATATTTATTCACATTTTGACCCACATAGGGTTATCCACATTCCAACCCAGAATGGGTTATCCATATTTCAACCCAAATAGGGTTATCCTTAAATCCACTAGGACTATCTATCAGTCCACATGGACTATCCAGATCCTAACCCATAGGGTTTTCTCAGCCTTTCAAGCATAAATTTCAACTTGAACAATAAACTTAATCATGCACAAGCATAAATCACAGCCATAAACTTTAATCACACCTGAACTACGATGGTGAACTTGATTTTTGAAATAATTCCGTGATACGTAGGCAATCTGATGGATACAGATTCGGTTCAATGATATCAAACCACTTGGTTTGGTTTGGTTTAACAAATAGAGTCTAGCATAGGAAAGGTATAGGAAACCGATTTCGATCGGGCGGTTTGGGTGTCTAACCCCTTCCCATAACCGTAACCTGACGCTTACCCAATCTCTGATGGACCAGAAATCCAATCTAAGGGTCATGAGTCAATCGAAGTCTTACCTTGGGGTGAGATTTCACATTTCTAAGGTCCTAGACCTAAATCTAGGTGGCGACTTCTAAAGATTTCCATCTTTGTCCTCACACCAGCACAATATTGTGCCTTAGAGCGGCCATTACAGTGAGTTGTCTCAGCTCACTCAGTACTTGACCTATTGTGTCTGCACTGGGGAGCAGGTCTGTCTTCCCTACATCATTATCCGGACCATGCATCAGGCTACACTATCCGATCAGACCAGTAACCTTCCATATGGCCGACTCATCACCACTTTTCTGCAGCGATTACGAGTGGACATGAGGGGTGAGATTGCCGTTGAGGATACTAGGACCTTGGACATCGACTGGGATGCCATTTTCCAGATGCAGATGGACAGCCTGCTGATCAGTGATGAGGACTTGAGGCTCGTCCTCGCCCACTCCGGAGGGTAGCAGCCATGGCAGCAGCAGCAGCAGCAGCCAATGCTGCTCATGCAGTAGAGGCAGGGGGTGATGATGAGGGTGGCGATGATCAGATGGAGGATGTTCCAGCGCCAACCCCACAGCCCACACATGCAGCGGGACCATCTCAGCCTCCTCTCGACACCGTGATGGGTATGTTCACGGAGATCAGGGATGCTTAGCGTGAGATGAGCCGTGACTTGGGGCGCCTTGCTCGTAGCCTCAGAGTCACTCAGGAGCAGGTACACTGGCTCAGGGTCGCCTATGAGCGTGATTATGATATTGCTGACCCTATTCCTCCTATGCCCCCAACCCCATGATAGGTCTCTTATTTTTCTTTCTCTCTCTGGCACGGTTTTTATATAACAGGGTAACTGTCCGACTTGTGGACTGTACCCTATTGCACCATTAACTCTTGATACAGCTTTTAAATATTTTAATTGAAGTTTATGGTTTCTTTTTTTAGAACATTCTTATTAATTTTACCCTTGGAATAGTATGTTATGCTCCTTCTTATTTAATCTCAGACATCAAACAATGCTTAAGGTGTGTGTAAGACCCGTGTCAATCTAACCCGGTCTTACCACCTTGAACCAGGTTCACCCATCATGGTCGAGTCAAATGGACCAAGGGCGTGAAGGAGATCGAGATCCCAGGTATCAAATCGACCCAAAAACACTTAAAATAGGGGAAGGGTCGCACACCCAGCTAAGCAGGGTCGGACCTCCCAAAACAGAAAGTCAGACCCTCAGTTTTGGAGGGAGGGTCGGACAGTTTAAGACCCTAGGGTCGACGGGATCATCGACCCTCCCATCGACCCTCGGTTCCTGCCGAATATAGAAATTAGGAAATTTCTATATTTTTCGATTGGGATTCTTTCCAAATCTTAATGGGACTTATTTAGGATGTTCCTAGTCTCTATTTAAAGGACGTCCCTAAGCCACTTTCACTCCTTTCACAACCCTAATTGAATTGAGAGGAAGAGAGGAGAAGGAAAAGAGGAAGAAGAGAGGCAAGGAAGAGAACCTAGCAAAAAGGAGAAGAGTTGCAGAGAAAGATTAATCTTCTCAGGTATGGATACTAATTCCATGAGTTTCTACAGACCTTAGGATAGTTATTGGAGAGAGAGTGATCTCGGAGAAACCCAAACCATCCATCCATGGTTAGGTTTTCATGGAAAACCATAGGTGGATGCATGAAAACTATTTAGATGGATTATACATGGTTTCAGACCATGGAATGGATGTAGAATGGAATGTAGGAGCAAGCCATAGGACCCCAAACACGAAGAATGGATTAAAAAGTGGAAATTGGACCAAAGTGCACCAAGGGTGACCGAGGGTCGATGACCATCCGACCCTAGGTGTTTCGACCATCGACCCTCGACGATTCGGGAAGTCCAGAAAGAGGGGAGGGTTGATATACCCATCGACCCTAGCATCGACCCTAGCATCGACCCTAAGTTAACAGAATGGTTTTTAAATTCTGAATAAATTCTAATTAAATTTTATCGACTTTGTTAGGTCTTCTAGCAATATAATAACATTATAAAGGTGATTCTAAAGCTTGGAAAAGTATCTATTAGCAAGCTAAGGTGAGGAACCTTAACCCCAAACTAAATTGGTTAATAATAAACTGTTTTCTATTTCTTGAGTCCTATGCCATGCTTGATTCTATGCGAATATGTTGTAATGTGCATACAGCATGCCATCCAATATTTCTATTACTTGTTCATGCATATTTATTTTATTGTTTATAACATGATGATGATGATGATGATAGGAATAGGCATGTGCTTGTATGTGTGTGGTTGATGTGCTTGATGCGAGCGAGTATCAGGGGAGGTGTGATGAGGACGTCAATAAACGTAACCTTTGGCGGGTCTCAGCACTTTAGCTCTATCTCTAACTCAAGTCTTGTGCATTGGCATCGTCGTATCGCCATTACTTTAGCAGAACTATTATGTCGTAGAGTATCAGGGGAGGTGGTCTCGGTCCTTGTAGTCTCTGACTCTACCGGGGGGCCTTAGCTCTATCTCTATGGACATTCTGAGGGATGCTGGGGTGAGGCCTTGGATACACTATTTGGCATTAGGATTGGTTAGTTGCGAGCCCAGTTTGCAGCCCTCGCCAACAGGGGCTTACGTGTTGGTATGGCACTATATAGCAATAAACGCAACCTTTGTTATATAATGTTCATGGTTTGGTGCATGTGAGTTGACGATAAACGTGATCTTCGGGTAACATCACACACTGGTGTATAAAGGCGGAGTCAATAAACGCGACCTTTGGCTACCTCAACCTTTCTATAGCATACTACAAACTTATATACCAGACCAAAGATATAAATTGACTTTTATCATGCATATGTATTGTTGCATTGTTTTGGCTACTCACTGAGCCGTGATGTGTGCTCACCCCTCGACGTCGAATATTTTTAGTTGATGATGCAGGTTATACCGTTGAAGACTATATGAATGCGTCTGCGTATGGAAATGTGGCAGCTATGGAAGCTGGAGCTGAAGATGATACACACGACTCCTCTTGCGAGTGCAACTCGTGTGTATTTGATTAGATATTTTATAGGTTTCTTTTATTGCGTTTAATAAAGACTTGTATTTGATATTTAAATATTTATGTCTCAGTTGGAAACAGAATAATTTGTTATTAAATTATTAATATCATCTTAGTTCTCAGTTCATTTATTTATAAGATTTTCGCTATTGTGTAATTACTCTGATTATGATTGTGGATGCATGTAAGTTTGGATAATGCGGGGATAGCCTATTTGAGATCCTGGTTGAACCGTTGGTTATTTAGCAGTTCATCACACCATTCTGAATAGTACGGAATTGGGGTGTGACAACTTGGTATCAGAGCTTCTCAGGCCTTGCCCGCCAAACTGACACCCATTCAAGACCATTGTGAACTGAGATAGGATAAATTAAAAGCTTTAATACAAACACATTGTAAGCACCAGTGATGATTGAGACCAAATTTAAAAGAGAATAATGCATCTATTAAAGGGAAAACAAGTTACATACAATGAGTGAGAGAAACAAAATGTATATACATAACTAAAGCAGAGTACAGTCCACAACCCGGACAGTTACTCTGTAGTACAAGGGAAAAATAAAAGTACAATCAAGAAGCTGGAGGCGAAAGAGGAGGCGGGGCCTCACGATCTCGGTCATAGTCCTCAGCATAGACTCTAGTCAACCAGGCTATCAGAGTCTAGGTCGTCTGTAGACTAGCTGTGAGACCGGCTATCCTCTGATCAGTCGCACGCTGCACCTCTAGGAGCTCTCCCATCCGCGCGTCAGATGCGTGCTGAGCAGCCAACAGCTCATCCATCTTCAGATCAGATCTGCGCTGAGCATCCCTGATCTCCTGCAGCATCTCCATCATGGCTGAAGGTGGAAGTGAAGGATCAGCCGAATGGGAAGGATCAGCCTCAGGTGCAGGAGCCGCCGCAGAAGAAGTACCAACTCCAGCTGCATGTATAGGTGAAGGCGGTGGTATCGAGTCGACGTCCATATATATACGATCGTCATCGTCGACCGGATCCACACGAGCTCTAGCAGCAGCAGCAGCAGCCTCAGCATCAGCCATTTCGACCTGAGTGTGAGGGCGCACCATCGCATTCCTCTCCTCATCGCTAACCTCAGCATCTTGCAGCCCCATCTTGCAGATAGCCTCCCAATCTAGAGGCGACGAGAAGGTCTTCTCCTGGATCTTCTCATCTACCAGATCCACCCCCAGACGGGTCAGTAGCACAGTAATCATGCGTCCATAGGGTAGATTTCCCCTATGACCGAACAATGTAGCACTAATCATCGTCCGCATGATGATGTAAGGTAGGCAGACTGGCTGACAAGTACAGATGCTGTAGATCAAGAACTGTGTCAGCTGAGACACCCTCTCATAGTGCCCACTCTGCGGGATCAGATTATGCTGAATAATCTTGCAGAAGACCCATGGAGCTGGACGCAACTAGCAAGCTCTCATCTGCCATCTATCGGACGGAGCAACTGGTTGTCGATCTCTGCTCACATCTCCATCTCAACAAACTGTGGCTCTCCCGGCGCACAGTACACCATGGGGCCATCATAGGGAATGCCCAACAGATCAGCCAGCTACCGATAATCAAAAGAGATGTGCACCCCCTTGACGTAACTGGTGATGCGCAACTCCTGACCGTGCTCAACATTATTGTAATTCCCCACCACCTAAAGATTACAATAGAACTGGCGTACCAAGTCTGGACAGGTGCACGCATCATATGTGATGACAGGGAGCCAACCCATATCAGCAAACGCTCCCTCTACATTGAACAAGGCTAGCTCAGCCAAGTTCACCATGCGACCCCCTTCAACCTTCTTACGGGCATAGTCAGCATACTGTGCCTCGGCTTCATTCGAACGGAAGCGAAGCGGATCACGCACTCTGGGTACCTTGGTACGAGCCATAGTATCTACAAAATAAGAAAGAGAAAGGAAACAAGGAGTTAGCAGGGTAAAAATCCAGAATTTGAGGTAATAACGACGTAAGTTAACCATAAAGCCCATTCCTCACCATACAAGTGGGCATAAGGACTTACATAGGTTAAAACATATCCTACAATCCACTTATAATAGGAAATTTTAACTGACGATGTCCAATTTGAAGAAATTCAAGAAAAATCAAAATTTTGACAAATTAGGGTAAAAAGAGAAAATTTCAAGTTTCTCGATAACCAACCGATGAAACTCAAAAATTTTTGAGGGCTTTCATTCCTCGAGACACCAATAACAAAATCCCCCAATAAAAATTGAATTTTTATGGTTGGAAAAAGTTTAATTTGGAAAATACAAGTTAAATGTGCAAAAACCTAGAAAGGAAAACCTAAAAACAGGTGAAAATGAGTGGACAAACCTGTAGTGATGACGTGGACGTCGAAACCCAGAGTTAAACCGACCAAAAACAGTGGAGTAGCACTGTAGCAACTCAGAGAGTAGAGACGAATCGAAACGGAGGAGGAATAGTGAGAAATGACCCAGAATCGGATCTTAAAAATCTGATTTTTGGTCCGAGGGTCGGACAATTCGACTGACACCATCGACCCTCGTATCGACCCTCCCATCGACCCTCAGCTCTCGGGAAGAACAGGTCATTCCCAGGGTCGGATACCAAGGGTCGGACATACCATCGACCCTCACCATCGACCATGCATAGAAAATACAGTATTTTTCACAGAATGAATTGAGGATTTTAAATTTTATATCGATTAGCGTGCCTACATTAAGTGTAATGATTTCTCACTGATTTTGATGATTTTCAGGCACCACCCATCTTAGAAAAGAATTATGTCCTGACGTAGAGTGACCCGACAGACCCGAAACACAGTCCCACTACCACTACCCGTGGAGGAGAGTAGTCAAGAGAATAACCATGCACCGGGAAATCCAGAACCGGTAAACCCTATAAATTTGCCACCTCCACCACCCGAGCTAGCAACAATGGTGATGAATCTGGCACAGCAGCTGCAGCAGATGCAACACGCACAGGCTTAGATGCAGGTTGCCATGGGAATTATGTTCCAAGCCACTCAGGCTGCACCCATGCACACCGGACAGGCTAGTGCCGCACCGGTGGGTAACCACCCAGCCCCTCAGACACCTCAACAACTGGCTGCACCGATTCCAGGGTAGGTACCAGAAGCAGCTCAAGGAAATTATCAGTATCCACCTTATATGTTTGGGGCAAACCCCCAGAATCAGATGGACCACTCCCGACTAGTGGAGAGTTTTTTGAAGATGAAACCCAGAGAATTCAACGGCAAGCCGTCTGATCCATTGTGGCCAGCACACTGGATAGACGAAATGGAGAGAAATTTCCTCATGATGACTATTACAGAGGAAGAGAAAGTACTATGCGCCACCTTCATGCTCAAGGGCGACGCACACCATTGGTGGAAATCCACGAAGACATATTTACTGACCAAGCACGCCCTACTGACATGGGCTACATATAAAGAAGCATTCTTTGAGAAATATTTTCCACGGAGCTTCAAAGATTCGATGGAGAAGGAATTTCTGAGTCTTTATCAGGGACAGATGTCAGTGGATGCGTACCAACAGCATTATGAAGAGCTGTTTTTCTTCGCACCACTGAGTATGCAAGAAGAAGGAACCAAAACCCGTAGGTTCGTCACGGGACTGAGAGGAAGCATCAGAGAACATGTTCTGGGCTTAGAGAAGACAATATATAATGAAGCAGTCCAGATTGCTCGAGTGATTGAATCGAGCCAGAAGGAGAGTTATCTGAACCAGAACAGAGGCATCAAGAGATCAGCCGAAAACTCCTACAACGGAGGAAATGCCAGGACGTATAAGCCTTTCCGTCCTCAGAACTTCACTACCGCACCCAAGACCACTTCAGCAGTGCAACCTCAGTCAAAGTCAAATTCTGAAGTTCTGAAGTGTTTTAACTGCAACCAACCCGGACATATGGCGAGGGAGTGCCCAAAGCCCAAGAAGCAGTTACATCAGGGACGGGTATATGCTGTTACATCCGAGGATGCGGCCGCATCACCCGATGTGGTCACAGGTATGACTGAAACTTTTAAAGTTATAATTACATTGAATGAGCATGTAGACTAAGTAAAGATAAATCACAGGTATTGTACCTATAAATGGCGTACCCACCAGAGTACTCTTCGATTCCAGAGCTACTCATTCATTTATATCTGTGTCATTTGGAAAGAAGACCAAATTACCCATCAAAACATTAGACTACAAATTACTTGTACGGTCACCGATGGGGTTAGAAGTGGAATTAGAGAAAGGTTATGGACCATGTCCAGTTCTCATTGGAGAGCAGACTTTAGATGCAACCTTGATACAACTTGAGATGACAAACTTTGATGTCATCTTGGGAATGGACTGGTTAGCTAGGCATTCTGCAAACGTATTATGCGCCGAAAAGAAGCTAACATTCAAAGACAAAGGAGGAGCAGAATTCAGTTTCTCGGGAACCAAACTTCCCCGGAGACGCAAGCTCATACTTTCAGCATTAAAGGCTAAGAAGTGCCTTGACAAGGGAGCAATCGGGTATCTAGTGTCAGTGGTCAACCTAACCAAGGAAGCACCACGAATGGAAAACATTGATGTCGTTCGGGATTACCCTGACGTAGTTCCGGAGGAACTACCCGGATTACCACTCGACCGTGCCACAGAGTTTGTAATAGACCTGAAACCTGGAGCCGCACCCGTATCAAAAGCACCTTATAGAATGGCTCCTACTGAACTGAAGGAATTAAAAGTACAACTACAAGAACTACTAGACAAGGGTTATATTCGACCCAGTATATCTCCATGGGGGGCACCGGTGTTGTTCGTAAAGAAGGATGGTAGCGTTCGATTATGCATCGACTATCGGGAGTTGAATAAACTGACAATCAAGAATCGATATCCACTACCTCGGATCGATGACTTGTTCGATCAGTTACAAGGAGCGAAAGTATTTTCTAAGATCGATCTTCGATCGGGCTATCATCAGTTGAAGATTAAAGAAGGTGATATTCCGAAGACAGCATTCAGGACCAGATATGGACATTACGAATTTTTGGTTATGTCTTTCGGATTAACTAATGCACCGGCAACGTTCATGGAACTTATGAACCGAGTTTTCCACGATATGTTGGATACGTCGGTGATAGTATTTATTGATGATATATTGGTATACTCCAAGGACAAGGAAACCCATATCAAGAACCTAAACGCAGCCTTACAGCGGTTAAGGAAAGAGAAGCTATATGCCAAATTTTCAAAGTGCGAGTTTTGGCTAAGTGAAGTCGCATTCCTAGGCCATGTAGTATCCGCTGAAGGAATCAAAGTGGATCCCAGCAAGATCGAGGCTATTGTAAAGTGGGAAGCACCAAAGAGCGTCTCAAAAATTAGAAGTTTTCTGGGTCTAGCTGGTTATTACCGGAGATTCGTAGAAGACTATTCTCGGATTGCCGTACCTCTCACCAATTTGACCAAGAAAGGTGAAAAGTTTGTGTGGATGGATAAATGTGAGAAGAGCTTCCAGACACTGAAGGCCAGATTGATATCCGCCCCGATTTTGACCATTCCCGTTCCAGGACAGACATTTACTTTATACACTGATGCATCGGGATTGGGATTAGGATGTGTGCTTATGCAAGGAGAGCAAGTTATTGCTTATGCTTCAAGACAGTTAAAGGTACATGAGAAAAATTATCCCACTCATGATTTGGAGTTAGCGGCAGTAGTACATGCTGTCAAGATATGGAGACACTACCTATACGGAGAGAAATTTCAGATTAAGTCGGACCATAAAAGTCTTACCTATTTATTTAACCAGAAGGAATCATCAGTCAATTCTGGCAAATCCACTGTCAAAACATGCATTGGGTCCTTGACATACTTCTTCAATAGGGAAATGTGAAATACGTCATGTACACTTGACATAGATGGTGGTAGTGCTAACTGATAAGCTACTTTTCCACGCTTAGCTATAATTTCATACGGCCCGACATATCTTGGACTTAGCTTCCCTTTCTGTCCGAACCTCTTCAATCCTCGCATAGGCGATACTTTCAAAAATACTTTATCACCTACGGCGAACTCTAGATCTCTTCGTCGAGTGTCTGCATATTGCTTCTGACGGTTCTGAGTTGTTCTCACCCTTTCCTTGATTATGTCGACCACTCAACAAGTCTCTTCAACAAATTCCGGTCCAACAATACTACATTCTCCAACTTCACTCCAAAACAAGGGAG
This sequence comes from Protea cynaroides, assembly GCA_028583415.1. Lineage (NCBI taxonomy): Eukaryota > Viridiplantae > Streptophyta > Magnoliopsida > Proteales > Proteaceae > Protea > Protea cynaroides. Next base: position 9,988,901 of record CM053274.1, on the reverse strand, counting down.
TTCGACACTTCCTGCCATACAGTGCTTCATAAGGTAATATCTGTATAGTAGCCTGATAGCTGTTATTGTAAGCGAACTCGATCAATGGTAATTTTTCATCCCATGATCCCTTGAAATCAATTACACATGCTCATAGCATATCTTCTAGAATCTGAATTGTACGCTCTGACTGTCCATCTGTCTATGGGTGGAATGCAGTACTAAACTTTAGCGTTGTTCCCATAGCCTTTTGCAGTGCTTCCCAAAATTTGGAAGTAAATCGTGGATCTCTATCGGATACAATGCTTTCTGGTACACCGTGTAACCGAACAATATTATCAACATACAGCTTTGCTAACCTTTCCAGTGTATATTGAGGTCGTATAGGTATAAAGCGGGCTGTTTTAGTTAGACGGTCCACAATCACCCAAACTGCGTCAACTACTCGAGGAGTCAATGGTAGTCCTGTGACGAAGTCCATAGTGATGCAGTCCCATTTCCATGCTGGTTCCGGTAATGGCTGTAACAATCCTGCGGGTCTTTGTCGTTCAGCCTTTACTTTCTGACAATTTAGGCATTGAGACACAAACTTAGCTACATCTGCTTTCATTCCCCTCCACCAATATAATTTCTTCAGATCATGATACATTTTTGTACTTCCAGGATGTATCGAATAGATGGTGGTATGGGCTTCTTTCATCAGTCGGTGTCTAATGTCCATACTTTCTGTTTCAGGTACACATATTCTTCCTTTATATTTCAGTACTTTCTCGTCATCCAAGGTGAAGTCAGGGTTAGTCCTACCTTTCTCAATATCTTCCTGTACTGTTGTTCTCAGATAAGGATCTACTTTGATAGCTGTCTTCACTTCATCCACTATATCCGGTATAATCTTCAATGCCACGAACATATTTGAAAACCGGTGAATAAACCCTTGGTTGGCTGATTCATCCGTCGTATCTATCACATACTGCTCGTTGCCGTGATTGAATACTATTCCGTTGGTACACATTGCTGCAGTCGTGCTAACTTCTCCTTGAGATTTAATCATCGCTTTTACGCTTAATGTATCCGCTTCTACGTTTGCTTTTCCCGGATGATACTGGATATCACAATCGTAGTCTTTCAATAGTTCCAGCCATCTTCTTTGTCTC
>CM053274.1:9962268-9987268 GCA_028583415.1 Protea cynaroides | reverse complement strand
AATTTTACTCCTTGTAACTGATCGAACAAGTCGTCGATCCTGGGTAGTGGATATCGATTCTTGATTGTCAGCTTGTTCAACTCCCGATAGTCAATACATAATCGAACGCTACCATCTTTATTTTTCACGAACAGTACCGGTGCCCCCCATGGAGATATACTGGGTCGAATATAACCCTTGTCTAGCAGTTCTTGTAGTTGTACTTTTAATTCCTTCAATTCAGTAGGAGCCATTCTATAAGGTGCTTTTGATACGGGTGCGGCTCCAGGTATCAAGTCTATTACAAACTCTGTGGCACGGTCGGGTGGTAATCCGGGTAGTTCCTCCGAAAATACGTCAGGGTAATCCCGAACGACGTCAATGTCTTCCATTCGTGGTACTTCCTTGGCTAGGTCGACCACTGATACTAGATACCCGACTGCTCCCTTCTCAAGACACTTCTTAGCCTTTAACGCTGAAAGTATGAGCTTGCATCTCCGGGGAAGTTTGGATCCTGAGAAACTGAATCCTGCCCCTTCTTTATCTTTGAATGTTAGCTTCTTTTCGGCGCATAACAAATTTGCAGAATGCCTAGCTAACCAGTTCATTCCCAAGATGACATCAAAGTCTGCCATCTCAAGTTGTATCAAGGTTGCATCTAAGGTCTGCTCTCCAATGAGAACTGGACATGGTCCATAACCCTTTTCTAGTTCCACTTCTAACCCATCGGTGACCGTACAAGTAATTTGTAGCCCAATGTTTTGATGGGTAATTTTGTCTTCTTTCCAAATGACACAGATATAAATGAATGAGTAGCTCCTGAATCGAAGAGTACTCGGGGGTACGCCATTTATAGGTACAATACCTGTGATTTATCTTTACTTAGTCTACATGCTCATTCAATGTAATTAAAACTTTAAAAGTTTCAATCATACCCGTGACCACATCGGGTGATGCGGCCGCATCCTCAGATGTAACAGCATATACCCGTCCCTGATGTAACTGCTTCTTGGGCATTGGGCACTCCCTTGCCATATGTCCGGGTTGGTTGCGGTTAAAACACTTCGGAACTTTAGAATTTGACTTTGACCGAGGTTGCACCGCTGAAGTGGTCTTGGGTGCGGTAGTAAAGTTCCGAGGACGGAAAGGCTTATACGTCCCGGCATTTCCTCCGTTGTAGGAGTTTTCGGCTGATCTCTTGATGCCTCCGTTCCGGTTCGAGATAACTCTCCTTCTGGCTCGATTCAATCACTCGAGCAATCTGGACTGCTTCATTATATATTGTCTTCTCTAAGCCCAGAACATGTTCTCTGATGCTTCCTCTCAGTCCCGTGACGAACCTACGGGTTTTGGTTCCTTCTTCTTGCATACTCAGTGGTGCGAAGAAAAACAGCTCTTCATAACGTTGTTGGTACGCATCCACTGACATCAGTCCCCCGATAAAGACTCGAAACTCCTTCTCCATCGAATCTCACGAAGCTCCGTGGAAAATATTTCTCAAAGAATGCTTCTTTATATATAGCCCATGTCGGGGGGGCGTGCTTGGTCGATAAATATGTCTTCGTGGATTTCCACCAATGGTGTGCGTTGCCCTTGAGCATGAAGGTGGCGCATAGTACTTTCTCTTCCTCTGTAACGGTCATCATGAGGAAGTTTCTCTCCATCTCGTCTATCCAGTGTGCTGGCCACAATGGATCAGACGGCTTGCCGTTGAATTCTCGGGGTTTCATCTTCAAAAATCTCTCCACTAGCCGGGAATGATCCAGCTGATTTTGGGGGTTTGCCCCAAACATATAGGGTGGATACTGATAGTTTCCTTGAGCTGCTTCCGGTACCTGCCCTGGAATCGGTGCAGCCGGTTGTTGAGGTGTCTGAGGGGCTGGGTGGTTACCCACCGGTGCGGCACTAGCCTGTCCGGTGTGCATGGGTGCAGCCTGAGTGGCTTGGAACATAATTCCCATGGCAACCTGCATCTGAGCCTGCGCGTGTTGCATCTGCTGCAGCTGTTGTGCCAGATTCATCACCACTGTTGCTAGCTCGGGTGGTGGAGGTGGCAAATTTGTAGGGTTTACCGGTTCTGGATTTCCCGGTGCATGGTTATTCTCTTGACTAGTCTCCTCCACTGGTGGTGGTGGTGGGACTGTGTTTCGGGTCTGTCGGGTCACTCTACGTCCGGACATAATTCTTTTCTGTGGTTGGTGGTGCCTGAAAATCATCAAAATCAGTGAGAAATCATTTATACTTAATGTAGGCACACTAACCGATATAAAATTTAAAATCCTCAATTCATTCTGTGAAAAATACTGTCTTTTCTATGCAGGGTCGATGGTGAGGGTCGATGGTATGTCCGACCCTTGGTATCCGACCCTGGGAATGACCTGTTCTTCCCGAGAGCTGAGGGTCGATGGGAGGGTCGATGGGTATCCGACCCTCAGTCCGACCCTCGATTTTTTGTCAGATTCCCAAGAGCTGAGGGTCGATGGGAGGGTCGATCCGAGGGTCGATGGTGTCAGTCGAATTGTCCGACCCTCGGACCAAAAATCAGATTTTTAAGATCCGATTCTGGGTCATTTCTCACTATTCCTCCTCCGTTTCGACTCGTCTCTACTCTCTGAGTTGCTACAGTGCTACTCCACTATTTTTGGTTGGTTTAACTCCGGGTTTCGACTTCCACGTCATCACTACCGGTATGTCCACTCATTTTCACCTATTTTTAGGTTTTCCTTTCTAGGTTTTTGCACATTTAACTTGTATTTTCCAAATTAAACTTTTTCCAACCGTAAAAATTCGATTTTTATTGGGGGCTTTTGTTATTGGTGTCTCGAGGAACGAAAGCCCTCAAAAATTTTTGAGTTTCATCGGTTGGTTATTGAGAAACTTAAAATTTTCTCTTTCTGCCCTAATTTGTCGAAATTTTGATTTTTCTTGAATTTCTTCAACTATCCTTAAGGAAGTACGGGTCCGGGTCCCCCTTAGACGTAAAGGGCCCTCTTTTGTGCCCTATTTGACGCTTTTAGGTTCCGGTCCCCCGTGTATTGTAGGATATGTTTTAACCTATGTAAGTCCTTATGCCCACTTGTATGGTGAGGAATGGGCTTTATGGTCAACTTACGTCGTTATTACCTCAAATTCTAGATTTTTACTCTGCTAACTCCTTGTTTCCTTTTTCTTTCTTATTCTGCAGATACCATGGCTCGTACCAAAATACCCAGAGTGCGTGATCCGCTTTGCTTCCGTTCGAATGAAGCCGAGGCACAGTATGCTGACTATGCCCGTAAGAAGGTTGAAGGGGGTCGCATGGTGAACTTGGCTGAGCTAGCCATGTTCAACATAGAGGGAGAGTTTGGTGATATGGGTTGGCTCCCTGTCATCACATACGACGCCTGCACCTGTCCAGACTTGGTACGCCAGTTCTATTGTAATCTCCAGGTGGTGGGGAATTACAATGATGTTGAGCACGGTCAGGAGTTGCGCATCACCAGCTACGTCAAGGGGGTGCACATCTCCTATGATTATCGGCAGCTGGCCGATCTGTTGGGCATCCCCTATGATGGCCCCATGGTGTACTGTGCGCCGGGAGAGCCACAATTTTTTGAGATGGAGATGAGAGCAGAGATCGACAACCAGTTGCTCCGTCCCGATAAATGGCACATGAGAGCTTGCTACTTGCGTCCAGCTCCACAGGTCTTCTGCAAGATTATCCAGCATAGTCTGATCTCACGGAGTGGGCACTATGAGAGGGTATCTCAGCTGACCCAGTTCTTGATCTACAACACCTACACTCATCAGCTGGTCTGCCTACCTTACATCATCATGCGGACGATGATTAGTGCTACATTGTCCGGTCATAGGGGAAATCTACCCTATGGACGCATGATTACTGTGCTACTGACCCGTCTGGGGGTGGATCCGGTAGATGAGAAGATCCAGGAGAAGACCTTCTCGTCGCCTCTAGATTGGGAGGCTATCTGCAAGATGGGGCTGCGAGATGCTGAGGTTAGCGATGAGGAGAGGAACGCGATGGTGCGCCCTCACACTCGGGTCGAGATGGCTGATGCCGAGGCTGCTGCTGCTGCTGCTAGAGCTCGTGTGGATCCGGTCGACGATGACGATCGTATGTATATGGACGTCGACTCGATACCACCGCCTTCACCTACACATGCGGCTGGAGTTGGTACTTCTTCTGCGGCGGCTCCTGCACCTGAGGCTGATCCTTCCCATTCGGCTGATCCTTCACTTCCACCTTCAGCCATGATGGAGATGCTGCAGGAGATCAGGGATGCTCAGCGCAGATCTGATCTGAAGGATGGATGAGCTGTTGGCTGCTCAGCACACATCAGATGCACGGATGGGAGAGCTCCTAGAGGTGCAGCGTGCGACTGATCAGAGGATAGCCGGTCTCACAGCTAGTCTACAGACAACCCAGACTCAGATAGCCTGGTTGACTAGAGTCTATGCTGAGGACTATGACCGAGATCGTGAGGCCCCGCCTCCTCCTTCGCCTCCAGCTTCTTGATTGTACTTTTATTTTTCCCTTGTACTACAGAGTAACTGTCCGGGTTGTGGACTGTACTCTGCTTTAGTTATGTATATACATTTTGTTTCTCTCACTCATTGTATGTAACTTGTTTTCCCTTTAATAGATGCATTATTCCCTTTTTAAATTTGGTCTCAATCATCACTGGTGCTTACAATGTGTTTGTATTAAAGCTTTTAATTTATCCTATCTCAGTTCACAATGGTCTTGAATAGGTGTCAGTTCGGCGGGCAAGGCCTGAGAAGCTCTGATACCAAGTTGTCACACCCCAATTCCGCACTATTCAGAATGGTGTGATGAACCGCTAAATAACCAACGGTTCAACCAGGATCTCAAATAGGCTATCCCCGCGTTATCCAAACTTACACGTATCCACAATCATAATCAGAGTAAATACACAATAGCGGAAATCTTATAAATAAATGAACTGAGAACTAAGATGATATCAATAATTTAATAGCAAAATTATTCTGTTTCCAACTGAGACATAAATATTTAAATATCAAATACAAGTCTTTATTAAATGCAATAAAAGAAACCTATAAAATATCTAATCAAATACACACGAGTTGCACTCGCAAGAGGAGTCATGTGTGTCATCTTCAGCTCCAGCTTCCATAGCTGTCACATTTCCATACATAGACACATTCATATAGTCTTTAACGGTATAACCTGCATCATCAACTAAAAATATTCGACGTCGAGGGGTGAGCACACATCACGGCTCAGTGAGTAGCCAAAACAATGCAACAATACATATGCATGCAAAAATCAATTTATATCTTTGGTCCGGTTTAAAGTTTGCAGTATGCAATAGAAAGGTTTAGGTAGCCAAAGCTCACATTTATTGACTCCGCCTCTATACACGAGTGTGTGACGTTACCCGAAGATCACGTTTATCGTTAACTCACATGCACCCAACCATGAACATTATATAACAAAGGTTACGTTTATTGCTATATAGTTCCATACTAACACGTAAGCCCTGTTGGCGAGGGCTGCAAACTGGGCTCGCAACTAACCAATCCTAATTCCAAACAGTGTATCCAAGGCCTCACCCCAGCATCCCTCAGAATGTCCATAGAGATAGAGCTAAGGCCCCCCGGTAGAGTCAGAGACTACAAGGACCGAGACCACCTCCCTTGATACTCTACGACATAATAGTTCTGCTAAAGTAATGGCGATACGACGATGCCAATGCACAAGACTTGAGTTAGAGATAGAGCTAAAGTGCTGAGACCCGCCAAAGGTTACGTTTATTGTCGTCCTCATCACACCTCCCCTGATACTCGCTCGTATCAAGCACATCAACCACACACATACAAGCATATGCCTATTCCTATCATCGTCATCATCATCATGTTATAAACAATAAAATAAATATGCATGAACAAGTAATAGAAATATTGGATGGCATGCTGTATGCACATTACCAACATATTCGCATAGAATCAAGCATGGCATAGGACTCAAGAAATAGAAAATAGTTTATTATTAACCAATTTAATTTGGGGTTAAGGTTCCTCACCTTAGCTTGCTAATAGATACTTTTCTGAGTTTTAGAATCACCTTTATAATGTTTTTATATTGCTAGCAAACCTAACAAAGTCGATAGAATTAATTAGAATTAATTCTAAATTTAAAAACCATTCTGTTAACTGAGGGTCGATGCTAGGGTCGATGCTAGGGTCGATGGGTCTATCGACCCTCCCCTCTTTCTGGACTTCCCGAATGCTGAGGGTCGATGGTCAGAAACACCTAGGGTCGGATGGTCATCGACCCTCGGTGCAACCCTTGGTGCACTTTGGTCTAATTTCCACTTTTTAATCTATTTTTTATGTTTAGGGTCATATGGCTTGTTCCTACATTCGATTCTACCTCCATTTTATGGTCTGAAACCATGTATAATCCATCTAAATAGTTTTCATGCATCCACCTATGGTTTTCCATGAAAACCTAACCATGGATGGATGGTTTGGGTTTCTCCGAGATCACTCTCTCTCCAATAACTATCCTAAGGTCTGTAAAAACTCATGGAATTAGTTTCCATACCTGAGAAGATTAATCTTTCTCTGCAACTCTTCTCCTTTTTGCTAGGTTCTCTTCCTTGCCTCTCTTCTTCCTCTTTTCCTTCTCCTCTCTTTCTCTCAATTCAATTAGGGTTGTGAAAGGAGTGAAAGTGGCTTAGGGACGTCCTTTAAATAGACTAGGAACATCCTAAATAAGTCCCATTAAGATTTGGAAAGAATCCCAATCGAAAAATATAGAAATTTCTTAATTTCTATATTCGACAGAACCGAGGGTCGATGGGAGGTCAATGATCCCGTCGACCCTAGGGTCTTAAGCTGTCCGACCCTCCCTCCAAAACTGAGGGTTTAACTTTCTGTTTTGGGAGGTCTGACCCTGCTTAGCTGGGTGTGCGACCCTTCCCCTATTTTAAGTGTTTTTGGGTCGATTTGATACCTGGGATCTCGATCTCCTTCACTCCCTTGGTCCATTTGACTTGACCATGATAGGTGAACCTGGTTCAAGGTGGTAAGACCGGGTTAGATTGACACGGGTCTTACATCATTAGTTCTAATTTCCTACTGTGTGAGTGTTGTAGGATATGTTGGAACCTACGTAAGTCGTCCTGCCCACGTGTATGGGTGAAAAGTGAGGCTTTTGGCCAACTTACGCGTTATAATGTCAAATTTCAGATTTTTATCCTATTAACTCCTTGTCTCCTTGTTTTCTTTGCAGATACCATGGCAGTACCAAGGTACCCGAGCGTAATCCGCTTCGCCCTTCCCAATGAGCCGAGGCCGTATGCCCACTATGTCGAAGAGGGTGGTCGTATGGTGAACTTGGCTGAGCTAGCCCCCGTTCAATGTAGAGAGGGCGTTTGATGATATGGGGTGGCTCCCTGTCATCACTTATGACGCTTGCACCCGCCCCGGACTTGGTGCGACGTTTTGTAATGACCTCCGGTGGTGGGGAATTACAATGATGTCGAGAGGGGTCAAGAGTTGCTTATCACCGGCTACGTCAAAGGGGTGAATATCTCATTTGACTATCGAAAATTGGCCGACCTCTTGGGCATTCCTTTATGATGGCCCCATGGTGTACTATGCCCTGGAGAGCCCCAGTTTGTTTCTATGGAGATGAGGGCAGAGATCGACAATCAGTTGTTACGACCTGATCGCTGGCAGATGAGAGCTTATTATATGCGTCTGGCTCCATGGGACTTCTGCAAGATTATCCAGCATAATCTGATTCCACAGAGTGGCCATTATGAGAGGGTTTATCAGCTGACCCAGTATCTTCTGTACAACATTTGCACTAGGCAGCCCGTGTGCCTTCCTTACATCATCATGCGGACCATGATTAGTGCTACCTTGTCCGATCATAGGGGTAATCTACCTTATGGACGTATGATTACTGTTCTGTTGACCCGCCTGGGGATTGACTTAGTGGATGAGAAGATTCAGGAGAAGACCTTCTCGTCGCCTCTAGATTGGAAGGCTATCTGCAAAATGGGCATGCTGGATGCCCAAGTTAGTGACGAGGAGAGGAACGAGATGGTGTGCCCTCACACTCGCATCGAGATGGCTGACGCTGAGGCCGCTGCTACTGCTGCTAGAGCTCATGCGGATCCTGCCAATGATGATAACCGCATGTACATGGATGTCGACTCGATACCACCGCCTTCACCTACGCATGCGACTGGAGTTGGTACTTCTTCTGCGGTGTGTCCTGCACCTGAGACTGGTCCTTCTCATGCGGCTGGTCCTTCACACCCACCTTCTGATATGATGGAGATGTTGCATGAGATCAGGGAGGCTCAGCGTAGATCTGATCTGAGGATGGAGGAGTTACTAGACGCTTAGCATGTGAGAGTGGATGAGCTGTCAGCCGCCCAGCACATATCAGACACGCAGATGGGAGAGCTCATAGAGGTTCAGCGTGCGACTGATCGAAGGGTAGCCAATCTCACAGCTAGTCTACAGACGTCCCAGACTCAGATAGCCTGGTTGACTAGAGTCTATGCAGAGGACTATGACAGAGATCGTGAGGCACCGCCTCCTCCTTTACCTCCAGCTTCTTGATTGTATTTATTTTCTTTGTACAACCGAGTAACTGTCCTGGTTGTGGACTATACTCTGCTTTAGTTTTTATATACGTTTGTTTCTCTCTCGTTGTATGTAAACTTGTTTCCCCTTTAGTAGATGCATTATTCTCTTGTGCTTATAGTGTGTTAATATTACTGTTTTTACTTTTATCCTATCTCAGTTCACTATTGTCTTGAATATATGCTAGTTCAGCGGACAAGGCCTGAGATGCTCTGATACCAAGTTGTCACACCCCAATTCCGTACTATTCAGAATGGTGTGATGAACCGTTAATAAACCAACGGTTCAACCAGGATCTCGAGTAGGCTATATCCGTGTTATCTAAACTCCATCACTTGCATATTCATAATCAGAGTAAATACACAATAGCGAAAGTCTTATAATACTTTTGGGTTTTGGGTTTAGGGTTAAGCGTTTAGGTGTTCGGGGTACGGGGTTTAGGGTTTTGGCTATGGGGCTAAGTGTTTGGGGTTTGGCTTTTCGGGTTTGGGGTTTTGGGTTTAGGGTTTTGGGTTTCAGGTTTTGAATTTTTGTGTTTAGGGTTTTGGGTTCGGGTTTTAGGGTTTAGGATTTAGCGTTTAGGGTTTTATTGTTTAGGGTTTTAGGGTGTTTGGGTTAATATTTTATGGTTTCGGGCATGGGGGTTGGGGTTTAGGGTATAGGGATAAGGGTTTGGGGTTTAGGGTCAAGGGTTTGGGGTTTAGGGTAAAAGTTTGGGGTTTGGGGTTTAGGAAGTATTGCTCAAGGTTTAGTGTTTAGGGGTTTAATGTTGAAGGATTAGGGTTTTAGGGTTTAGCGTTTAGGATTTAGGGTTTAGGGTTTAGGGTTTAGGGTTTGGGATTTAGGGTTTAGGGTTTAGGGTTAAGGTTTTGGGTTTAGGGTTTGGGTCTAGGGTTTAAGGTTTTGGGTTTAGGGTTTGTGGTTTTTGGTTAAAGTTTTGTGGTTTGGGCTCTGTGGTTTATTGCTTCCGGTTTAGGGTTTAGGTTTTAGGGTTTAGGGTCTGGGGTTTAGGGTCAAGGGTTTGGGGTTTAGGGTAAAAGTTTGGGGTTTTGGGTTTACTAAGTATTGCCCAAGGTTTAGTGTTGAGGGGTTTAATGTTGAAGGGTTAGGGGTTTAGGGTTTAGCCTTTAGGATTTAGGGTTTAGGGTTTAGGGTTTAGGGTATGGGGTTTAGGGTTTAGGGTTTAGGGTTTAGGGTTTAAAGTTTTGGGTTTAGGATTTGGGTCTAGGGTTTAAGGTATTGGGTTTAGGGTTTGTGGTTTTTGGTTAATGTATTGTGGTTTGGGCTCTGTGGTTTATTGTTTCCGGTTTAGGGTTTAGGGAATTGGGTTTAGGGTTTAGGGTTTATGGTTTAGGGTTTGGGATTTTGGGTTTAGGGTTTAAGGTTCTGGGTTAGTGTTTTTTGGTGAAAGTTTTGTGGTTTGGACTCTGTGGTTTATTGTTTCCAGTTTAGGTCTCAGGGTTTAGGGTTAGGGGTTTACTATTTTTGGGTTGTGATTTATATTTTATGCTTTTGGTTTTTGGGTTTACGGTTTAGGGTTTAGGTGTTCGGGGTCTGGGGTTTAGGGTTCTGTGTTTTAGGGTTTTGGCTTTGGGGTTAAGTGTTTGGGGTTTGGCTTTTCGGGTTTGGGGTTTTGGGTTTTGGGTTTTGGGTTTTGGATTTTTGTGTTTAGGGTTTGGGGTTTGGGTTTTTGGGTTTAGGATTTAGCATTTAGGGTTTTAATGTTTAGGGTTTTAGGGTGTTTAGGGTAATGTTTTATGGTTTCGGGCATGGGGGTTGGGGTTTAGGGTTTAGGGATAAGGGTCTGGGGTTCAGGGTCAAGGGTTTGGGGTTTAGGGTAAAAGTTTGGGGTTTGGGGTTTAGGGAGTATTGCTCAAGGTTTAGTGTTTAGGGGTTTAATGTTGAAGGGTTAGGGGTTTAGGGTTTAGCGTTTAGGATTTAGGGTTTAGTGTTTAGAGTTTGGGGTTTAGGGTTTAGGGTTTAGGGTTTAAGGTTTTGGGTTTAGGGTTTGGGTTTAGGGTTTAAGGTTATGGGTTTAGGGTTTGTGGTTTTTGTTAAAGTTTTGTGGTTTGGACTCTGTGGTTTATTGTTTCCGGTTTAAGGCTAAGGGTTTTGGGTTAGGGGTTTACTATTTCTGGGTTGAGATTTATATTTTATGCTTTTGGGTTTTTGGTTTAGGGTTTAGGGTTTAGGTGTTCGGGGTCTGGGGTTTAGGGTTTTGTGCTTTAGGGCTTTTGCTATGGGGTTAAGTGTTTGGGGTTTGGCTTTTCGTTTTTGGGGTTTAGGGTTTAGGGTTTTGGGTTTCGGGTTTTGCATTTTTGTGTTTAGGGTTTGGGGTTTGGGTTTTAGGGTTTGGGATTTAGCGTTTAGGGTTTTAATGTTTAGGGTTTTAGGGTGTTTGGGGTAAAGTTTTAGGGTTTCGAGCTTAGGGGCTGGGATTTAAGGTTTAGGGATAAGGGTCTGGGGTTTGGGGTCAAGGGTTTGGGGTTTAGGATTAAAGTTTGGGGTTTGGGGTTTAGGACTTAGGGTTTGGTGTTTAAGGAGTATTGTTCAAGATTTAGTGTTTAGGGGTTTAATGTTGAAGGGCTAGGGGTTTATGGTTTAGGGTTAGGGGTTTAGGGTGTTAGGGGTTTTGGGTTTAAGGGTTGGGGTTTTAGGGTTTAGGGTTTAAGGTTGGGGGTTTTGGTGTTTAGGGTTTAGAGTTTTGGGTTTAGGATTTGATGTTTTTGGTTAACATTTTGTGGTTTCGGGTTTGGCGTTTAGGGTTTAGTTTTGAGGGTTTAGGGTTTTGGGTTTGGGGTTTGGGGTTTAGGGTTTAGGGTTTAGGCTTTATGGTTTTGGGTTTAGGGTTTGTTGTTTTTGGTTAATGTTTTGTGGTTTGGGCTCTGTGGTTTATTGTTTCCGATTTAGGGTTTAGGCTTTTGGGTTTATGGTTTAGGGTTTAGGGTTTGGGGTTTGATGTTTAGGTTAGGGTTTAAGGATTTGGGTTTAGGGTTTGTGGTTTTTGGTTAAAGTTTTGTGGTTTGGGCTCTGTGGTTTATTGTTTCCGGTTTAGGGTTTAGGGTTTGGGGTTTAGGGTTTAAGGTTTAGGTTTTGGGGTTTGGGGTTTGGGGTTTAGGGTTTGTGGTTTATGGTTTTGGGTTTAGGGTTTGTGTTTTTGGGTTAAAGTTTGTGGTTTGGTCTCTGTGGTTTATTGTTTCTGTTTAGGGCTCAGGGTTTAGGGGTAGGGGTTTACTATTTCTGGGTTGTGATTTATATTTTATGCTTTTGGGTTTTGGGTTTGGGGTTAAGGGTTTAGGTGTTCGGGGTGTGGGGTTTAGGGTTTTGGCTATGGGGTTAAGTGTTCGGGGTTTGGCTTTTCGGGTTTGGGGTTTAGGGTTTAGGGTTTTGGGTTTTGGGTTTCGGGTTTTGGATTTTTCTGTTTAAGGTTTGGGGTTTGGGTTTTAGGGTTTAGGATTTAGCGTTTAGGGTTTTAATGTTTACGGTTTTAGGGTGTTTGGGGTAAAGCTTTACGGTTTCGAACTTGGGGGTTGGGGTTTAGGGTTTAGGGATAAGGGTCTGGGGTTTAGGGATAAGGGTCTGGGGTTTAGGGTCAAAGGTTTGGGGTTTAGGACTTAGGGTTTGGTGTTTAGGGAGTATTGCTCAAGATTTAGTGTTTAGGGGTTTAATGTTGAAGGGTTAGGGGTTTAGGGTTTAGGGTTTGCGGTTTGGGGTTTTAGGGGTTTTGGGTTTAAGGGTTGGGGTTTTGTGGTTTAGGGTTTGAGGGGTAGGGGCTTTGGTGTTTATGGTTTAGAGTTTTGGGTTTTCTGGTTAAGAGTTTAGGGTTTAAGTGTTTGGGGATTAGGGATTGGGGTGTAGGGTTTAGTGTTTCGGGTTAAGGATTTCAAGTTTAGGGTTGGCAGCTTGGGGTTTAAGGGTTAGGTTTAGAAGTTTGGGGTTTAGGGGTGTGGGGTTTAGGGTTTAGACTATAGGGTTTAGGGTATAGGGTTTAGGTCATGAAGTTTAGGATTTTGGGCTTAAGGTTTGGGGTTTTGGGTTAAGGGTTTAGGGTTTAAGGTTAGGGGATTGGGGTTTCTGGCAAGTAATTTAGATTTTACGCTTAGGATTTTGGGTTTTCGACTTATGTTTTATGGTTCGGGGTTTGGGGTTTAGGGTTTATGGTTTAGTTTTAGGGTTTGGGGTTTACGTTTGGGGCTTAGGGTTTATAATTTAGGGTCTAGGTTTTTGGGTTAAGGGCTTAGGATTTGAGGTTTAGAGTTTTTGGTACAAGGTTTAGGTTTTGTGGTTTAGGGTTTAGCATTTGTGGTTTTGTATTAATTTTTTGGGGTTTGGGTTTAGTGTTTCGGGTTTACGCCTTAGGGTTTAGGATTTAGGGTTTAGGGTTTAGGGTTTGGGGTATGGGGTTTAGGGTTTATGGTTTGGGGTTTAGGGTTTGGGGTTTAGGGTTTAGGGTCTTGGTTTATGGTTTAGGGTTTAGGGTTTAGGGTTTGTGATTTTTGTTTAACGTTTTACGGTTTGGGGTCTGGGGTTTAGGGTTTAGTATTTAGGATTTAGGGTTTAGGGGTTAGGGTTTGGGGTTTTTGGTTAAAGTTTTGTGGTTTGGCCTCTGTGGTTTATTGTTTCCGGTTTAGGGTTTAGGGTTTGGGGTTTAGGGTTCAAGGCCTGAGATGCTCTGATACCAAGTTGTCACACCCGAATTCCGTACTATTCAGAATGGAGTGAAGAACCGTTAATAAACCAACGTTCAACCAAGATCTCGAGTAGGCTATATCTGTGTTATCTAAACTCCATACATCCATAATCATAATCAGAGTAAATACACAATAGCGGAAGTCTTATAATAAAATGAACTGAGAATCTACTGTGATATTAATATTTAAATAGCAAATTATTCTATATCAACTGAGATATAAATAGATATCAAATACATGTCTTTAATAAATCCAAATAAGGAAAACTAGAAAAAATATCTAATCGAATACACATGAGTTGCACTCGCAAGAGGAGTCATGTGTATCCACTTCAGCTTCAACTTCCATTGCTGCTACGTACCCGTACGCTGGAGCATTTATATATTCTTCAACTGTGAAACCTGCATCATCAACTAAAAATATTCGACGTCGAGGGGTGAGCACACATCACGGCTCAGTGAGCAAACAAAACAATGCAACAGTACATATGCATGCAATCAATTCATATCTTTGGTCTGATTTATAGTTTGCAATATGCAATAGAAAGGTTTAGGTAGTCAAAGGTAACGTTTATTGACCCCGCCTCTATACACAAGTGTGTGACGCCGCTCGAAGGTAACGTTTATCGTCGACTCACAAGCACCCAATCATGAACATCATATAACAAAGGTTAACGTTTATTGCTATATAGTGCCATACCAACACGTAAGCCCCTGTTGGCGAGGGCTGCAAACTGGGCTCGCAACTAACCAATCCTAATGCCAAAAAGTGTATCTAAGGCCTCACCCCAGCATCCCTTAGAATGTCCACAGAGATAGAGCTAAGGCCCCCCGGTAGAGTCAGAGACCACAAGGACCGAGACCACCTTTCCTGATACTCTACGACATAATAGTTCTGCTAAAGTATTGGCGATACGACGATGCTAATGCACAAGACTTGAGTTAGAGATAGAGCTAAAGTGCTGAGACCCGCCAAAGGTTAACGTTTATTAACGTTCTCATCACACCTCCCCTGATACTCACTCGCAACAAGTACACCAACCACACACATACAATCACATGCCTATTCCTATCATCATCATCATTATCATCTTATAAACCATAAAGTAAATATGCATGAACAAGTAATAGAAATATTGGATGACATGTTGTATGCACATTACAAACATAGTCGCATAGAATCAAGCATGGCATTGGACTCAAGAAAATAGAAAATAGTTTGTTATTAAGCAATTAGTTTAGAGTTCTGTTTCCTCACCTTAGCTTGCTAATAGATACTTTTCCAAGCTTTAGATTCACCTTTATATTGCTATTATATTGCTAGAAGACCTAACAAAGTCGATAAAATTTAATTAGAATTTATTCTAATTTTTAAAACCATTTTATTAACTGAGGGTCGGAGGTAGGGTCGGAGTCCTGATCGACCCTGGGTGCGACCCTCCCCAATCTGGACTTCTCGAACATTGAGGGTCGATACTCACTATCACCTAGGGTCGGATGGTCATCGACCCTCTGTGCGACCCTCGGTGAATTTTGGTCAATTTCCCTCTTTTTAGTCCATTCTTCGTGTTTGGGGTCCTATGGCTTGCTTGTAAGACCTGTGTCAATCTAACCCGGTCTTACCACCTTGAACCAGGTCTACCCATCATGGTCGAGTCAAATGGACCAAGGGCATGAAGGAGATCGAGATCCCAGGTATGAAATCGACCTAAAAACAATTAGTTCTAGGGGAGGGTCGCACACCCAGCTAAGCAGGGTCGGACCTCCCAAACCAGAAAGATCGACCCTCAGTTTTGGGGAGGGTCGGACAGCTTAAGACCCTAGGGTCGACGGGATCATCGACCCTCCCATCGACCCTCGATTTCTGATGAAACTGAAATTAGGAAATTTCCTAATTTTTGGTTGGGATTCTTTTCAAATCTCAATGGGATTATTATAGGACATTCCTAGTCTATTTAAAGGACGTCCCTAAGCCACATTCACTCCTTTCACAACCCTAATTGAATTGAGAGAAAGAGAGAAGAAGGAAAAGAGGAAGAAAGGAGGCTAGGAAGAAGGCTTAGCAAAAAGGAGAAGAAATTGCAGAGAAAAGTAATCTTCTCAGGTATGGATACTAATTCCATGAGTTTCTACAGACCTTAGGTTAGATATGATTGAGTGTAGGATTTCGGAGAAACCCAAACCATCCATCCATGGTTAGGTTTTCATGGAAAACCATGAGAGGATGCACGAAAGCTATCTAGATGAATCATACATGGTTCTAGACCATGGAATGAATGTTGAGTGAACGTAGGAAGCAAGCCATAGGACCCCAAACACGAAGAATGGATTAAAAGTGGAAATTGGACCAGAGTGCACCAAGGGTCGCACCGAGGGTCGATAGACCATCCGACCCTAGGTGTTTCAGACCATCGACCCTCAGTATTCGGGAAGTTCATAATGCTGGGAGGGTCGATAGACCCATCGACCCTAGCATCGACCCTCAGTTGACAGAATGGTTTTAAATTCTAAATTAATTCTAATTAAATTCTATCGACTTTGTTAGGTTTGGTAGCATTATAGTACCGTTATAACAGTGAATCGAAAGCTTGAAAAATATCTAATAGCAAGCTAAGGTGAGGAACCTTAACCCCAAACTAAATTGGTTAATAATAAACTGTTTTTCTTTTCTTGAGTCCTATGCCATGTTTGATTCTATGCGAATATGTTTGTAATGTGCATACAGCATGCCATCCAATATTTCTATTACTTGTTCATGCATATTTACTTTATGGTTTATAACATGATGATGATGTTGATGATAGGAATAGGCATGTGATTGTATGTGTGTGGTTGGTGTGCTTGATGCGAGAGAGTATCAGGGGAGGTGTGATGAGAACGTCAATAAACGTTAACCTTTGGCGGGTCTCAGCACTTTAGCTCTATCTCTATCTCAAGTCTTGTGCATTGACATCGTCGTATCGCCATTACCTTAGCAGAACTATTATGTCGTAGAGTATCAGGGGAGGTGGTCTCGGTCCTTGTAGTCTCTGACTCTACCGGGGGGCCTTAGCTCTATCTCTATGGATGTTCTGAGGGATGCTGGGGTGAGGCCTTAGATACAGTGTTTGACATTAGGATTGGTTAGTAGCGAACCCAGTTTGCAAGCCCTCGCTAACAGGGGCTTACGTGTTGGTATAGCATTATATAGCAATAAACGTTAACCTTTGTTGTATAATGTTATGGTAGGGTGGATGGGGACGACGATAAACGTTAACCTTCGGGCGGGCTTCCACACCCTGTGTATAGAGGCGGTATCAATAAACGTTAACCTTTGATCACCCAACCTTTCTATTGCACATTGCAAACTATAAACCAAGTCCAAAGATATGAATTGACTTTTTGCATGCATATGTAATGTTGCATTGTTTTGGCTACTCACTGAGCCGTGTTGTGTGCTCACCCCTCGACGTCGAATATTTTTAGTTGATGATGCAGGATATACTGTTGAAGATTATATGAACGCGTTAGCGTATGGAACCGTAGCAGCTATGGATGTTGGAGCTGAAGACGATACACACGACTCTTCTTGCGAGTGCAACTCGTGTGTATTGGATTAGATATTTCTTTACAGTTTTCTTATTTGGATGTATAAGACATGTAGTTGGTATTTACCTATTTATGTCTTAGTTAAACACGGAATAATTTGATATTATTTATGGGTATCATTCTAGTACTCAGTTCATATTATTTATAAATTTTCCACTATTGTGTATTACTCTGATTATGATTGTGGATGCGTGTAAAGTTTGGATAACGCGGGGATAGCCTATAAGAGATCCTGGTTAAACCGTTGGTTATTTGGCGGTTCATCACACCATTCTGAAGTGTGCGGAATCGGGGTGTGACAACTTGGTATCAGAGCATCTCAGGCCTTGCCCGCCGAACTGACACACACATTCAAGACCATTGTGAACTGAGATAGGATAAAAGTAAAAGCTTTAATATAAACACACTGTAAGCACCTGTGTTGGTTGAGACAGAAATTAAACAAGACGATAATGTACATATAAAAGGTGGAACCATATATATACACTCACACAGAAAGAGAAGACCAAGAATTATCCTAATAAGCAAATAATTTAGGGTATTATCTATAAGTTGGGTAGTTATCCAAGTATACAAGGATATAGTACAGTAGCAAGAAGGGAGCTTCTGTAAAGCAGAAAGTTGGAATACCGAGTTGGTACTCACAAGATGTGAAACTCGATGTAAGACAGAGGAAGAAGGAAAATGGCTAGTAATGCCAAAACCCCTGTAGAGATAAAGGAAAAGATCTCGGGCAAAATCCAAACAGAGATAAGAGGATAATGGCCATGTAAGTAGATATGTTTATATAGTATGCGGTGCATTATTGATTTACTCTTATGATTATAGAGGATGCACATACCAGATTTTAAACTCTCGTGTCTTGATAGGATACCTTCTTGATTTAACCTGTCAATTGGAGTTACAGATATTGTTTCTTTAGTATTAGTCCTGATTATACCAATCTACACCATTCTCATGATCGACAACATGAACAGAGATACGAACTGAATGAACAGTTAAATGCTTAATCATGTTGAGCATACATCTACTGATTTATACCTGATTTATTGATGTACAAAAATTTTCTCCAGATTTATACCTGATATACTGATGTATGAAATCTTCCCCAGATTTATTCTTATAGTGCCTTGATCAATGGAATTATATACTCGATAGAACCGGTAACCATGAGGTTAAGAGCTGTAGAACCTCTATTTCCATGTATTTAGACCACCGTGCAACCTAATGATCTTTTGATGCCGGTTGGATTACCACAGATTTACTCCTGATCCTTAAAACCTAGATTCGCTAGATAAAGCAAGTGGTTGTCATTATGATAATTGAAAGAAGGAAATGAATTATTTTGGACAAACATTCTGAATTATACACTCCCTGATCATGGTTGATAAAGATGTGTAGTGATAATGGAATTATTGGAAGGAAGATGATTGGATTCAGACTAAATGCTATAGCCAATGAACCTCAGATGAAGTAATGGAGAATCTATTTTGAGATTGCTAAATGGATGGAATTTGGACGCAACCTAATTAGACTTGAGATGGCAGACTTTGATGTCCTCTTGGGAATGGACTGGTTAGCTCGGCATTCAGCAAACCTATTATGCGCCGAGAAGAAGCTAACGTTCAAAGACAAAGAAGGAGCAGAATTCAGTTTCTCGGGAACCAAACTTCCCAGAAGACGCAAGCTCATACTCTCAGCATTAAAGGCTAAGAAGTGCCTTGAGAAAGGAGCGGTCGGATATCTAGTATCAGTGGTCGACCTAACCAAGGACGTGCCACAAATGGAAGATATTGATGTAGTGCGGGATTTTCCTGATGTATTTCCGGAGGAACTACCCGGATTACCACCCGACCAAGCCACGGAGTTTGTAACAGATCTTACACCCGGAGCCGCACCAGTATCAAAAGCACCGTATAGAATGGCTCCTACTGAACTGAAGGAATTAAAAGTGCATCTACAAGAATTGCTGGATAAGGGTTATATTAGACCCAGTATATCTCCATGGGGAGCACCGGTGTTGTTCGTAAAGAAGAAGAAAGATGGTAGCGTTCGGTTATGTATCGACTATAGAGAGTTGAATAAGTCGACAATCAAGAATTGATATCCACTACCCGGGATCGATGTCTTGTTCGATCGAGTTACAAGGAGCGAAGGTATTTTCAAAGATCGATCTTCGATCAGGCTATCATCAATTGAAGATTAAAGAAGGTGACATTCCGAAGACAGCTTTCAGGACAAGATACGGACATTATGAATTCTTAGTGATGTCTTTCGGACTAACTAATGCACCGGCAACGTTCATGGAACTTATGAACCGAGTTTTCCACGATATCTTGGACACGTCGGTGATAGTGTTTATTGATGACATATTGGTATTCTCCAAGGACAAGGAAACCCATGTCAAGAACCTAAACGCAGCCCTACAGCGTTTGAGGAAAGAGAAGTTATCCGCCAAATTTTCTAAGTGCGAGTTTTGGCTAAGCGAAGTCGCATTTTTAGGCCATGTAGTATCCGCGGAAGGAATCAAAGTGGACCCCAGTAAGATCGAAGCTATTGTGAAGTGGGAAGCACCAAAGAGCGTCTCGGAAATTAGAAGTTTTCTGGGTCTAGCTGGATATTATCGGAGATTCGTAGAAGACTATTCTCGGATTGCCGTACCTCTCACCAGTTTGACCAAGAAAAGAGAAAAGTTTGTATGGACGGATAAGTGTGAATAGAGCTTTCAAACACAGAAGACCAGATTGATATCCGCTCCAATTTTAACCATCTGTCAAAATATGGAGGCACTACCTATACGGAGAGAAGTTTCAGATTAAGTTGGACCATAAAAGTCTTACTTATCTATTTAATCAGAAGGAGTTAAATATGAGACAAAGAAGATGGCTGGAATTATTGAAAGACTATGATTGTGATATCCAGTATCATCCGGGAAAAGCGAAGGTGGTAGTGGATGCATTGAGCAGAAAAGCAATGATAAAATCTCAAGGAGAAACCAGCACGACTGCAGCAATGTATACCAATGGAATGGTGTTTAATCACGGCAACGAGCAGTATGTGATAGATACACCGGATGGATCAACCAACCAAGGGTTCATTCATCGGTTTTCAAATATGTTCGCAGCATTGAAGATTATACCGGATATAGTGGACGAAGTGAAGACAGCTATCAAAGCAGATCCTTATCTGAGAACAGTGCAAGAAGATATTGAGAAAGGTAGGACCAACTCTGAGTTCACCTTAGATAACGAGAAGGTACTAAGATATAAAGGGAGAATATGTGTACCCGAAACAGAAAGCATGGACATTAGACACCGACTGATGAAGGAAGCCCATACCACCATCTACTCGATACATCCTGGAAGTACAAAAATGTATCATGATCTAAAGAAACTTTATTGGTGGAGGGGAATGAAGGCGGATGTAGCCAAGTTCGTGTCTCAATGCCTAAATTGTCAGAAGGTAAAGGCGGAACGACAAAAACCCGCAGGACTGCTACAACCATTACCGAAACCAGCTTGGAAATGGGACTACATCACTATGGACTTCGTCACCGGACTACCATTGACTCCTCGATTAGTTGACGCAGTTTGGGTGATTATAGACCTTCTAACTAAGACAGCTCGCTTCATACCGATACGACCCCAGTATACACTGGAAAGGTTAGCAAAGTTGTATGTGGATAATATTGTTCGGTTACACGGTGTTCCAGAAAGCATTGTGTCCGATAGAGACCCACGATTTACTTCCAGATTTTGGGAAGGACTGCAAAAGGCTATGGGTACAACATTGAAGTTCGATCGTGCATTCCACCCACGGCCGACCGGACGGTCGGAGCGTACCATTCAGATTTTAGAAGATATGCTACGAGCATGTGTGATTGATTTCAAGGGATCATGGGACGAAGTTACCATTGATCGAGTTCGGCTACAATAACAGCTATCGGGCTACGATCACGGATGTCACCTTATGAGGCCCTTGTATGGTAGGAAGTGTCGAACTCCCTTGTTTTGGAATGAAGTTGGAGAACGTGGTATCGTTGGACCAGAATTTGTTGAAGAGACTTGTCGAGTGGTCGACATCATCAAGGAAAGAGTAAGAGTAGCTCAGAACCGTCAGAAGCAATACGCAGATACTCGACGAAGAGATCTAGAGTTCGCCGTAGGCGAAAAAGTATTTTTGAAAGTATCGCCTATGCGAGGATTGAAGAGGTTCGGACAGAAAGGAAAATTATGTCCAAGATATGTCGGACCATATGAGATTCTGGCTAAGCGTGGAAAAGTAGCTTATCAGTTAGCACTACCACCATCTATGTCAAGTGTGCATGACGTATTTCACATATCCTTATTGAAGAAGTATGTCAAAGACCCAACACATGTGTTGACAGTAGATTTGCCGGAACTAATTGATGATTTGACATTTGAAGTAATACCAACGGAAATCACTAGTCAAAAAGTTCAACGTCTACGCAACAGAGATATCTACTATGTTAAGGTCACATGGAAAAGTAGAGACATGGAAGAGATTACATGGGAAGAAGAAAATGCTATGAGGAAGCAATACCCTGACTTGTTTGACTCATAAGGTACGTACAATTTCGAGGACGAAATTTTTATAAGTTGGGGGAGTTGTAAGACCCGTGTCAATCTAACCCGGTCTTACCACCTTGAACCAGGTCTACCCATCATGGTCGAGTCAAATGGACCGAGGGCATGAAAGAGATCGAGATCCCAGGTATGAAATCGACCCAAAAACAATTAGTTCTAGGGGAGGGTCGCACACCCAGCTAAGCAGGGTCGGACATCCCAAACCAGAAAGATCGACCCTCAGTTTTTGAGGGAGGGTCGGACAGCTTAAGACCCTAGGGTCGACGGGATCATCGACCCTCCCATCGACCCTCGGTTTCTGACGAAAACTGAAATTAGGAAATTTCCTAATTTTTGGTTTGGGATTCTTTCCAAATCTCAATGGGATTATTATAGGACATTCCTAGTCTATTTAAAGGACGTCCCTAAGCCACATTCACTCCTTTCACAACCCTAATTGAATTGAGAGAAAGAGAAAAGAAGGAAAAGAGGAAGAAAGGAGGCTAGGAAGAAGGCTTAGTAAAAAGGAGAAGAAATTGCAGAGAAAAGTAATATTCTCAGGTATGGATACTAATTCCATGAGTTTCTACAGACCTTAGGTTAGATATGATTGAGTGTAGGATTTCGGAGAAACCCAAACCATCCATCCATGGTTAGGTTTTCATGGAAAACCATGAGAGGATGCACGAAAGCTATCTAGATGAATCATACATGGTTCTAGACCATGGAATGAATGTTGAGTGAACGTAGGAAGCAAGCCATACGACCCCAAACACGAAGAATGGATTAAAAGTGGAAATTGGACCAGAGTGCACCAAGGGTCGCACTGAGGGTCGATAGACCATCCGACCCTAGGTGTTTCAGACCATCGACCCTCAGTATTCGGGAAGTTCAGAATGCTGGGAGGGTCGATAGACCCATCGACCCTAGCATCGACCCTCAGTTGACAAAATGGTTTTAAATTCTGAATTAATTCTAATTAAATTCTATCGACTTTGTTAGGTTTGCTAGCATTATAGTACCGTTATAACAGTGAATCGAAAGCTTGGAAAATATCTATTAGCAAGCTAAGGTGAGGAACCTTAACCCCAAACTAAATTGGTTAATAATAAACTGTTTTTCTTTTCTTGAGTCCTATGCCATGTTTGATTCTATGCGAATATGTTTGTAATGTGCATACAGCATGCCATCCAATATTTCTATTACTTGTTCATGCATATTTACTTTATGGTTTATAACATGATGATGATGTTGATGATAGGAATAGGCATGTGATTGTATGTGTGTGGTTGGTGTGCTTGATGCGAGAGAGTATCAGAGGAGGTATGATGAGAACGTCAATAAACGTTAACCTTTGGCGGGTCTCAGCACTTTAGCTCTATCTCTAACTCAAGTCTTGTGCATTGACATCGTCGTATCGCCATTACCTTAGCAGAACTATTATGTCGTAGAGTATCGGGGAGGTGGTCTCGGTCCTTGTAGTCTCGACTCTACCGGGGGCCTTAGCTCTATCTCTATGGATGTTTTGAGGGATGCTGGGGTGAGGCCTTGGATACACTGTTTGGCATTAGGATTGGTTAGTAGCGAGCCCAGTTTGCAAGCCCTCGCTAACAGGGGCTTACGTGTTGGTATAGCATTATATAGCAATAAACGTTAACTTTTGTTGTATAATGTTATGGTAGGGTGGATGGGGACGACGATAAACGTTAACCCTCGGGCGGGCTTCCACACCCTGTGTATAGAGGCGGTATCAATAAACGTTAACCTTTGATCACCCAACCTTTCTATTGCACATTGCAAACTATAAACCAAGACCAAAGATATGAATTGACTTTTTACATGCATATGTAATGTTGCATTGTTTTGGCTACTCACTGAGCCGTGTTGTGTGCTCACCCCTCGACGTCGAATATTTTTAGTTGATGATGCAGGATATACTGTTGAAGATTATATGAACGCGTCAGCGTATGGAACCGTAGTAGCTATGGATGTTGGAGCTAAAGACGATACACACGACTCCTCTTGCGAGTGCAACTCGTGTGTATTCGATTAGATATTTCTTTATAGTTTTCTTATTTGGATGTATAAGACATGTAGTTGGTATTTACCTATTTATGTCTTAGTTAAACATGGAATAATTTGATATTATTTATGGGTATCATTCTAGTACTCAGTTCATATTATTTATAAATTTTCTGCTATTGTGTATTACTCTGATTATGATTGTGGATGCGTGTAAAGTTTGGATAACGCGGGGATAGCCTATAAGAGATCCTGGTTGAACCGTTGGTTATTTGGTGGTTCATCACACCATTCTGAAGTGTGCGGAATCGGGGTGTGACATTGCTCCTACAGTCCATTCAACATTCACCCCATGGTCTAGAATCATGAAGCATACACCTATATAGCTTTCGTATATTCTCCCATGGTTTTCCATGAAAACCTAACCATGGATTGATGGTTTGGGTTTCGCCGAGATCACGCTCTCTTCATTATCTAATCTATAGTCTGTAGAAACTCATGGAATTGTTATTCATACCTGAGAAGATTACTCATTCTCTGCAACTCTTCTTGTTTTGGCTTTCTTCTCTTCCTTGCTTCTCTTATTCTCCTTTTCCTTATCTTCTCTTTCTCTCAATTCAATTAGGGTTGTAAAAGGAGTGAAAGAAGCTTAGGGTCGTCCTTTAAATAGAGTAGGAACATCCTAAAATAAGTCTCTTTGAGATTAGGAAAGAATCCAGATTGAAAATTAGGAAATTTTCTAATTTCAGTTTCGGCGGCGACTGAGGGTCGATGGGAGGGTCGACGATCCCGTCGACCCTAGGTTCTCTAAGTTGTCCGACCGTCCCTTCAAAACTGAGGGTCTGACTTTCTATCTTGGGGAGTCCAACCCTCCTTGGCTGGGTATGCGACCCTCCCCTTAAATTAAGTGTTTTAGGGTCGATTTGATACCTGGGATCTCGACCTCCTTCACGCCCTTAGTCCATTTGACTCGACCATGATGGGTAAACCTGGTTCAAGGTGATAAGACCTGGTTAGATTGACACGGGTCTTACAATGGGTATATTGCAAGATCATTCAGCATAACCTGATCCCGCAGAGTGGTCATTATGAGAGGGTTTCCCAGCTGACCCAGTATCTTCTATATAGTATTTGCACTACGCAGCCCGTCTGCCTTCCGTACATCATCATGCGTACCATGATCACTGCTACGTTCCCCAATCACACTGGTAACCTTCCTTACGGACGTTTGATCACTATCTTGCTTACCCGCCTGGGGGTTGATTTAGTGGATGAGAAGATTCAGGAGAAGTCCTTCTCATCGCCTCTAGATTGGGAGGCTATTTGTAAGATGGGCATACAGGATGCTCAGGTCAGTGATGAGGAGAGGAACGCGATGGTACGCCCTCGCACTCGTGTAGAGATAGCTGACGCTGAGGCAGCAGCCGCTGCCGTTGGAGTTCATACGGGGCCTGCTGGTGATGATGACCATATGTACATGGATGTA
>CM053274.1:9943550-9961768 GCA_028583415.1 Protea cynaroides | reverse complement strand
GGTCCAACGAATGGTGTGAGTGAACCGCCATTGAACCAACGGTTCACACCAGGATCTCGAATAGGCCGTGTCCGTTCACACAAACCAATACACATAACCACAATCAGAATATAAATATACAGCGAAAGACTTTAAATAGAATGAACTGAGTATCTATTGATAATTTAAATAAATATCTCATTATCCAAATTCAAGCACATAAAATAATATCCATACATCCATTTAATCCAACAAAAAATAAATAAAAGAAATAAATGAAATCCGATCAAAGGTACACGCAGAAAGGGCACTCGCATGAAGCGTCATGCTCGTCCTCTCCTGCTTGCACATCCAGAGCAGCAACACCACCATATGCCGGAGCGTTCACGTAGTCATCAACAGTATAACCTGCATCAACATCTAAAAACAATGTGTACACAAAGGGTAAGCTCACAACACAGCTCAGTAAGACAATCAAACAGTTTCACCATATTATGCATGAGTAACAATCAATTTTATGCTATGGTCTGGTTTTAAGTTTGCAGTGTGCTATTGAAAGGTTTGGTGGCCCCCGTACCTCTATACACGAGTGTGCGGCCCCTCATGGTTCACACCCCCATTGGCCCACATGCACCCATCATGGAATAGAGATAGAGCTAAGATACCCACGTACCTCCCCTGATACTCTACCCGTACCAGTAACTAAGCCTCTACTGGCCAGGGCTCGCAAACTGGGCTCGCAACTAACCAATCCTATATGTCATCAATGTATGCTCTATCCCAGCACAGCCGTCTACGGCATAGAGATAGAGCTAAGGCATTCCCACACCTCCCCTGATGCCCTATCCGCAACTAACCCACCAGGATAGAAACATAACGCAGGTAGACCCTATCCCAACATAACTCCCTACGGCATAGAGATAGAGCTAAAGCATCGTGGACAAGCCAGCGTCGACTCGAAGACCACAGTGCCACATAACTATGGCCAGGCCAACATCAATATCGGAGACCACCGTACCACGACCTTCCCCTGATGCCCCACCCGTACCAAGCATGTTAAGACAGAATACTACAAAAGGTGCTAATGTGAAGAGCGGTCCCAGGCCCATGCCCCACTCCACACACTAACGAAAACAATCACATGCCTAACAATCACATCCTAATAATGCATGAACAGTAATAATAACTGAAAGTAAAGGATGGCATGTGAATATGCACAAACATCACATCATATTTATTCAAGTGATTAACAAAGATTTACTATCCCTTAATTATTAGGTTTAGGTCAGATTCTCTTACCTGACGCTCGTTTCTTAGCTTGCTCCATGTCGCAAGATCCAAACGTGCTATCACAAAGTCCTACATAATATTAGGGTTTCATTAGAATATTTTCTTAAGGTTTCATGTTGGTCAGAAACCAACAAAAATCCAAAACCAGCCTTTCAGAGCTGACCGGTCTCACCATTCCGGTCGCAGCACTGTGAACAGACTGTCAACCGGTATGGTCGACCGGTATGTCCCCGGAAGACCATACACTTGATTTGTCGACTATCGTCAATCAATCTCCATGGATTTTCAGGGTTTCTCCTATACATTCTAAGTCTAAACTTGGAGTTAGAGTTATCCCCAACTCATTCGAGTCTTTTCGATGAATATCATCTCGAAACTCGAATCTAGGGTTTGACGGCAACTTAGGGTTTATTGGCCAATTTAGGGTTTTAGATCAATACCTACTTTGCATGGTATTGACCCACCCACACAAGTAACATAGGGTAAGAAGATTGATTCGAACACTTACAGTTGACGGGCGTAGTGTGAGCTTCGTCGAACGGTAATGGCGGCTCCTTCTTCTTCCCCCTAGCTCCTTCTCCTTTCCAAGCTCTTTCCCTTCTCTAGGGTTTGCGAGAGACAATGGAAAGGATTTGAGGAGGTTTATGGGTGTATTTATAGGTTATAATTAGGGTTTAGTAATCCTACTAGGATTAGGAAACTCCTAGGATTCGAAATCAAGAAAGTGGGACCCTCAGAAGTCAATTTCTGGCTTCCCGCACTTAGCTGCACAGACCATATCGGTCGACCGGTACCAAGACCAGTACCATCGACCGGTATACCTAAAATCAGGTTTAATTGGTCGACTTCGGTCCAATTTTGTACCTGTTTGTTATCCGCTTGCCCCGTCTGCCCGGGGATGATCGGAAGACGTGTCACGACACAAAACCAAGGTTTAGACCGGGTTTACGGAGTGCGGGTCTTACAACTCCACCACCCTTAAAAGAAATTTCGTCCCGAAATTTGCATGTAGGTTCTATAACTCCCCCACCCTTAAAAGAAATTTCGGCCTCGAAATTTGCACATACCTTGATCGTCGAAAAGGTTAGGGTACTCCTTCCTCATCGCGCTCTCTTCTTCTGAAGTAATTTCCTCCACATTTTGGCTTCTCCAATGCACCTTCACATAATGGATATCCTTGGTTCGAAGTTGCTGAACTCCTCGACTCGAGAGCATTACAGGAACCACTTCGAAAGTTAAGTCTTCAGTCAAGTCTGGGGGATTAGCGGTCAAGATGTGCGATGGATCTCTGACATACTTCTTCAGTAATGATACGTGGAACACGTTATGCACGCTGGACATAGATGGTGGTAGAGCCAATCGATATGTTACATTACCACATCGGTTCAATATCTCATATGGTCCCACATACCTGGGGCAAAGCTTCCCCTTCTTACCAAACCGTTTCAGACCTCGCACCGGTGATACCTTCAAGAATACCTTGTCACCCACTACAAACTCTAGATCTCGACGTGGATTATCCACATAGTGCTTCTGTCGAACTTGAGCTGTCTTTACTCTCTCTTTGATCTGATCAATCACTCGGCAAGTTTCTTCAACAAACTCCGGTACTAAAATTCTTCTTTCCCCCACCTCGTTCCATAAAAGGGGTGTACGACACTTCTTCCCATAGAGTGCTTCATATGGGGCCATCTAAATTGTAGCCTGATAACTGTTGTTGTAAGCGAACTCGATATGTGATAGCTTCTCATCCCAAGCTCCCTTGAAATCTATTGCACAAGCTCGGAGCATATCTTCCAAAATTTGAATAGTTCGCTCTGACTGTCCGTCCGTCTGAGGGTGAAAAGCTGTACTAAACTTCAACTTTGTTCCCATAGCTTTCTGTAATCCTTCCCAGAACTTTGATGTAAAACGGGGATCTCGGTTAGATACTATACTCTCTGGAACGCCATGAAGTCTGACTATATTATCAACATATAACTTGGCCAGCTTCTCCATGGTATACTGAGGTCTGACTGCAATAAATCGAGCCGTCTTCGTGAGTCGATCTACTATTACCCAAACTGCATCCACTGACCTTGGTGTCAAAGGTAGGCCAGTGACGAAATCCATAGTGATACAATCCCACTTCCATGCAGGTTCTAGTAATGGCTGTAGTAAAACTGCGGGTCTCTGCCTTTCTGCTTTAACTTGTTGACAATTCAGACATTGAAACACGAAATGAGCTATATCAGCTTTCATACCCCTCCACCAATAAAGTTTTCTTAGATCATGGTACATCTTGGTACTTCCTGGATGCACCGAATATGGAGTGTAATGAGCTTCAGTCATAACTCGATCTCTGATATCGCTGTTTTCACTCTCAGGTATACATAACCGTCCACGATACCTGAGTACCTTGTCTGAATCCAAGGTAAAGTCAGGATTGCTCGTACCCTTCTCCAAGTCTTCTTGCACTGTCTTGAGATGTGGATCCTGTAGGATTGCTGCCTTGACTTCATAAACTAGATCCGGTGAGATCTTCAAAGCGGCAAACATCATGGTGAACTTATGAATCAAGCCTTGCTCAACTGGATCTTCTGCAGTCTCTACAATATGTTCTTCATCAATTTCCATTGAACTCGAGGCTGCAGCACACAATGCAGCATTTGTACTTTGTCCTGCCTCAGGTTTCGATGCCCACTTTCTGCTCAAGGCGTCGGCCATGACATTTGCCTTACCGGGATGGTACTGGATGTCACAATCATAATCTTTTAACAATTCCAGCCATCTCCTCTGTCTCATATTCAGATCCTTCAGAGTGAAAGGTAGGTTAAGCTCTTGTGATCTGACTTGATCTGGAACTTCTCACCGTACAAGTAGTGTCTCCAAGTCTTGATTGCATGTATAACCGCTGCTAGCTCCAAGTCATGCGTAGGATAGTTCTTCTCATGCTCCTTTAACTGTCTTGATGCGTAAGCAATCACCTATTCTCCTTGCATCAATACACATCCGATAACCAACCCCAAAGCATCCGTATATAAAATAAACGGTACGCTTGGTTTTGGGATGGTCAAGATTGGTGCAGAGACAAGTCTTGACTTCAAACTCTGAAAACACTTCTCACACTCATCTGTCCATAAAAATTTCTCTCCCTTCTTGGTCAATCTGGTGAGTGGAACAGCGATCCTGGAGTAATCTTCCATGAATCTTCTATAATAACCAGCCAACCCAAGGAAAATACGAATCTCTGCAACAGATTTTGGTGCTTCCCATCCTACTATAGCAGCTATCTTACTTGGATCAACCTTGATACCGTCTCCAGATACTACATGGCCTAAGAAGGCCACTTCTGTCAGCCAAAACTCGCACTTCTTGAACTTGGCATAAAGCTTCTCTTGTCTCAGCCGTTGTAGGGCTGCCCTCAAATGTGTTGTATGAGCCTCCATGTCCTTTGAGTATACCAATATGTCATCGATGAATACGATGACCGAGGTGTCCAACATATCATGAAACACTCGGTTCATCAGTTCCATGAATGACGCTGGAGCATTGGTCAACCCGAAAGACATAACTAGAAACTCATAATGTCCATACCTTGTCCTGAAAGAAGTCTTCGGAATATCTCCGGCCTTGATCTTCAGTTGGTGATACCCCAATCAGAGATCAATCTTCGAGAAAACCTTTGCACCCTGTAACTGGTCAAACAAATCATCGATCCTAGGCAAGGGATACCGGTTCTTGATAGTCAACTTGTTCAATTCCCGGTAGTCAATGCATAGCCGTACACTTCCATCTTTCTTCTTGACAAATAATACCGGTGCTCCCCAAGGTGATATACTAGGTCGTATGAAGCCCTTATCCAACAATTCTTGTAACTGGGTCTTCAACTCCTTTAACTCGTTCGGGGCCATTCTGTATGGTGCTTTAGACACCGGCGCCGAACCTGGCATAAGGTCTATCACAAATTCTGCAGCCCTGTCTGGTGGTAAACCTGGGAGATCTTCTAGAAATACATCTGGAAACTCTCGTACCTCCTCTAGATCTTCCATCTCTGGCACCTCCGTAGTGGTGTCGACTACAAATACTAGATAACCCACTCCCCCTTTCTCTAAGCATCTCTTAGCTTTTAGGGCGGAGAGGATCAGCTTCCGCTTCGTAGATAGCTTGATCCCAGCGAAGCTATACTCCCTTCCCTCTTTGTCAGTAAGCACAAGCTTCCTTTCACCACATAATAAGAAGACTGAATGACGGCCTAGCCAATCCATTCCCAGGATGACATCGAAGTCTGCCATCTCAAGTAGTAGTAGGCTTGCTTCTAAGTCTCGGCCCTCAATACATACAGTACATGGTCCATAATATTCGGTCAAAGCCACTTCGACTCCTAGTGGAGAGAGAACTATCAAGCTTGGGTTCAAATGCTTGATTGGTAACTCCATTCGCTTTCTAAAAGAAATAGAAACAAAGGAGTGCGTGGCCCCAGAGTCAAATAATACTCTGGCGGGTATACCAGCTACATTTACAATTCCTGGAATTTTTTTGTTATCCCTTAGTTCTATATGCGCATACACTCAATGAAAAAGTAGGACAAACAGTAAGGAATAGAGTCATACCAGTGACCACATCCGGTGATGCGGCTGCCTCTTCAGTGGTGACCGCATACACTTTTCCTTGCTGGGGAGGTTGCTTCTTAGGTAGAGTGCAGTTCCTTGCGACATGTCCCAGCTGCTGAAAGTTATAACATTTGATATTTGGGTTGTGTCCAGCGAACTGTGGCACAGGTGGTGCCGGGTTATTTCTCGCAGGTATAGTAGCGGTCTGAGCCTTGTATGGGAGGAAGGATCTATTGTTACCGCCACCCGAACTCTCACTAGCAGGTCTGTCACACCCCAATTCTGCACACTTCAAAATGGTGTGATGAACCGCCAAATAACCAATGGTTCAACCAGGATCTCTTATAGGCTATCCCCGTGTTATCCAAACTTAACACGCATCCACAATCATAATCAGAGTAGTACACAATAGCGGAAAATTTATAAATAATATGAACTGAAACCTAAGATGATATCCATAAATAATAGCAAATTATTCTGTGATTAACCGAGACATAAATATTTAAATACCAAATACATGTCTTATAAATCCAATAATGAATCCTACAAAAAATATCTAATCGAATACACACGAGTTGCACTCGCAAGAGGAGTCGTGTGTATCATCTTCAGCTCCAACTTCCATAGCTGCTACAGTTCCATACGCTGACAGGTTCATATAATCTTCAACAGTATATCCTACATCATCAATTAAAAATATTCGACGTCGAGGGGTGAGCACACAACACGGCTCAGTGAGTAGCCAAAATAATGCAACATTACATATGCATGCAAAAAGTCAATTCATATCTTTGGTCATGGTTTATAGTTTGCAATGTGCAATAGAAAGGTTGGGTGATCAAAGGTTAACGTTTATTGATACCGCCTCTTTACACAGGGTGTGGAAGCCCGCCTGAAGGTTAACGTTTATCGTCGTCCCCATCCACCCTACCATAACATTATACAACAAAGGTTAACGTTTATTGCTATATAATGCTATACCAACACGTAAGCCCCTGTTAGCGAGGGCTTGCAAACTGGGCTCGCTGCTAACCAATCCTAATGCCAAACAGTGTATCCAAGGCCTCACCCCAGCATCCCTCAGAACATCCATAGAAATAGAGCTAAGGCCCCCCGGTAGAGTCAGAGACTACAAAGACCGAGACCACCTCCCCTGATACTCTACGACATAATAGTTCCGCTAAGGTAATGGCGATACGACGATGTCAATGCACAAGACTTGAGTTAGAGATAGAGCTAAAGTGCTGAGACCCGCCAAAGATTAACGTTTATTGACGTTCTCATCACACCTCCCCTGATACTCTCTCGCATCAAGCACACCAACCACACACATACAAGCACATGCCTATTCCTATCATCATCATCATCATCATGTTATAAACAGTAAAGTAAATATGCATGAACAAGTAATAAAAATATTGGATGGCATGCTGTATGCACATTACAATCATATTCGCATAGAATCAAACATGGCATAGGACTCAAGAAAAGAAAAAAAAAACAGTTTATTATTAACCAATTTAGTTTGGGGTTAAGGTTCCTCACCTTAGCTTGCTAATAGATACTTTTCCAAGCTTTAAAATCACATTTATAATGTTATTATATTGCTAGCAAACCTAACAAAGTCGATAGAATTTAATTAGAATTAATTCAGAATTTAAAAACCATTCTGTCAACTGAGGGTCGATGCTAGGGTCGATGCAAGGGTCGATGGGTCTATCGACCCTCCCAACATTCTGAACTTCCCGAATGCTGAGGGTCGATGGTCAGAAACACCTAGGGTCGGATGGTCTATCGACCCTCGGTGCGACCCTCGGTGCACTCTGGTCCAATTTCCACTTTTTAATCCATTTTTCGTGTTTGGGGTCCTATGGCTTGCTTCCTACATTCACTCAACATTCATTCCATGGTCTAGAACCATGTATGATTCATCTAGATAGCTTTCGTGCATCCTCACATGGTTTTCCATGAAAACCTAACCATGGATGGATGGTTTGGGTTTCTCCGAAATCCTACACTCAATCATATCTAACCTAAGGTCTGTAGAAACTCATGGAATTAGTATCCATACTTGAGAAGATTACTTTCCTCTGCAATTTCTTCTCCTTTTTGCTAAGCCTTCTTCCTAGCCTCCTTTCTTCCTCTTTTCCTTCTTCTCTCTTTCTCTCAATTCAATTAGTGTTGTGAAAGGAGTGAATGTGGCTTAGGGACGTCCTTTAAATAGACTAGGAATGTCCTATAATAATCCCATTGAGATTTGGAAAGAATCCCAACCGAAAATTAGGAAATTTCCTAATTTCAGTTTTCGTCAGAAATCGAGGGTCGATGATCCCGTCGACCCTAGGGTCTTAAGCTGTCCGACCCTCCCTCAAAAACTGAGGGTCGATCTTTCTGGTTTGGGAGGTCCGACCCTGCTTAGCTTGGTGTGCGACCCTCCCCTAGAATTAAGTGTTTTTGGGTCGATTTCATCACGGGATCTCGATCTCCTTCATGCCCTTGGTCCATTTGACTCGACCATGATGGGTAAACCTGGTTCAAGGTGGTAAGACCGGGTTAGATTGACACGGGTCTTACAACTCCCCCCAACTTATAAAAATTTCGTCCTCGAAATTGTACGTACTTCTCCCGAGTCAAACAAGTCAGGGTATTGCTTCCTCATAGCATTTTCTTCCTCCCATGTAATCTCTTCCATGTCTCTACTTTTCCATGTGACCTTAACATAGTAGATATCTCTGTTGCGTAGACGTTGAACCTTTCGACTAGTGATTTCCGTTGGTATTACTTCAAATGTCAAATCATCAGTCAGTTCCGGAAAATCTACTGTCAACACATGTTTGGGTCTTTGACATACTTCTTCAATAAGGATATGTGAAATACGTCATACACACTTGACATAGACGGTGGTAATGCTAACTGATAAGCTACTTTTCCACGCTTAGCCAGAATCTCATATGGTCCGACATATCTTGGACTTAGTTTTCCTTTCTGTCCGAACCTCTTCAATCCTCGCATAGGCGATACTTTCAAGAATACTTTTTCGCCTACGGCGAACTCTAGATCTCTTCGTCGAGTATCTGCGTATTGCTTCTGACGGTTCTGAGCTACTCTTACTCTTTCCTTGATGATGTCGACCACTCGACAAGTCTCTTCAATAAATTTTAGTCCAACGATACTACGTTCTCCAACTTCATTCCAAAACAAGGGAGTTCGACACTTCCTACCATACAGTGCTTCATAAGGTGACATTTGTATAGTAGCCTGATAGCTGTTATTGAAAGCGAACTCGATCAATGGTAACTTCTCGTCCCATGATCCCTTGAAATCAATCACACATGCTCGTAGCATATCTTCAAAGATCTGAATTGTACGCTCCGACTGTCCGTCGTCATCGTGGGTAGAATGCGATCTTGAACTTCAATGTTGTACCCATAGCCTTTTGCAGTCCTTCCCAAAATCTGGAAGTAAATCGTGGGTCTCTATTGGACACAATACTTTCTGGAACACCGTGTAGCCGAACAATATTATCCACATACAGCTTTGCTAACCTTTTCAGTGTATACTGGGGTCGTATCGGTATGAAGCGAGCTGTCTTAGTTAGACGGTCTACAATCACCCAAACTGCGTCAACTACTCGAGGAGTCAATGGTAGTCCTGTGACGAAGTCCATAGTGATGCAGTCCCATCTCCAAGCTGGTTCCGGTAATGGTTGTAACAGTCCTGTGGGTCTTTGTCGTTCCGCCTTTACCATCTGACAATTTAGGCATTGAGACACGAACTTGGCTACATCTGCCTTCATTCCCCTCCACCAATACAGTTTCTTTAGATCATGATACATTTTTGTACTTCCAGGATATACCGAGTAGATGGTGGTATGGGCTTCTTTCATGAGTCGGTGTCTATTGTCTACACTTTCTGTTTTGGGTACACATATTCTTCCTTTGTATTTCAGTACCTTCTCGTCATCCAAGGTGAACTCAGGGTTAGTCCTACCTTTCTCAATATCTTCTTGTACTGTTCTCAGATAAGGATCTGCTTTGATAGCTGTCTTTACTTCGTCCACTATATCCGGTATAATCTTCAATGCTGCGAACATATTCGAAAACCGATGAATGAACCCTTGGTTGGTTGATCCATCCGGTGTATCTATCACATACTGCTCGTTGCCGTGATTAAACACCATTCCATTGGTATACATTGCTGCAGTCGTGCTGGTTTCTCCTTGAGATTTTATCATTGCTTTTCAGCTCAATGTATCCGTTACCACGTTCGCTTTTCCCGGATGATACTGGATATCACAATCATAGTCTTTCAATAATTCCAGCCATCTTCTTTGTCTCATATTTAACTCCTTCTGATTAAATAGATAAGTAAGACTTTTATGGTCCGACTTAATCTGAAACTTCTCTCCGTATAGGTAGTGTCTCCATATCTTGACAGCATGTACTACTGCCGCTAATTCCAAATCGTGAGTGGAGTAGTTCTTCTCATGTACCTTCAACTGTCTCGATGCATACGCAACTACTTGTTCTCCTTGCATAAGCACACATCCTAATCCCAATCCCGATGCATCAGTGTATAAAGTAAATGTCTGTCCTGGAACGGTAATGGTTAAAATTGGAGCGGATATCAATCTGGTCTTCAATGTTTGAAAGCTCTTTTCACACTTATCCGTCCATACAAACTTTTCTCCTTTTTTGGTCAAACTGGTGAGAGGTACGGCAATCCGAGAATAGTCTTCTACGAATCATCGATAATATCCAGCTAGACCTAGAAAACTTCTAATTTCTGAGACGCTCTTTGGTTCTTCCCACTACACAATAGCTTCGATCTTACTGGGGTCCACTTTGATTCCTTCCGCGGATACTACATGGCCTAAAAATGCGACCCGCTTAGCCAAAACTCACACTTAGAAAATTTGGCGTATAACTTCTCTTTCCTCAAACGCTGTAGGGCTGCGTTTAGGTTCTTGACAAGGGTTTCCTTGTCCTTGGAGTATACCAATATGTCATCAATAAATACTATCACCGACGTGTCCAACATATCGTGGAAAACTCGGTTCATAAGTTCCATGAACGTTGTCGGTGCATTAGTTAGTCCGAAAGACATCACTAAGAATTCATAATGTCCGTATCTGGTCCTGAAAGCTGTCTTCGGAATGTCACCTTCTTTAATCTTCAGTTGATGATAGCCTGATCGAAGATCGATCTTTGAAAATACCTTCGCTCCTTGTAACTGATCGAACAAGTCATCGATCCTGGGTAGTGGATATCGATTCTTGATTGTCAGCTTATTCAACTCTCTATAGTCGATACATAACCGAATGCTACCATCTTTCTTCTTTACGAACAACACCGGTGCTCCCCATGGAGATATACTGGGTCTAATATAACCCTTATCCAGTAGTTCTTGTAGTTGCACTTTTAATTCCTTCAGTTCAGTAGGAGCCATTCTATACGGTGCTTTTGATACTAGTGCGGCTCCAGGTATAAGATCTATTACAAACTCCATGGCTCGGTCGGGTGGTAATCCGGGTAGTTCCTCCGGAAATACATCAGGAAAGTCCCGCACTACATCAATATCTTCCATTTGTGGCACGTCCTTGGTTAGGTCGACCACTGATACTAGATATCCGACCGCTCCTTTCTCAAGGCACTTCTTAGCCTTTAATGCGGAATGTATGAGCTTGCGTCTCCTGGGAAGTTTGGTTCCCGAGAAACTGAATTCTGCTCCTTCTTTATCTTTGAACGTTAGGTTCTTCTCGACGCATAACAGATTTGCAGAATGCCGAGCTAACCAGTCCATTCCTAAGATGACATCGAAGTCTGCCATCTCAAGTCTAATTGGGTTGTGTCTATATTTTATCCATCCATACGATTTGGACTTCATTCATAACACTCATCCAATTGAACATCTAGTCCAAAAAGGGCTTGAACTAGCAAAATCTGGGGTAACGGTCTAAGGAGCTTGTCTAGTTCCTTTATCTCTTATGATTTCTCGAAGACTATCGTCAAAATCTCATATTGCACTTATTAGCTTGTATTTCTTTTATCCTTGCTGTTCTTCCTTGCTCTCTCTTCCATATACCTCGAAAAATAGCTTGTGATTGTTACTTCATATCCCAAGTTTATCTATAAGCATTAAGGTATATGCTTATAAATTCATTAATTCAGCCAAACTATTTTGGTCCTTATTTAATCATGTCCTTCAACATTGTGCATAACTCAATTATCATTGTATTAAATTGAGTACTACTTATGCCATGACTTTATCCTTGTATTCACTCTTAAATTTGCCTTTAGGAATCTTCTACCCTGTCAAAATTGATACCGATATAACCATCATTAACTCTACTTGAGTGCTATCTATTTCTTTACTAGCTACTCTTAATAGTTCCCACTTTTTCTCATGCACTCTTTTACAGACATGATTCATATCCATCCATTTAGCAATCTCAAAACAAATTCTCCATCACTTCATCTGAGCTCCATTGGCTATAGCATTTAATCTGAATCCAATCATCTTTCTTTCAATAATTCCATTATCACTAAACATTTTTATCATCAAAGGTCAGGGAGTGTATGAATCAAAATATTCATCCAAAAGTGATTCACTTCCTTTCATCGACTTAGCATAATGACAAACTCTTGCTTTATCTAGTGAACCTAGGTTTAATGAATCAGGAGTAAATCTGTAGTAATCCAACCGGCATCAAAAGATCATTAAATTACACGGTGGTCCAAATATATGAAAATAGAGGTTCTACAGTTCTTGACCTCATGGTTACAGGTTCTATTGAGTATATATAATGCCATTGGTCAAGGCACTATAGGAATAAATCTAGAGAAGATTTTATACATCAGTATATCAGGTATAAATCTGGAGAAAATTTTTGTACATCAATAAATCAGGTGTAAATCAGTAGATGTACGCTCAACATGGTTAAGCATTTAACTGTTCATTCAGTTCGTATCTCTGTTCATGTTGTCAATAATGAGAATGGTGCAAATTGGTATAATCAGGACTAATACTAAAGAAACAATATCCATAACTTCAATTGACAGGTTAAATCAAGAAGGTATCTTGTCAAGACACGAGAATTTAAAATCTGGTATGTGCATCCTCTATAATCATAAGAGTAAATCAATAATGCACCGCATCCTATATAAACATATCTACTTACATGGCCATTATCCTCTTATCTCTATTTGGATTTAGCCCGAGATCTTTTCCTTTATCTCTACAGGGGTTTTGGCATTACCAGCCATTTCCCTTCTTCCTCTGTCTTACATCGAGTTTCACATCTTGTGAGTACCAACTCGGTATTCCAATTTTCTGTTTTATAGATGCTTCCTTCTTGCTACTGTACTATATCCTTGTATACTTGGATAACTACCCAACTTATAGATAATACCCTAAATTATTTGTTTATTAGGATAATTCTTGGTCTCCTCTTTCTGTGTGAGTGTATATATATGGTTCCACCTTTTATATGTACATTATCGTCTTGTTTAATTTCTGCCTCAACCAACACAGGTGCTTACAGTGTGTTTATATTAAAGCTTTTACTTTTATCCTATCTCAGTTCACAATGGTCTTGAATGCGTGTCAGTTCGGCGGGCAAAGCCTGAGATGCTCTGATACCAAGTTGTCACACCCCGATTCCGCACACTTCAGAATGGTGTGATGAACCGCCAAATAACCAATGGTTCAACCAGGATCTCTTATAGGCTATCCCCGCGTTATCCAAACTTAACACGCATCCACAATCATAATCAGAGTAGTACACAATAGCAGAAGATTTATAAATAATACGAACTGAAAACTAAGAAGATATCCATAAATAATAGAAAATTATTCTGTGATTAACCGAGACATAAATATTTAAATACCAAATACATGTCTTATAAATCCAATAAAGAATCCTACAAAAAATATATAATCGAATACACACGAGTTGCACTCGCAAGAGGAGTCGTGTGTATCATCTTCAGCTCCAACTTCCATAGCTGCTACAGTTCCATACGCTGACAGGTTCATATAATCTTCAACAGTATATCCTGCATCATCAACTAAAAATATTCGACGTCGAGGGGTGAGCACACAACACGGCTCAGTGAGTAGCCAAAACAATGCAACATTACATATGCATGCAAAAAGTCAATTCATATCTTTGGTCTTGGTTTATAGTTTGCAATGTGCAATAGAAAGGTTGGGTGATCAAAGGTTAACGTTTATTGATACCGCCTCTATACACAGGGTGTGGAAGCCCGCCCGAAGGTTAACGTTTATCGTCGTCCCCATCCACCCTACCATAACATTATACAACAAAGGTTAACGTTTATTGCTATAAAATGCTATACCAACACGTAAGCCCCTGTTAGCGAGGGCTTGCAAACTGGGCTCGCTGCTAACCAATCCTAATGCCAAACAAGTGTATCCAAGGCCTCACCCCAAGCATCCCTCGGAACATCCATAGAGATAGAGCTAAGGCCCCCGGTAGAGTCGAGACTACAAGGACCGAGACCACCTCCCCTGATACTCTACGACATAATAGTTCCGCTAAGGTAATGGTGATACGACGATGTCAATGCACAAGACTTGAGTTAGAGATAGAGGTAAAGTGCTGAGACCCGCCAATGGTTAACGTTTATTGACGTTCTCATCACACCTCCCCTGATACTCTCTCGCATCAAGCACACCAACCACACACATACAAGCACATGCCTATTCCTATCATCATCATCATCATCATGTTATAAACAGTAAAGTAAATATGCATGAACAAGTAATAAAAATATTGGATGGCATGCTGTATGCACATTACAATCATATTCGCATAGAATCAAACATGGCATAGGACTCAAGAAAAGAAAAAAAACAGTTTATTATTAACCAATTTAGTATGGGGTTAAGGTTCCTCACCTTAGCTTGCTAATAGATACTTTTCCAAGCTTTAAAATCACCTTTATAATGTTATTATATTGCTAGCAAACCTAACAAAGTCGATAGAATTTAATTAGAATTAATTCAGAATTTAAAAACCATTCTGTCAACTGAGGGTCGATGCTAGGGTCGATGCTAGGGTCGATGGGTCTATCGACCCTCCCTCCATTCTGAACTTCCCGAATGCTGTGGGTCGATGGTCAGAAACACCTAGGGTCGGATGGTCTATCGACCCTCGGTGCGACCCTCAGTGCACTCTGGTCCAATTTCCACTTTTTCATCCATTCTTCGTGTTTGGGGTCCTATGGCTTGCTTCCTACATTCACTCAACATTCATTCCATGGTCTAGAACCATGTATGATTCATCTAGATAGCTTTCGTGCATCCTCCCATGGTTTTCCATGAACACCTAACCATGGATGGATGGTTTGGGTTTCTCCGAAATCCTACACTCAATCATATCTAACCTAAGGTCTGTAGAAACTCATGGAATTAGTATCCATACCTGAGAAGATTACTTTCCTCTGCAATTTCTTCTCCTTTTTGCTAAGCCTTCTTCCTAGCCTCCTTTCTTCCTCTTTTCCTTCTTCTCTCTTTCTCTCAATTCAATTAGGGTTGTGAAAGGAGTGAATGTGGCTTAGGGACGTCCTTTAAATAGACTAGGAATGTCCTATAATAATCCCATTGAGATTTGGAAAGAATCCCAACCAAAAATTAGGAAATTTCCTAATTTCAGTTTTCGTCAGAAACCGAGGGTCGATGGGAGGGTCGATGATCCCGTCGACCCTAGGGTCTTAAGCTGTCCGACCCTCCCTCAAAAACTGAGGGTCGATCTTTCTAGTTTGGGAGGTCCGACCCTGCTTAGCTGGGTGTGCGACCCTCCCCTAGAATTAAGTGTTTTTGGGTCGATTTCATACCTGGGATCTCGATCTCCTTCATGCCCTTGGTCCATTTGACTCGACCATGATGGGTAAACCTGGTTCAAGGTGGTAAGACCGGGTTAGATTGACACGGGTCTTACAAGGTCTCTTCATTCCCCTGTTCTGAGCGAAGAAGTTGTCCCTCTGACTGGACTCTATCACTCTAGCAACCTGCATTGCCTCGTTGTAGATCTTCTTGTCCAGACCCAAGATGTGCTCTTTAATGCTCCCACGTAGTCCCATGGTGAACCTACGCGTCTTGGTCTCTTCCTCTTGCATACTTGCCGGTGCGAAGAAGAATAGTTCTTCATACCTCTGCTGATAAGCATTCACGGTCGACTGAGATTGTTGTAGGTTGAGGAACTCCTTCTCCATTTGATCCCTGAAACTCTTCGGAAAATATTTATCGAAGAAGGCAGCTTTAAATACTTCCCAGCCCACCAGTGTATACTTAGTCTCCAGATATGCCCGTGTAGAATTCCACCAAGCATTTGCATCTTCTCTTAGCATGTGAGTAGCAAATAGAACCTTTTCCTCTTCTGTGCATGTCATCAGACGGAAATTCTTCTCCATCTCTGCAACCCACTGTGTTGGCCACAATGGTTTCCCCGTCTTACCGGTGAATGATGAAGGCTTCAACTTCAAGAATCTATCCACTGACCTGCTCAGATCATGTTGTCCCTGAGTGTTCATTCCGTACCATGGTGGTGGATATGGATAGGCTCCCGGGTACGCAGAAGGCGATGGAAACTGATGCGGTGGTGGTATGTTCTGTGCTTGGCCCATCGGTCTTAGACTACCCTTCATCGGCTGTGAGGTATTTCTCTCTCCAGACTCAGGCGTACCTCCCGTGGGAACAGAACCTGTTGGCTTGAGCATCTTCAGTACCTCGCTCAGGAACTCCTTCTGTTGAGCTTGCATCTGATAGACCAGGTTTGTAACAATGGTGTCAGAATTCCTGTGAGGTGGACCAGGTAAATTTTTCGGCACTTCTGGAACCTGTTCCTCTTCCACTTCCGGACTTGGCTCGCAGTCTCAGAGTCACACAGGATCAGGTGCACTGGCTCAGGGTTGCTTACGAGCGAGACTATGACATAGGAGACCTTATTCCTCCCAGGCCCCCTACCCCATGATTATCCCTTTTATTTCTTTCACTTATGACTGTTTATAATACAGGGTAACTGTCCGGTTTGTGGACTGTACCCTGTAACACTATATCATTTGCTACAATTTTCTTATTTAATGGAAATTTTCCTGGTTTTTCCTAACTAGTGTAT
This sequence comes from Protea cynaroides, assembly GCA_028583415.1. NCBI lineage: Eukaryota > Viridiplantae > Streptophyta > Magnoliopsida > Proteales > Proteaceae > Protea > Protea cynaroides. The sequence goes on along the minus strand of CM053274.1, from coordinate 9,944,767 downwards.
GTGTACATGTTAAGTTTCATATTTAGAATAGTACATTATTCTCTTTCTTAATTAGTTTCAGGTATCAAACAATGCTTAGGGTGTGTTTGTAATAAAATTTTTTAATATTTCCTAACTCAGTTCATCGACTTAGTTAAGTGCAATATGGTTTGTTGGACAGAGCCCGAGGGCTCTGATACCAAGTTGTCACACCCCAATTATGATCCAACCAGAATTATGTGAGTGAACCGCCATTGAACCAACGGTTCACACCAGGATCTCGAATAGGCTGTGTCCGTTCACACAAACCATTACACATAACCACAATCAGAATATAAATATACAGCGGAAGACTTTAAATAGAATGAACTGAGTATCTATTGATAATTTAAATAAATATCCCATTATCCCAATTCAAACACATAAAATAATATTTATACATCCATTTAATCCAACCAAAAATAAATAAAAGAAATAAATGAAATCCGATCAAAGGTACACGAAGAAAGGGCACTCGCATGAAGCGTCATGCTCGTCCTCTCCTGCTTGCACATCCAGAGCAGCAACACCACCATACGCCGGAGCGTTCACGTAGTCATCAACAGTATAACTTGCATCAACATCTAAAAACAATGTGTACACAAAGGGTGAGCTCACAACACAGCTCAGTAAGACAATCAAACAGTTTCACCATATTATGCATGAGTAACAATCAATTTTATGCTGTGGTCTGGTTTTAAGTTTGCAATGTGCTATAGAAAGGTTTGGTGGCCCCGCACCTCTATACACGAGTGTGTGGCACCTCATGGTTCACACCCCCATTGGCCCACATGCACCCATCATGGAATAGAGATAGAGCTAAGATACCCACGTACCTCCCCTGATACTCTACCCATACCAGTACCTAAGCCCCTACTGGCCAGGGCTCGCAAACTGGGCTCGCAACTAACCAATCCTATATGTCATCAATGTATGCTTTATCCCAGCACAGCCTTCTACGGCATAGAGATAGAGCTAAGGCATTCCCACACCTCCCCTAATGCCCTATCCGTAACTAACCCACTAGGATAGAAACATAACGTAGGTAGACCCTATCCCAACATAACTCCCTACGGCATAGAGATAGAGCTAAAGCATCGTGGACAAGCCAACGTCGACTCGGAGACCACAGTGCCACATAACAATGGCCAGGCCAACATCAATATCTGAGACCACCGTACCACAATCTTCCCCTGATG
>CM053274.1:9927812-9943050 GCA_028583415.1 Protea cynaroides | reverse complement strand
AACCTCCCATATATGTATCATCCGACTAAAATGATCATATCTTCCTCATTTGATACCGGAATTGAGCAATTCCGGTCTCGTTCGAAGATAATTCCATGACCTATGCATCTATGCAGATAATAGCCCATGACCCTACTGTGGGGATCAGTGGAGAATTACAAATCTTTGGGTTAAAGGTCAGAAACCTGCCATATTGGTTCACTTATGCCGAGGGTGTCAAAAATGGGGTGCTTACACAATGCACAAGACTTGAGTTAGAGATAGAGCTAAAGTGCTGAGACCCGCCAAGGGTTAACGTTTATTGACGTTCTCATTACACCTCCCCTGATACTCTCTCGCATCAAGCACACCAACCACACACATACAAGCACATGCCTATTCCTATCATCATCATCATCATCATGTTATAAACAGTAAAGTAAATATGCATGAACAAGTAATAGAAATATTGGATGGCATGTTGTATGCACATTACAATCATATTCGCATAGAATTAAACATGGCATAGGACTCAAGAAAAGAAAAACAGTTTATTATTAACCAATTTAGTTTGGGGTTAAGGTTCCTCACCTTAGCTTGCTAATAGATATTTTCCAAGCTTTCGATTCACTGTTATAACGGTATTATATTGCTAGCAAACCTAACAAAGTCGATAGAATTTAATTAGAATTAATTCATAATTTAAAAACCATTCTGTCAACTGAGGGTCGATGCTAGGGTCGATGCTAGGGTCGATGGGTCTATCGACCCTCCAAGCATTCTGAACTTCCCGAATCTGAGGGTCGATGGTCAGAAACACCTAGGGTCGGATGGTCTATCGACCCTCGGTGCGACCCTCGGTGCACTCTGGTCTAATTTCCACTTTTTAATCCATTCTTCATGTTTGGGGTCCTATGGCTTGCTTCCTACATTCACTCAACATTCATTCCATGGTCTAGAACCATGTATGATTCATCTAGATAGCTTTCGTGCATCCTCCGATGATTTTCCATGAAAACTTAACCATGGATTGATCGTTTGGGTTTCTCCGAAATCCTACACTCAATCATATCTAACCTAAGGTCTGTAAGAACTCATGGAATTAGTATCCATACCTGAGAAGATTACTTTCCTCTGCAATTTCTTCTCCTTTTTGCTAAGCCTTCTTCCTAGCCCCCTTTCTTCCTCTTTTCCTTCTTCTCTCTTTCTCTCAATTCAATTAGGGTTGTGAAAGGAGTTAATGTGGCTTAGGGACGTCCTTTAAATAGACTAGAAATGTCCTATAATAATCCCATTGAGATTTGGAAAGAATCCCAACCGAAAATTAGGAAATTTCCTAATTTCAGTTTTCGTCAGAAACCGAGGGTCGATGATCCCGTCGACCCTAGGGTCTTAAGCTGTCCGACCCTCCCTCAAAAACTGAGGGTCGATCTTTCTGGTTTGGGAGGTCCGACCCTGCTTAGCTGGGTATGCGACCCTCCCCTAGAATTAAGTGTTTTTGGGTCGATTTCATACCTGGGATCTCGATCTCCTTCATGCCCTTGGTCCATTTGACTCGACCATGATGGGTAAACCTGGTTCAAGGTGGTAAGACCGGGTTAGATTGACACGGGTCTTACAGGTTATACAGTTGAAGATTTTATGAACGCGTCAGCGTATGGGAATGTAGGAGCTATGGAAGTTAGAGCTGAAGACGATACACACGACTCCTCTTGCGAGTGCAACTCGTGTGTATTCGATTAGTTGTTTTTATAGGTTTCTTTATTGGATTAATAAGACATGTTTTGGTACTTAATTATTTATGTCTTAGTTTAAACACAGAATAATTTGCTATTATTTATTAATACCATTTTAGTTCTCAGTTCATTTATTTATAAGACTTCCGCTATTGTGTATTTACTCTGATTATGATGGTGAGTATATGAAGGTTCAGGTAACGCGGGGATAGCCTATTTGAGATCCTGGTTGAACCGTTGGTTATTTAGCGGTTCATCACACCATTCTGAAATTCACAGAATTGGGGTGTGACAACTTGGTATCAGAGCATCTCAGGCCTTGTCCGCTGAACTATCATACATTCATAGCAATAGTGAACTGAGATAGGATAAAATAAAAACAGTAATATTAACGCATTATAAGCACAAGTGATGTTGAGTCCAAATTTAAAAAGAGAATAATACATCTATTAAAAGGAGAAACAAGTTGATATACAATGAGAGCGAAACAAAGAGTAAATATATATCTAAAACAGAGTACAGTCCACAACCCGGACAGTTACTCTGTAGTACAAGGAAAAGGAAAGTACAATTAGGAAGCTAGAGGCGAAGGAGGAGATGGAGCCTCACGATCTCTGTCGTAGTCCTCAGCATAGACTCTAGTCAACCAAGCTATCTGAGTCTGGGTCGTCTGTAGACTAGCTGTGAGATCGGCTACTCTCTGTCGGTCGCCGCACTGGATCTCCATGAGCTCACCTATCCGCGCGTCAGATGTGTGCTGAGCAGCCAACAGCTCATCCACTCTCATGCGCTGAGCATCTAGCAACTCCTCCATCCTTAGGTCCGATCTACGCTGAGCCTCTCTGATCTCACGCAATATCTCCATCATATCAGAAGGTGGGCGTGAAGGACCAGCATCATGAGAAGGACTGGTCTCGGAGCCGCCGCAGCAGAAGTACCAGCCCTATCCGCATGCGTGGGTGATGGCGGTGGTATCGCATCGACATCCATATATAAGCGATCATCGTCGACCGGATCCCCACGAGCCCTAGCAGCAGCCTCAGCATCAGCCATCTCAACCCGAGTGTGAGGGCGCACCATCGCGTTCCTCTCTTCATCACTAACCTCCGCATCTCGCAGCCCCATTTTGCAGATAGCCTCCCAATCTAGAGGCGACGAGAAGGTCTTCTCCTGGATCTTCTCATCTACTAGATCCACCCCCGCACGGGTCAAGAACATCGTAATCATGCGTCCATAGGGTAGATTACCCCTATGACCGGACAATGTGGCACTAATCATCGCCCGCATGATGATGTAAGGAAGGCGCACCGGGCCGACGAGTGCGGATGTTGTAGATCAAGAACTCGGGTCAGCCGAGACACCCTCTCATAGTGCCCACTCGTGGGATCAGATTATGCTGGATAATCTTGCGGAAGACCCGTGGAGCTGGACGCAAGTAGCAAGCTCTCATTCGCCATCTATCGGGACCGGAGCAACCGGTAGTCGATCTCGCCCTCATCTGCATCTCAACAAACTGTGGCCCTCCCGGCGCACAGTACACCATAGGGCCATCATAGGGAATGCCCAACAGATCGGCCAGTTGCCGATAATCAAAGGAGATGTGCACCCCCTTGACGTAGCTGGTGATGCGCAACTCCAGACCGTGTTCAACATCATTGTAATTCCCCACCACATGGAAATTACAATAGAACTGGCGCACCAAGTCTGGACATGTGCACGCGTCGTATGTGATGACAGGGAGCCACCCCATATCACCAAATGCTCCCTCTACATTGAACAAGGCTAGCTCAGCCAAGTTCACCATGCGACCCCCTTCCACTTTCTTACGGGCATAGTCAGCAACTGTGCCTCGGCTTCATTCGAACGGAAGCGAAGTGGATCACGCAATCTTGGCACTTTGGTACGGGCCATAGTATCTGCAAAATAAGAAAGAGAAAAGAAACAAGGAGTTAGCAGGATAAAAATCCGAAATTTAATTTAATAACGACGTAAGTTGACCATAAAGTCCCATTTCTCACCATACAAGTGGGCACAAGAACTTACGTAGGTTAAAACATATCCTACAACCCACATGCAGTAGGAAATTTTAACTAACGATGTCCAATTTGAAGAAATTCAAGAAAAATAAAAAATGTCAACAAATTAGGGTAAAAAGAGAAAATTTCAAGTTTCTCAATGACCAATCGATGAAACTTAGAAATTGTTGAGGGCTTTCGTTCCTCGAGACACCAATAATAAAAGCCCCCAACAAAAATCAAATTTTTACGGTTGGAAAAAGTTTAATTTGAAAAATAGGAGTTAAACGGGCAAAAACCTAGAAAAGAAAACCTAAAAACAGGTAAAAACGGGAAGCCATACCTGTAGGGATGACGTGGACGTCGAAACCTGGAGTTAAACCGACCAAAAATAGTAGAGTGGCACTGTAGCAACTCAGAGAGTAGAGACGAGTCGAAACGGAGGAGGAATAGTGAGAAATGACCCAAAATCGGATCTTAAAAATCTGATTTTTGGTCCGAGGGTCGGACAATTCGACTGACACCATCGACCCTCGGATCGACCCTCCAATCGACCCTCGGCTCTCGGGAATCTGACAGAAAATCAAGGGTCGGACTGAGGGTCAGATACCCATCGACCCTCGCATCGACCCTCAGCTCTCGGGAAGAACAGGTCATTCCCAGGGTCGGATACCAAGGGTCGGACATACCATCGACCCTCACCATCGACCCTACATAGAAAAGACAGTATTTTTTTACAGAATGAATTGGGGATTTTGAGTTTTATATCGGTTAGCGTGCCTACATGAAGTATAAATGATTTCTCACTGATTTTGATGATTTTCAGGCACCACCCATCTGAGAAGGAAATATGTCTGGACGTAGAGTGACCCGACAAACCCGAAACACAGTCCCACCACCACCACCCGTGGAGGAGACTAGTCAAGAGAATAACCATGAACCGGAAAATCCAGAACCGGTAAACCCTACAAACTTTCCACCTCCACCACCAGAGCTAGCAACAGTGGTGATGAATCTGGCACACAGGCCGCAACAGATGCAACACACACAAGCTCAAATGCAGGTTGCAATGGGAGTTATGTTTCAAGCCACTCAGGCTGCAACCATGCACACTGGGCAAGCTAGTGCAGCACCGGTGGGTAATCACCCAGCTCAACAGACACCTCAACAACCGGCTGCACCAATTCCAGTACAGGTCCCGGAAGCAGCACAGGCTAACTATCAGTACCCACCCCATATGTTTGGGGCATATCAAAACCAGATGGATCACTCTCGACTGATCGAGAGGTTCAGCACACTGGATAGACGAGATGGAAAGAAATTTTCTTATGATGACTACTATTGAAGAGGAGAAAGTATTGTGTGCCACCTTCATGCTCAAAAGCGACGCACATCATTGGTGGAAATCGACCAGGGCCTATCTATTGACTAAGCACGCCCTACTGACTTGGGCTATATATAAAGAAGCTTTCTTCAAGAAATATTTTCCACGAGGCTTCAGGGATTCGATGGAGAAGGAGTTCCTTAGTCTTTATCAGGGACAGATGTCAGTGGATGCGTACCAACATCGTTATGAAGAGCTGTTTTTCTTCGCACCACTGAGTATGCAAGAGGAAGAAACCAAAACCCGTAGGTTTGTCACGGGACTGAGAGGAAGCATCAGGGAACATGTTCTGGGATTAGAAAAGACAATATATAATGAAGCTGTCCAGATCGCTCAAGTGATTAAATCAAGCCAGAAAGAGAGTTATTTCACTCAAAACAAAGGCATAAAAAGGCCAGCTGGGAATTCGTATAACGGAGGCAATAACAGGACGTATAAGCCCTTCCGTCCTCAGAATTTTAATGCTGCAACCAAGACTACTTCCGCAGCTCAACCTCAGCCAAAGACAAATTCTGAAGCCCCGAAGTGTTTCAACTGCAACCAACCTGGACATATGGCAAGAGAGTGCCCAAAGCCCAAGAAGCAATTCCATCAGGGACGGGTATATGCTGTTACGTCCGAAGATGCGGCCGCATCACCCGATGTGGTCACAGGTATGACTGAAACTTTTAAAGTTATAATTACATTGAATGAGCATGTAGACTAAGTAAAGATAAATCACAGGTATTGTACCTATAAATGGCGTACCGCCAGAGTACTCTTCGATTCCGGAGCTACTCATTCATTTATATCTGTGTCATTTGGAAAGAAGATAAACTTACCCATCAAGACATTAGACTACAAATTACTTGTACGGTCACCGATGGGGTTAGAAGTGGGACTAGAGAAAGGTTATGGACCATGTCCAGTTCTCATAGGGAAACAGACTTTAGATGCAACCTTGATACAACTTGAGATGGCAGACTTTGATGTCATCTTGGGAATGGACTGGTTAGCTTGGCATTCTGCAAATTTGTTATGCGCCGAAAAGAAGCTAACATTCAAAGACAAAGAAGGGGCAGAATTCAGTTTCTCGGGAACCAAACTTCCCCGGAGACGCAAGCTCATACTTTCAGCATTAAAGGCTAAGAAGTGCCTTGAGAAGGGAGCTGTCGGGTATCTAGCATCAGTGGTCGACCTAGCCAAGGAAGTACCACGAATGGAAGACATTGACGTTGTTTGGGATTACCGTGACGTATTTCCGGAGGAACTACCTGGATTACCACCCGACCGTGCTACAGAGTTTGCAATAGACTTGATACCTGGAGCCGCACCCATATCAAAAGCACCTTATAGAATGGCTCCTACTGAACTGAAGGAATTAAAAGTACAACTACAAGAACTGCTAGACAAGGGTTATATTCGACCCAGTATATCTCCATGGGGGGCACCGGTACTGTTCGTGAAAAAGAAGGATGGTAGCATTCGATTATGTATCGACTATCGAGAGTTGAATAAACTGACCATCAAGAATCGATACCCCCTACCCAGGATCGATGACTTGTTCGATCAGTTACAAGGAGCAAAAGTATTTTCTAAGATCGATCTTCGATCGGGCTATCATCAGCTGAAGATCAAAGAAGGTGATATTTCGAAGACAGCATTCAGGACTAGATATGGACATTATGAATTTTTGGTGATGTCTTTCGGATTAACTAATGCACCGGCAACATTCATGGAACTTATGAATTGAGTTTTCCACGATATGTTGGATACATCTGTGATAGTATTTATTGATGATATATTGGTATACTCCAAGGACAAGGAAACCCATATCAAGAACCTAAACGCAGCCTTACAGCGGTTAAGGAAAGAGAAGCTATATGCCAAATTTAGCTATATGCCAATTTTACTAAGTGTGAGTTTTGGCTAAGTGAAGTCACATTCCTAGGCCACGTGGTATCCGCTGAAGGAATCAAAGTGGATCCCAGTAAAATTGAGGCTATTGTGAAGTGGGAAGCACCAAAGAGCGTTTCAGAAATTAGAAGCTTTCTAGGTCTAGCTTGTTATTATCGGAGATTCGTAGAAGACTATTCTTGGATTGCCGTACCTCTCACCAGTTTGACTAAGAAAGGCGAGAAGTTTGTGTGGACCGAAAAATGTGAGAAGACCTTCCAGACTTTGAAGGCCAGATTGATATCCGCCCCAATTTTGACCAATCCCGTTCCAGGATAGACATTTACCTTATACACTGTTGCATCGGGATTGGGATTAGGATGTGTGCTCATGCAAGGAGAGCAAGTGATTGCTTATGCTTCAAGACAGTTAAAGATACATGAGAAAAATTATCCCACTCATGATCTGGAGCTAGCGGCAGTAGTACATGCGGTCAAGATATGGAGACATTACCTATACGAGGAGAAATTTCAGATTAAGTCGGACCATAAAAGTCTTACTTATCTATTTAATCAGAAGGAGTTGAATATGAGACAAAGGAGATGGCTGGAACTATTGAAAGACTATGATTGTGATATCCAGTATCATCCGAGAAAAGCGAATGTGGTAGCGGATGCATTGAGCAGAAAAGCAGTGAGAAAATCTCAAGGAGAAGTTAGCACGACTGCAGCAATGTGTACCAACGGAATGGTGTTCAGTCACGGCAACGAGAAGTATGTGATAGATACAACAGATGAATCAGCCAACCAAGGGTTTATTCATCGGTTCTCGAATATGTTCGCGGCATTGAAGATTATACCGGATATAGTGGACGAAGTGAAGACAGTTATCAAATTAGATCCTTATCTGAGAACAGTACAAGAAGATATTGAGAAAGGTAGGACCAACCCTGAGTTCACCTTGGATGATGAGAAGGTACTGAAATATAAAGGGAGAATATGGGTACCTGAAACAGAAAGTATGGACATTAGACACCGACTGATGAAAGAAGCCCATACCACCATCTATTCGATACATCCTGGAAGTAAAAAAATGTATCATGATCTGAAGAAATTATATTGGTGGAGGGGAATGAAAGCAGATGTAGCTAAGTTCGTGTCTCAATGCCTAAATTGTCAGAAAGTAAAAGTTGAACGACAAAGACCCGCAGGACTGTTACAGCCATTACCAGAACCAGCATGGAAATGGGACTGCAACACTATGGACTTTATCACAGGACTACCATTGACTCCTTGAGTAGTTGACGTAGTTTGGGTGATTGTGGACCGTCTAACTAAAATAGCTCGCTTCATACCGATACGACCCCAATATACACTAGAAAGGTTAGCAAAGCTGTATGTGGATAATATTGTTCGGTTACATGGTGTTCCAGAAAGCATTGTGTCCGATAGAGATCCACGATTTACTTCCAAATTTTGGGAAGGACTGCAAAAGGCTATGGGTACGACATTGAAGTTTAGTACTGCATTCCACCTACAGACAGATGGACAGTCAGAACGTACAATCCAGATTCTAGAAGATATGCTACGAGCATGTGTGATTGATTTCAAAGGATCATGGGATGAAAAGTTACCATTGATCGAGTTCGCTTACAATAACAGCTATCAGGCTACTATACAGATGTCACCCTATGAAGCACTGTATGGCAGGAAGTGTCGAACTCCCTTGTTTTGGAATGAAGTTGGAGAACGTAGTATTGTTGGACCAGAATTTATTGAAGAGACTTGTCGAGTGGTTGACATCATCAAGGAAAGAGTAAGAACAGCTCAGAACCGTCAGAAGCAATATGCAGATACTCGACGAAGGGATCTAGAGTTCGCCGTTGGTGATAAAGTATTTCTGAAGGTATCGCCTATGCGAGGATTGAAGAGGTTCGGACAGAAGGGAAAGCTAAGTCCAAGATACGTCGGGCCATATGAGATTCTGGCTAAGCGTGGAAAAGTAGCTTATCAGTTAGCACTTCCACCATCTATGTCAAGTGTGCATGACGTATTTCACATATCTGTGAGGACAATGGAAAATCGACGTGATCCTCCTCGGGATGGAAATGTGTATCTTGTATCGATGAAGATCGATTGTATCTGTTGGAGTCGCCACCTAGATTAAGGTCTAGGACCTCTAAAAATGTAGCCTCACCCTAAGGTAAGACTTGTATCGACTCGTGACCCAATGTATCAGTTCTTTGGTCTGCCAGAGATCGGGTAAGTATTCAGGGTACGGTTATGGGAAGGTGTTAGGCACCCAAAATGCCCAATCAATATCGGCCTCCTAAACTTTCCTTAAATTCTAATTTTGCCTGTGCTTGGTCAACTGGATGACTAGGGTTCAATGGGGGATGTCCTAAACCAAGTTGCTAAGTTATTCTAACCTAGGGTTCAGCCAATCATGTTTTAAAGTAAATAAACAAGCAAATGTAATGTACAATATTATACAGTGAACCGGACCAAAGATGGTTTGGTCTTGGACTGAATCTGAGATGTGTAAGACATCTCAAACTGCCTACGTATTCCAATCCTGGAAATCAAGTCCAAAAACGTAGTTCAAAAATGGGTTGTGTGATTAAAGATTATGGAAGTGATTTATGCATGTGCTTCAATTAGATTTTTTGTTTAAGTTGAAGTTTATGCTGGATGTATGGTTGATGGGTGGCTTTGTACCGTATTTGGGATTCCCAAATTGCCTACGTATTCTAGGGTTTGCCCTAGAAATCAGGTACGACGTAGTTTGAAATTTGTGAGAGTCGGATTTGGAATGTGTACCAAATTCCTTCCATTTTTGTCAATAGGATCTAGGGATGAGACCTAAATTCCTACCATTTTTATTGTTTCCATTTTTGTTAATAGGATCTAGGGATGAGACCTAAATTCCTACCATTTTTATTGTTTCCATTTTTGTTAATAGGATCTAGGGATGAGACCTAAATTCCTACCATTTTTATTTGGGATGTGTACCAAATTCTTTCTATCTTTGTCAATAGGATCTAGGGATGAGACCTAAATTCCTACCATTTTTAATATTTTCATTCTTAGGTTTTTAGGGTTTCCTATCCCTTTTCATTGTGATTTTTATTTTTTTAGGATTTCATACCCTAATTATTCTCTTTATTCTAGGGTTTATTTTGCCCTAATTGCTATTTTTTATTTTTAGGGTTTCATACCCTAATTGTTCAATTCTTTCCATCTTAGGGTGTATCTTGCCCTAGTTGTTGTACAATGTAAACAATCTAACAAAGCAATGTGAGCTTAAATATAGCAGTGTAAGCATCCAAATATAGCATGTTGGAAATATATTCAAATTTAGCAACACATCAGTAAAAAATGGCAAGTGAGCATGTGAATCAATACAAACATGGTAAGTGTGCATCCAAACATGACAATAATATGTGAGCAAGTGTAGTAGACAAATATGGCAATAAGCATGTGTAGCATTCCAATCATGGCAATGTGATTATTCCAATTATGGCAATGTGATCATTCCAATTATGGCAGTGTGAGTATTTCAATTATGGCAGTGTGACCATTCCAATTATAGTAGTGTATGCATACGAGCATCCGAACATAGCATGTGAACAAATATAGCATCAAATATGGCATGTGAGAAACAACCAAAGCATATGAGAATCAATCAAAACATGATGGAACACGTAGCAAGATGACAGCTTTGTCAGGCTGGACCAAAATGGGTACATAGGGCACTGTACTTACTCAAAAAATTCTTAAAAGATATCCCTGGAAAGAAGACTCAGAGGCCAACATTTTGTCTCAAGGAAGCTAATCCTAAAAGAGACCATAGGTAGGTCGAAAATATTCCCCAAGTACAGGCATATACACTGGTCAGGTCTGTTCCATATTTTTGACCAGTTGCACCATAAATTCCAAATAAAATTCTATTCTTAATGAAAATTAAATACAGACATATATCTATGTAGATAACTGTCTGATCTAAAATTTCATTAAGAAAAACAAGTTAAAACAGTATATTTTCTTTGTGAATAATGACTCTTTTCAATCATGCAAACCAGCACATCATGACAGATCTGAAATCAAAGCACTATGCACTTAAAAATTGATATAAATTCAACGAAAAATCAAAAAAATATGAAACCAGTGCCATTTTTTAGAAGACGTTCATGTATAAAAAGTTCATGTTAAGTGGATTTTCTGATTATGGCCATAAGGCCTTTGTCTAGAGACTTTTCGATGGAGGATTGCATTACATCCGAAAAAAATAGCAATGTCAATGAAATTTTTTTTGATATATTTCCCCAATTCAAAATGGAACGAAATTTTTAGGATAGTCTTCTATCATATCAGGGAGACTCCCATAAAAGTTTGGGCTTCAAAATCTTAGAAAAAATACATATGATGTACGTCCTAAGTTTGAACCCTAAATCTGGAATTTTCAGATCAGAAAATCACTTTATGAAATTTACAAAAAAACATCAAACATCATTGTATATCAATCAAAAATTCATCATTGAATAGCTTAGACAAATTATCATTCATGAAAAATGTTAGACATAGGCATCCTAACATTAACAAGCATGTAATAGAGCATTCATGATTGAGATTTCATGAAAATTAGTCTTTTTCATGCAAAATTGGCATTCGGGCATTATAATGACCTCTAAATTTGTTTAGAGTACTAACCTTGGGCTCAAATTGAGCGAAACCATTGATGAAGGGTGATTGGGGGTTGTATCAATCCCCTTTGAATGTGAATCCTCCTTCTCCTCTCTTCTGCTTCTTTCTCTCTTCTCTTTCTCTCTTTTCTTCTTCTCTTTTCTTTCTTTTCTCTTTTCTCTCTCTTTCTTTCTTACTCTCTCACGTTTTCTCTCTCTCACTCATGTTTCTCTCTCTCACCCACGTTCCCCTCTCTCTCTGTTATGGAAAAGGATCCCTCCTCTCTCCTATTTATAATTTTTCACTCATTTTCTAGAAGATCCTTCTTTGCTTTTCTTCTTTTTTCTAGAAAATATTTTTTCTCTCCATTTTTTCTTCTTTCCTTTCTTTTCTTCCTTCCCACGTTTTTTCTTCTTCCTTTCTTTCCTTTTTCTCATTCTTCTTCTAGAAAACCCATTCTCTCTTTCCTTTCTCTCTTCTTTCATTTTCTTCTTCATTCTCTTCCTTCCTTTTTTTCTTTTCTCCCTCTCTTTCTTTCACGTTTTCTTTCTAGAAAACGTGAAGGGGAATCTTTTTCCCCCATTTTTTTTTATTTCTCCCTCTTTCCTTTTTTCTTCTCAAGATCTTTTTGCATTATCTCAAAACCCTAAATCCCCTTCTCTTTCACGTTTTCTCTCTCCCCTCTTTCCTTTTTCTTCTCAAGATCTTTTTGGATTATCTCAAAACCCTAAATCCCCTTCTCTTTCACGTTTTCTCCCTCCCCTCTTTCATTTTTCTTCTCAAAATCTTTTTGGATTATCTCAAAACCCTAAATCCCCTTCTCTTTCATGTTTTCTCTCTCCCCTCTTTCATTTTTCTTCTCAAAATCTTTTGGATTATCATTTACATATAATAATATTTATTATATACATATATACACATATATTTTATAACATACATACATATATATATATATATATATATATATATATATATATATATATATATATAGTATATAATATATATAAATACTTTGCACATGAATGAACTGGTTCAAAACGGGTTGAGACTGACTTAGGTTGACTGAATTAAACTGATATGGGTTGAGCGAGGTTGGACCAAAACTGGCTTGAACTGAGTTGACTGGATTAATTGGAATTAACTGGGTTTTCTCTCCTTGTCATTTCATGGGTCATTCCATTGTCATCCCGCATGGAATTTTCCGATGGCCTCTATTCCAAATTTTTTGCATTCATTTTGTAGAACATTAAAAATGAGGAATATAGGAACTGGAATCACCTGAATCCGATGTAGAACGGAAAAGATATGCAGCTTTGAAGTTCTAAGCTTGCATGGGACCCACTGGTGACTTCTACCCGGGATTTTTTACGTCCACTTTGTAGAACATCATGAATGAAGAATAATGGTCTTGGAATCATCTGAATCCGATGTCGGATGATCACGATATGATGATTTGAAATTCAAACAATCCAACTTAGGATAATTTGCATGAAGGCCCCTAGGATTATTTATAATAATTTCATAAACCTCCCTCATATGTATCATCTGACTAAAATGGTCATATCTTCCTCATTTGATATCGAAATTGAGCAATTCTGGTCTCGTTTCGAAGATAATTCTATGACCTACGCATCCATGCAAAATTATAACCCATGACCTTGCTGTGGACCCATTGAAAACTTCCTCAAATTCATAGACCCATTGAAAACTCCCTCAAATTCACAGTCAATAATCCAAACTTTCGATCACCTTTCTTCCTTTGTTGTCCACACACCAGCAGGACTTTGTTTAGCTGGGATGACAAAAATGGGGTGCTTACAATATCCTTATTGAAGAAGTTTGTCAAAGACCCAACACATGTGTTGATAGTGGATTTGCCAGAATTGACTGATGATTTGTCATTTGAAGGAACACCAACGGAAATCACTAGTCGAAAGGTTCAACGTCTACGTAACAGAGCTATTTACTATGTTAAGGTCACATGGAAAAGTAGAGACATGGAAGAGGTTACATGGGAAGAAGAAAATGCTATGAGAAAGCAATACCCTGACTTGTTTGATTCAGAAGGTACGTACAATTTCGAGGACGAAATTTTTATAAGTTGGGGGAGTTGTAAGACCCGTGTCAAACTAACCCGGTCTTACCACCTTGAACCAGGTTTACCCATCATGGTCGAGTCAAATGGACTAGGGCATAAAGGAGATCGAGATCCCAGTTATAAAATTGACCCAAAAACACTTAATTTTAGGGGAGGGTCGCACACCCAGCTAAGCAGGGTCGGACCACCCAAAACAGAAAGTCAGACCCTCAGTTTTGAAGGGAGGGTCGGACAGCTTAAGACCCTAGGGTCGACGGGATCATCGACCCTCCCATCGACCCTCGGTTTCTGACGAAACTGAAATTAGGAAATTTCCTAATTTTTGGTTGGGATTCTTTCCAAATCTCAATGAGATTATTATAGGACATTCCTAGTCTATTTAAAGGATGTCCCTAAGCCACTTTCACTCCTTTCACAACCCTAATTGAATTGAGAGAAAGAAAGAAGAGGGAAAAGAGGAAGAAAGGAGGCAAGGAAGAAGACTTAGCAAAAAGGAGAAGAATTTACAGAGAAAAGTAATCTTCTCAGGTATGGATACTAATTCCATGAGTTTCTACAGACCTTAGGTTTGATATGGTTGAGTGTAGGATTTTAGAGAAACCCAAACCATCCATCCATGGTTAGGTTTTCATGGAAAACCATAGGAGGATGCACGAAAACTATTTAGATGGATTATACATGGTTCTAGACCATGGAATGACTGTTGAATGAATGTAGGAAGTAAGCCATAGGACCCAAACACGAAGAATGGATTTAAAAGTGGAAATTGGACCAGAGTACACCAAGGGTCGCACCGAGGGTCGATAGGCCATCCGACCCTAGGTGTTTCTGACCATCGACCCTTAGCATTCGGGAAGTTCAGAATGGAGGGAGGGTCGATAGACCCATCGACCCTAGCATCGACCCTAGCATCGGCCCTCAGTTGACAGAATGGTTTTAAATCCCGAATTAATTCTAATTAAATTTTATCGACTTGGTTAGGTTTGCTAGCAATATAATTACGTTATAACGGTGATTCTAAAGCTTGGAAAAGTATCTTTTAGCAAGCTAAGGTGAGGAACCTTAACCCCAAACTAAATTGGTTAATAATAAACTGTTTTCTATTTCTTGAGTCCTATGCCATGTTTGATTCTATGCGAATATGTTTGTAATGTGCATACAGCATGCCATCCAATATTTCTATTACTTGTTCATGCATATTTATTTTATTGTTTATAACATGATGATGATGATGATGATAGGAATAGGCATGTGCTTGTATGTGTGTGGTTGATGTGCTTGATGCGAGCGAGTATCAGGGGAGGTGTGATGAGAACGTCAATAAACGTTAACCTTTGGCGGGTCTCAGCACTTTAGCTCTATCTCTAACTCAAGTCTTGTGCATTGGCATCGTCGTATCGCCATTACCTTAGCAGAACTATTATGTCGTAGAGTATCAGGGGAGGTGGTCTCGGTCCTTGTAGTCTCGG
>CM053274.1:9905139-9912639 GCA_028583415.1 Protea cynaroides | reverse complement strand
TGGGGAAAGACTGGCGACCGGTATGGTTAGCCGGTCCCCACAGACAACCTCTCGAGAGGTAGCGGTCGCAACATAACGGTCGCACTATGTGCAACCGGTATAGTCGACCGGTATGTCTCCGAAAGACCATACATGGGTTTTTCGACTGCCGACGATCATTCTCCATGGATTTTCAGGGTTTCTCCTATCCTTTCTAAGTCTAGGCTTTGAGTTAGAGTTATCCCCAACTCAATCAAGTCTCGTTTCGATGAATATCATCTCGAAACTCGAATCTAGGGTTTGACGGAAACTTAGGGTTTATTGGCCAATTTAGGGTTTTAGATCAATACCTACTTTGCATGGTATTGATCCACCCACACAACTAACATAGGATAAGAAGATGGATTCAAGCACTTACCGTTGACTGGCGTAATGAGAGCGTCGTCGAACGGTAATGGCGGCACCTCCTTCTTCTTCCTAGCCCCTTCTCCTTTCCAACCTCTTTCTCTTCTCTAGGGTTTGTGAGAGACAATGGAAAGGATTTGAGGAGGTTTAACGGAGTATTTATAGGCTAGAAATAGGGTTTAGTAACCCTACTAGGATTAGGAAACTTCTAGGATTCGAAATTAGGAAAGCGGGACCCGCAGAGACCAATTTCCAGATTCCCGCACATAGCTGCGCAGGCCATACCGGTCGATCGGTACCAAGACCGGTACCATCGACCGGTGTACCTAAAATCAGGTAAAATTGGTCGACTTCGGTCCGATTTTGTACCTGTTTGTTATCCGCTTGCCCCGTCTGGCCCGGTGATGATCGGAAGACCTGTCATGACACAAAACCAAGGTTTAGACCGGGTTTTCAGAGTGCGGGTCTTACATGGGTAATTTGCGCGCCTGCTGCCTTCCTTGGATGTGGTAGCCATTTCTCAGGCTCCCTCTCCAGAATCGAACCCTAATTCTCCGTCACCCATCACCACCATAGTAGGCCACTATCCTACCATCGAAAGTTGATAGGGCAGAAATTTGAATGATGCATCGCCAGCACAAAGGCCATGCGATCCATCGAGTTATCATGAATCATCAGAGCAACGGGAAGAGCCCGCGTCGACCTTTTATCTAATAAATGCATCCCTTCCAGAAGTCGGGGTTTGGTGCACGTATTAGCTCTAGAATTACTACGGTTATCCGAG
Source organism: Protea cynaroides (assembly GCA_028583415.1). Classification (NCBI taxonomy): domain Eukaryota; kingdom Viridiplantae; phylum Streptophyta; class Magnoliopsida; order Proteales; family Proteaceae; genus Protea; species Protea cynaroides. The sequence goes on along the minus strand of CM053274.1, from coordinate 9,911,471 downwards.
TAGTAGATACCATCAAACAAACTATAACTGATTTAATGAGCCATTCGCAGTTTCACAGTCTGAATTAGTTCATACATACACATGCATGGCTTAATAGTTGAGACAAGCATATGACTACTGGCAGGATCAACCAGGTAGCAATCCTTCTCGACGCCGGCACCGCATGAGCCACACTTTTCGACCACATCGGACGGTGTGGTCAATGACGAACACGGCAGTCCAACTTCTCGTGCGACTGGTCGCAACCAAAAGGGTTGTAAGAGGACTCGCATCCCCTTCACCTGTTAGCATGTCCCACATCCTGAAGCACACACGACACACGTGGGCCACGACCGTGAGAGAAGACACGACGTGGGGACACATGCATCACATTCGGGGCCGCCTCGCACCACCACACGATGGGCAAGCAAGAGACGGAATTAAAACCGAGGGGGAACATCTTTTCCATTAGATAGGTAAGCAACACAGGAACCTAGACGAGATGACCAAAGGCATATAGCCCCATCGCAACCCACAGAGGCATCCATGCACGATGGTTCGTTGCACAAGCAAGGAGCCCACCAACACATGCAAACCATATTGCCACTCATGTGCATCGCGTCCACAACCAAGGAAATTCCCCACCCGCCCATACTACAAACGTAGAGTGAACGAACAAAGAAACGCTTGATGGCCCCACTAAGCACGAAAATTTCAATCCGACAATTTCTCTATTTTCGACAAGGGGAGGGGAGGTAAGGGGGATGGAAAGGGGAAGGGGAGGGAGAGCGAATCATAAAATTTTCAAGAACACTACCCAGAAGCCACAACCTAGCTTAAGAGGGAAAACCCGTGAGGCACCGCTTGCGGCATGGGCCGAAACCCACACCTAGGCCATTACCTCCTCTTTCGCAGGGCTTTTTTATGGCCACGTGTTTCTCTCGAAGGGTCATCAGCAGCAACACCTGGGAATAAACCATACCACGAGCCATACCACGAGGGGGGAGGGGAGGGGAGGGGGATAGGGAATGGGGAATTGGGGGGGGGGGGGCAAGCCACAACAAGGCATATGTTTGTGGGTCGTATGAACTTCTCTGGAAGACTCCTTAAAAGTCCCAACCCACTTGCAATGCCTTCAATCCTGGGGCCCTGCACATGCTTGCGTGCGTGCATGAATGGTCCCAAGAAAGCTTGCAGTCATAGCTGCACACTGCTGCACATGCTGTGCAACAAAATGCAGCCGCGCCTACAAGCATGTGTGACGATGTGCATGCACGCCTACAAGCATGAGGGGCCATACCCTCCACTTTCGCAGGGCTTTTTTACGGCCACGTGTTTCTCTCGAAGGGTCATCAGCAGCAACCGCTGGGCACTGTCTTCCCAAGCCACAACAAGCATAAACCAAACCACGAGCCATACCACGAGGAGGGATGGGAGGGGGGAAGGGGGGAGGGAAGTGAGCCATGAAATTTTCTAGAACACTACCCAGAAGCCACAACCTTGCTTAAGAGGGAAACCCGTGAGGCACCGCTTGCGGCATGGGCCGAAACCCACACCTAGGCCATTACCTCCTCTTTCGCAGGGCTTTTTTACGGCCACGTGTTTCTCTCGAAGGGTCATCAGCAGCAACACCTGGGAATAAACCATACCACGAGGGGGGAGGGGAGGGGAGGGGTAGATGTGGATGGGGAATGGGGAATGGGGAATTGGGGGGCAAGCCACAACTACGCATATGTTTGTGGGTCATATGAACTTCTCTGGAAGACTCCTCAAATGTCCCAACCCACTTGCAATGCCTTCAATCATGGGGCCCTGCACATGCTTCCGGGCGTGCATGAACGGTCACAAGCAAGCTTGCAGTCATAGCTGCACACTGCTGCACATGTTGTGCAACAAAATGCTGCCATGCCCGCAAGCATGTGTGACGATGTGCATGCACGCCTACAAGCATGAGGGGCCATACCCGAATGCCTATCCAACGATGTGCGGGCATATACCCACAAGCTTGTGCCTCGATGTCCATACATGCCCGCAAGCATGTGCACTTGTGTGCGGGCGGAGTGCCTAACAATGTGCAATCAGCCCCATTGTTCGTCCGAGACCAACCGATGCACATGTAACCTTCGACGTGACCACCCATAAGCCCACACACATACACATCATGCATACGAGGGACCAACCGAACCACCCACACATAGCTTCATTTGGCCGACCAACTGTGCCCACAGGCTGCCCATGGCGCCCAGCCTTGTGCACGCGTGGCTGCCCAAGGCCGCCTGCCGGGGCGCATGGCATATACATCATGCATACGAGGGACCAACCAAACCACCCGCACATAGCATCATTTGGCCGACCAACTGTGCCCACAGGCTGCCCATGGCGCCCAGCCTTGTGCGCACGTGGCTGCCCAAGGCAGTCTGCCGGGGAGCATGGCATACACATCTTGCATACGAGGGACCAACCGAACCACCCGCACATAGCTTCGTTTGGCCGACCAACTGTGCCCACAGGCTGCCCATGGAGCCCAGCCTTGTGCTCGCGTGGCTGCCCAAGGCAGCCTGCCCTGGCGCATGGCCACTTACGGTGGCAGCCATACCGCCCACGGCATGGGTACGACGTGCTTTTATTGGGACGAGTACCTTATCGGCAAGGTTTCACAGTGCCATCCCTCGTTTGCGCATGCCTACCAGCCCCCGTGGCAGCCGCTTGCCTGCCCATGCTTGCCCACCCCCCTTGAGGAGACCCAACCCCCCCCCCCCTCAAGGTACCTCTTAAGATTTTTGCACTTTTCCAGAAGGAGACAACACCTATTTCAAAAAATCATACTGGCCTTTTTTGGAGCTACAAACATCTAAATATGATGAAAACTTGGTAAGATTGTAGATAAAAATTCAAGTTTTCATTTAAAATTTTTTTTATGATTTTTCGATAATTATTTTATTTTTTTATTAATTTTTTAAATAAAAAATTAAAAAAATCACCAAAAATTTATTTTATTGAATTTTTTAATGGGACCAGTTTTACATGTCTCATAAAATTCCATAGAATTTATAGAAAAATAACTGAAACATTCAGAAAAGGTTTGATATTTTTTATATTTTATGATTAGTATCTCAGTTAACTTTACCGATAACTCATAAAAGCACACTATAAGATTGAAAAATATACAAGCAATCCATACTTTGATCACCAAAAAACCTTTTGCAAGGTGTTTTCAAACATAAAGATCATTTTTCACGTGAGAATTAGAAAAAGTATGATACGTTGTGCTTACCCATGCACGTCGTGGTGCAACCGTGCCCCATGGCTGTGGGCGTGACTGCACCATGTGTGTGGCAGTGGCCCATGGCTGTGGGCGTGACTGCACCATGTGTGTGGCAGTGGCCATGGCTGTGGCCATGTGTGTGGCCATCCCGACCTCAAGTGTGGCTGTGACCATGTGTGTGGCCGTGGCACAAGGCTGTGGCATGGGCAGCACCATGTGCGTGGCCGTGGCCTTGGCTGTGCCCATGGCTGCCCCATGAAGGTGGCCATGGCACTGGCTATGGCCATGGCTGCCCCATGTGGGTGGCCATGGCTGTGCGTCATGTGCGTGGCCGTGACACTGCCTATGCCCATGGCTGCCCCATGTGGGTGGCCGTGGCACTGCCTATGCTCGTGCCGCATGGCTGCCCCATGTGCGTGGCCGTGGCACTGGCTGTGCGCACTGTGTGCGTGGCCATGACACTGGCTGCGTGCACAATGTGCGCGGCCATGACACTGGCTGCGCGCACAATGTGCGCGGCCATGACACTGGCTGCGCGCACAATGTGCGCGGCCGTGACACTCACGGCCGCGCGCATGGATGCACGCGCCATGTACTTGGCCGTGGCATTGGCTGCGCGCACCATGTGCGTGGCCATGACATGGCTGCGCGAACCATGTGCGTGGCCATGACACTGGCTGCGCGCATCATGTGCGTGGCCGTGGCCCTGGCTGGGTACCCATGGCTGCCCCATGTGTGTGACCGTGGCTCTGGCTAGGTGCTAATGGCAGCCCCATGACTGTCACACCCCAATTCCACACTGTTCAGAATGGTGTGATGAACCGCCAAATAACCAACGGTTCAACCAGGATCTCTAATAGGCTGTCCCCGCGTTATCCAAACTTTACACGCATCCACAATCATAATCAGAGTAATACACAATAGCAAAAAATTTATAAATAATATGAACCGAGAACTAGAATGATACCCATAAATAATAATATCAAACTATTCTATGTTTAACTAAGACATAAATATTTAAATACCAAATACATGTCTTATAAATCCAAATAAGAAACCTACAAAAATATCTAATCGAATACACACGAGTTGCACTCGCAAGAGGAGTCGTGTGTATCGTCTTCAGCTCCAACTTCCATAGCTGCTATAGTTCCATACGCCGATGTGTTCATATAATCTTCGATCGTATAACCTGCATCATCAACTAAAAATATTCGACGTCGAGGGGTGAGCACACAACACGGCTCAGTGAGTAGCCAAAACAATGCAACATTAGATATGCATGCAAAAAAAATGAATTTATATCTTTGTTCTTGGTTTATAGTTTGCAATGTGCAATAAGGTGGGTGATCAAAGGTTAACGGTTATTGATACCACCTCTGTACACAGGGTGTGGAAGCCCGCCCAAAGGTTAACGTTTATCGTCGTCCCCATCCACCCTACCATAACATTATACAACAAAGGTTAATGTTTATTGCAATATAATGCTATACCAACACGTAAGCCCCTGTTAGCGAGGGCTTGCAAACTGGGCTCGCTGCTAACCAATCCTAATGCCAAACAGTGTATCCAAGGCCTCAACCCAGCATCCCTCAGAATATCCATAGAGATAGAGCTAATGCCCCCCGGTAGAGTCAGAGACTACAAGGACCGAGACCACCTCCCCTGATACTCTACGACATAATAGTTCCGCTAAGGTAATGGCGATACGACGATGCCAATGAACAAAACTTGAGTTAGAGATAGAGCTAAACTGCTGAGACCCGCCAAAGGTTAACGTTTATTGACATTCTCATCACACCTCCCCTGACATCAACCACACACATACAAGCACATGCCTATTCCTATCATCATCATCATGTTATAATCCATAAAGTAAATATGCATGAACAAGTAATAGAAATATTGGATGGCATGCTGTATGCACATTACAAACATATTCGCATAGAATCAAACATGGCATAGGACTCAATAAATAGAAAGCAGTTTATTATTAACCAATTTAGTTTTGGGGTTAAGGTTCCTCACCTTAGCTTGCTAATAGATATTTTTCCAAGCTTTAGAATCACCTTTATAATGTTATTATACTCTTAGCAAACCTAACAAAGTCAATAGAATTTAATTAAAATTAATTCAGAATTTAAAAACCACTCTGTCAACTGAGGGTCGATGCTAGGGTCGATGCTAGGGTCGATGGGTCTATCGACCCTCCCTCCATTCTGAACTTCCCGAATGCTGAGGGTCGATGGTCAGAAACACCTAGGGTCGGATGGTCTATCGACCCTCGGTGCGACCCTCGGTGCACTCTGGTCAAATTTCAACTTTTTAATCCATTCTTCGTGTTTGGGGTCCTATGACTTGCTTCCTTCATTCGCCCAACACTCATTCCATGGTCTAGAACCATGTACAAACCATCTAAATAGTTTTCGTGCATCCTCCTATGGTTTTCCACGAAAGGCTAACCGTGGATGGATGGTTTGGGTTTCTCCGAAATCCTACACTCAACCATATCTAACCTAAGGTCTGTAGAAACTCATGGAATTAGTATCCATACCTGAGAAGAATACTTTTCTCTGCAATTTCTTCTCCTTTTTGCTAAGCCTTCTTCCTAGCCTCCTTTCTTCCTCTTTTCCTTCTTCTCTCTTTCTCTCAATTCAATTAGGGTTGTGAAAGGAGTGAATGTGGCTTAGGAACGTCCTTTAAATAGACTAGGAATGTCCTATAATAATCCCATTGAGATTTTGGAAAGAATCCCAACCGAAAATTAGGAAATTTCCTAATTTCCGTTTCGTCAGAAACCGAGGGTCGATGGGAGGGTCGATGATCCCGTCGACCCTAGGGTCTCAAGCTGTCTGACCCTCCCTTCAAAACTGAGGGTCTGACTTTCTGTTTTGGGAGGTCCGACCCTGCTTCACTGGGTGTATGACCCTCCCCTAGAATTAAGTATTTTTGGGTCGATTTCGTACTTGGGATCTCGATCTCCTTCATGCCTGTGAGGACAAAGATGGAAATCTTTAGAAGTCGCCACCTAGATTTAGGTCTAGGACCTTAGAAATGTGAAATCTCACCCCAAGGTAAGACTTTGATT
>CM053274.1:9895849-9904639 GCA_028583415.1 Protea cynaroides | reverse complement strand
ATGCCCTTGGTCCATTTGACTCGACCACGATTGGTAAACCTGGTTCAAGGTGGTAAGACTGGGTTAGATTGACACGGGTCTTACAACTCCCCCCAACTTATAAAAATTTCATCCTCGAAATTGTACGTACCTTCTTAATCAAACAAGTCAGGGTATTGCTTTCTCATAGCATTTTCTTCTTCCCATGTAATCTCTTCCATGTCTCTACTTTTCCATGTGACCTTAACATAGTAGATATCTCTATTGCGTAGACGTTGAACCTTCCGACTAGTGATTTCCGTTGGTGTTACTTCAAATGTCAAATCATCAGTCAGTTCTGGCAAATCTACTGTCAAAACATGCGTTGGGTCTTTGACATACTTCTTCAATAAGGATATGTGAAATACATCATGCACACTTGACATAGACGGTGGTAGTGCTAACTGATAAGCTACTTTCCCACGCTTAGCCAGAATCTCATATGGTCCGACATATCTTGGACTTAGTTTTCCTTTTTGTCCGAACCTCTTCAATCCTCGCATAGGCGATACTTTCAAAAATACTTTCTCGCCTACGGCGAACTCTAGATCTCTTCGTCGAGTATCTGCGTATTGTTTCTGACGGTTCTGAGCTACTCTTACTCTTTCCTTGATGATGTCGACCACTCGACAAATCTCATCAACAAATTCCGGTCCAACAATACTACGTTCTCCAACTTCATTCCAAAACAAGGGAGTTCGACACTTCCTACCATACAATGCTTCATAAGGTGATATCTGTATAGTAGCCTGATAGCTGTTATTGTAATGCGAACTTCGATCGATGGTAACTTTTCGTCCCATGATCCCTTGAAATCAATCACACATGCTCGTAGCATATCTTCTAAATTCTGGATTGTACGCTCCGACTGTCCGGTCGGGCCCGTGGGTGGAATGCGCGATCGAACTTCAATGTATTACCCATAGCCTTTTGTAGTCCTTCCCAAAATTTGGAAGTAAATCGTGGGTCTCTATCGGACACAATGCTTTCTGGTACGCCGTGTAACCGAACAATATTATCCACTTACAGCTTTGCTAACCTTTCGAGTGTATATTGGGGTCGTATCGGTATGAAGCGAGCTGTCTTAGTCAGACGGTCTACAATCACCCAAACTGCGTCAACTACTCGAGGAGTCAATGGTAATCCTGTGACGAAGTCCATAGTGATGCAGTCCCATTTTCATGCTGGTTCCGTAATGGCCGTAATGGATCCTCGCAGGTCTTTATCGTTCCGCCTTTACCTTCGACAATTTAGGCATTGAGACACGAACTTGGCTACATCGCCTTCATTCCCCTCCACCAATACAGTTTCTTTAGATCATGATACATTTTTGTACTTCCCGGGATGTACCGAGTAGATGGTGGTATGGGCTTCTTTCATGAGTCGGTGTCTAATGTCTACACTTTCTGTTTCGGGTACACATATTCTTCCTTTGTATTTCAGTACCTTTTCGTCATCCAAGGTGAACTCAGGGTTAGTCCTACCTTTCTCAATATCTTCTTGTACTGTTCTCAGATAAGGATCTGCTTTGATAGCGGTCTTCACTTCGTCCACTATCTCCGGTATAATCTTCAATGTCGCGAACATATTTGAAAACCGATGAATGAACCCTTGGTTGGTTGATCCATCCGTAGTATCTATCACATACTGCTCGTTGCCGTGATTAAACACCATTCCATTGGTATACATTGCTGCAGTTGTGCTGATTACTCCTTGATATTTTATCATTGCTTTTCTACTCAATGCATCTGCTACTACGTTCGCTTTTCCCGGATGATACTGGATATCACAATCATAGTCTTTCAATAGTTCCAGCCATCTTCTTTGTCTCATATTCAACTCCTTCTGATTAAATAGATAAGTAAGACTTTTATGGTCCGATTTAATCTGAAATCTCTCTCCGTATAGGTAGTGTCTCCATATCTTGACAGCATGTACTACTGCCGCTAACTCCAAATCATGAGTGGGGTAATTTTTCTCATGTACTTTCAACTGTCTCGATGCATATGCAACTACTTGTTCTCCTTGCATAAGCACACATCCTAGTCCCAATCCCGATGCATCAGTATATAAAGTAAATGTCTGTCCCGGAACGGGAATGGTTAAAATTGGGGCGGATATCAATCTGGTCTTCAGTGTTTGAAAACTCTTTTCACACTTATCCGTCCATACAAATTTTTCTCCTTTCTTGGTCAAACTGGTAAGAGGTACGGCAATCCGAGAATAGTCTTCTATGAATCTCCGATAATATCCAGCTAGACCCAGAAAACTTCTAATTTCTGAGACGCTCTTTGGTGCTTCCCACTTCACAATAGCTTCGATCTTACTGGGGTCCACTTTGATTCCTTCTGCGGATACTACATGGCCTAGAAATGCGACTTCGCTTAGCCAAAACTCACACTTCGAAAATTTGGCGTATAACTTCTCTTTCCTTAAACGCTCTAGGGCTGCGTTTAGGTTCTTGACATGAGTTTCCTTGTCCTTGGAATATACCAATATGTCATCAAAAATACTATGACCGACGTATCCAACATGTCGTGGAAGACCCGGTTCATAAGTTCCATGAATGTTACTAGTGCGTTAGTCAGTCCGAAGGACATCACTAAGAACTCATAATGTCCGTATCTTGTCCTGAAGGTTGTCTTCGGAATGTCCCCTTCTTTAATCTTCAGTTGATGATAGCCTGATCGAAGATCGATCTTTGAAAATACCTTCGCTCCTTGTAACTGATCGAGCAAGTCATCGATCCTGGGTAGTGGGTATCGATTCTTGATTGTCAGCTTATTCAACTCTCTATAGTCGATACATAACCGAACGCTACCATCCTTCTTCTTTACGAACAACACCGGTGCTCCCCATGGAGATATACTGGGTCTGATATAACCCTTATCCAGTAGTTCTTGTAATTACACTTTTAATTCCTTTAGTTCCATAGGAGCCATTCTATAAGGTGCTTTTGATACTGGTGCGGCTCCAGGTATAAGGTCTATTACAAACTCCGTGGCTCGGTCGGGTGGTAATCCGGGTAATTCCTCCGGAAATACATCAGGAAAATCCCGCACGACATCAATATCTTCCATTCGTGGCATGTCCTTAGTTAGGTCGACCACTGATACTAGATATCCCACCGCTCCTTTCTCAAGGCACCTCTTAGCCTTTAATGCTGAGAGTATGAGCTTACGTCTCCTGGGAAGTTTGGTTCCCGAGAAATTGAATTCTGCTCCTTCTTTGTCCTTGAACGTTAGCTTCTTCTCGACGCATAACAGATTTGTGGAGTGCCGAGCTAACCAATCCATTCCTAAGATGACGTCAAAGTCTGCCATCTCAAGTTGTATTAAGGTTGCATCCAAGGTCTGCTCTCCGATGAGAACTGGACATGGTCCATAACCTTTCTCTAATTCCACTTCTAACCCCATCGGTGACCGTACAAGTAATTTGTAGTCTAATTTTTTGATGGGCAGATTGGTCTTCTTTCCAAACGACACAGATATAAATGAATGAGTAGCTCCTGAATCAAAGAGTACTCTGGCGGGTACGCCATTGATGGTACGATACCTGTGACCACTTCGGGCGATGCGGCTGCATCCTCTGATGTAACAGCATATACCCGTCCTTGATGTTACTGCTTCTTGGGTTTTGGGCACTCTCTTGCCATATGCCCTGGTTGGTTGCAGTTATAACACCTCGGGGCTTCAGAATTTGGCTTTGGCTGTGGTTGAGCTGCTGGGATAGTCTTGGTCGCAGCATTAAAATTCTGAGGACGGAAAGGTTTATACGTCCTGTTATTGCTTCCATTATAAGAATTTCCAGCTGGCCTTTTTATGCCTTTGTTTTGAGTGAAATAACTCTCTTTTTGGCTCGATTCAATCACTCGAGCGATCTGGACAGCTTCATTATATATGTTCTTCTCTAATCCCAGAACATGTTCCCTTATACTTCCTCTTAGTCCCGCGACGAACCTATGGGTTTTTGTATCTTCTTCTTGCATACTTACTGGTGCGAAGAAAAACAGCTCTTCATAACGCTGTTGGTACGCATCCACCGACATCTGTCCCTGATAAAGACTCAGGAACTCCTTCTCCATCGAATCTCTGAAGCTTCGTGGAAAATATTTCTCAAAGAAAGCTTCTTTATATGTAGCCCATGTCAGTAGGGCAAGCTTGGTCAATAAGTACGTCTTTGTAGATTTCCACCAATGGTGTGCGTCGCCTTTGAGCAGTGTGCTGGCCAAAGTGGATCAGACGGTAATAGTCATCATAAGAAAATTTCTTTCCATCTCATCTATCCAGTGTGCTGGCCACAGTGGATCAGACGGCTTGCCATTGAATTCTCTTGGCTTCATTTTCAAAAATCTCTCCACTAGCCGGGAGTGATCCAGTTGATTTTGATATGCCCCAAACATAGGGAGTGGATACTGATAGTTCCCTTGGGCTGCTTCTGGGGCTTGCACAGGAACTGGTGCAGCCGGTTGTTGAGGTGTCTGAGGGGCTGGGTGGTTACCCACTGGTGCTGCACTAGCTTGCCCGGTGTGCATGGCTGCAGCCTGAGTGGCTTGAAACATAACTCCCATCGCAACCTGCATTTGAGCTTGTGCATGTTGCATTTGTTCTAGCTGTTGAGCCAGATTCATCACCACTGTTGTTAGCTCAGGTGGTGGTGGTGGCAAATTTGTAGGGTTTGCCGGCTTGGGATTACCCTGTGTGTAATTGTTCACTCGACTAGTCTCATCCCCCGGTGGTGGTGGTGGGACTGTATTTCGGGTCTGTCGGGTCACTCTACGTCCAGACATATTTCCTTTCTGAGATGGGTGGTGCGTCGTTATTTACTCAAATTTTGGATTTTTTTCCTACAACTCCTGGTTTATTTCCTCTTTCTTATTTCTGCAGGTACTATGGCCCGTACCAAAGTGCCAAGATTGCGTGATCCTCTCCGTTTCCGTTCAAATGAAGCCGAGGCACAGTATGCCTACTATACAGGAAAGAAAGTGGAAGGGGGTCGTATGGTGAACCTGGCTGATCTAGCCTTGTTCAACATAGAGAGAGCATTTGGCGACATGGGGTGGCTCCCTGTCATCACATAGGACGCGTGCACATGTCCGGACTTGGTGTGCCAGTTCTATTGCAATCTCCAGGTGGTGGGGGATTACAATGATGTCGAGCGTGGTCAGGAGTTGCGCATCACTAGCTACGTCAAGCGGGTGCACATTTCTTTTGACTATCGGCAGCTGGCCAATCTGTTGGGCATTCACTTCGATGGTCCTATGGTGTACTGTGCACCGGGAGAGCCACAGTTTGTTGAGATGGAGATGAGAGCAGAGATCGACAATCAGTTGCTCCGTCCCGATAGATGGCAGATGAGAGCTTGCTACTTGCGTCCATCTCCACGAGTCTTCTGCAAGATTATCCAGCATAATCTGATTCCGCAGAGTGGGCACTATGAGAGGGTTTCTCAGCTGACTCAGTTCTTGATCTACAACATATGCACTCGACAGCCGGTCTAACTTCCTTACATCATCATGCGGACGATGATCAGTGCCACATTGTCCGGTCACAGGGGTAATCTACCCTATGGACGCATGATTACAGTGCTACTGACCCGTTTGGGGGTGGATCTGGTTGATGAGAAGATCCAGGAGAAGACCTTCTCGTCGCCTCTAGATTGGGAGGCTATCTGCAAGATGGGGCTCCGAGATGCGGAGGTTAGTGATGAGGAGAGGAACGCGATGGTGCGCCCTCACACTCGGGTTGAGATGGCTGATGCTGAGGCTGCTGCTAGGGCTCGTGGGGATCCGATTGATGATGATCGCTTATATATGGTTGTCGATGCGATACCACCGCCATCACCTACGCATGCGTCTCAGGCTGGTACTTCTACTGCGGCGGCTTCGGTACCCGAGACCAGTCCTTCTCATGATGCTGGTCCTTCACGCCCATCTTCTGATATGATGGAGATGTTGCGCGAGATCAGAGAGACTCAGCGCAGATCGGACCTGAGGATGGAGGATTTGCTAGATGCTCAACGCATGAGAGTGGAGGAGCTGTTGGCTGCTCAGCACACTTCTGACTCGCGAATAGGTGAGCTCATGGAGATCCAGCGTGCGACTGACAGGAGAGTAGCCGATCTCACAGCTAGTCTACAGACGACCCAGACTCAGATAGCTTGGTTGACTAGAGTCTATGCTGAGGACTACGACAGAGATCGTGAGGCACCGCCTCCTCCTTCGCCTCTAGCTTCTTGATTGTACTTTATTTTTCTTGTACTACAGAGTAACTGTCCGGGTTGTGGACTGTACTCTGCTTTAGTGATGTATATACGTTTTGTTTCCCTTACACATTGTATGTAACTGGTTTACCCTTTAATAGATGCATTATTCTCTTTTTAATTTGGTTTCAATCACCACTTGTGCTTACAATGCGTTTGTATTAAAGCTTTTAATTTATCCTATCTCAGCTCACAATAGTCTTGAATGTGTGTCAGTTCGGCGGGCAAGGCCTGAGATGCTCTGATACCAAGTTGTCACACCCTAATTCCACACTGTTTAGAATGGTGTGATGAACCACCAAATAACCAACGGTTCAACCAGGATCTCTAATAGGCTATCCCCGTGTTATCCAAACTTTACACGCATCCACAATCATAATCAGAGTAATACACAATAGCGGAAAATTTATAAATAATATGAACCGAGAACTAGAATGATACCCATAAATAATAATATCAAATTATTCTGTGTTTAACTAAGACATAAATATTTAAATACCAAATACATGTCTTATAAATCCAAATAAGAAACCTACAAAAATATCTAATCGAATACACACGAGTTGCACTCGCAAGAGGAGTCGTGTGTATCGTCTTCAGCTCCAACTTCCATAGCTGCTACAGTTCCATACGCCGATGCGTTCATATAATCTTCGACCGTATAACCTGCATCATCAACTAAAAATATTCGACGTCGAGGGGTGAGCACACAACACGGCTCAGTAAGTAACCAAAACAATGCAACATTAAATATGCATGCAAAAAAAATCAATTTATATCTTTGGTCTTGGTTTATAGTTTGCAATGTGCAATAAGTTGGGTGATCAAAGGTTAATGGTTATTGATACCACCTCTATACACAGGGTGTGGAAGCCCGCCCGAAGGTTAACGTTTATCGTCGTCCCCATCCACCCTACCATAACATTATACAACAAAGGTTAACGTTTATTGCTATATAATGCTATACCAACACGTAAGCCCCTGTTAGCGAGGGCTTGCAAACTGGGCTCGCTGCTAACCAATCCTAATGTCAAACAGTGTATCCAAGGCCTCACCCCAGCATCCCTCAGAACATCCATAGAGATAGAGCTAAGGCCCCCCGGTAGAGTCAGAGACTACAAGGACCGAGACCACCTCCCCTGATACTCTATGACATAATAGTTCCGCTAAGGTAATGGCGATACGACGATGCCAATGCACAAAACTTGAGTTAGAGATAGAGCTAAAGTGTTGAAACCCGCCAAAGGTTAACGTTTATTGACGTTCTCATCACACCTCCCCTGATACTCGCTCGCATCAAGCACATCAACCACACACATACAAGCACATGCCTATTCCTATCATCATCATCATGTTATAATCCATAAAGTAAATATGCATGAACAAGTAATAGAAATATTGGATGGCATGCTGTATGCACATTACAAACATATTCGCATAGAATCAAACATGGCATAGGACTCAATAAATAGAAAGCAGTTTATTATTAACCAATTTAGTTTGGGGTTAAGGTTCCTCACCTTAGCTTGCTAATAGATATTTTTCCAAGCTTTAGAATCACCTTTATAATGTTATTATACTGCTAGAAAACCTAACAAAGTCGATGGAATTTAATTAGAATTAATTCAGAATTTAAAAACCACTCTGTCAACTGAGGGTCGATGCTAGGGTCGATGCTAGGGTCGATGGGTCTATCGACCCTCCCTCCATTCTGAACTTCCCGAATGCTGAGGGTCGATGGTCAGAAACACCTAGGGTCTGATGGTCTATCGACCCTCGGTGCGACCCTCGGTGCACTCGGGTCAAATTTCCACTTTTTAATCCATTCTTTGTGTTTGGGGTCCTATGACTTGCTTCCTACATTCGCCGAACACTCATTCCATGGTCTAGAACCATGTACAAACCATCTAAATAGTTTTCGTGCATCCTCCTATGGTTTTCCATGAAAGGCTAACCATGGATGGATGGTTTGGGTTTCTCCGAAATCCTACACTCAACCATATCTAACCTAAGGTCTGTAGAAACTCATGGAATTAGTATCCATACCTGAGAAGATTACTTTTCTCTGCAATTTCTTCTCCTTTTTGCTAGGCCTTCTTCCTAGCATCCTTTCTTCCTCTTTTCCTTCTTCTCTCTTTCTCTCAATTTAATTAGGGATGTGAAAGGAGTAAATGTGGCTTAGGAACGTCCTTTAAATAGACTAGGAATGTCCTATAATAATCCCATTGATATTTTGGAAAGAATCCCAACCAAAAATTAGGAAATTTCCTAATTTCAGTTTCGTAAAAAACCGAGGGTCGATGATCCCGTCGACCCTAGGGTCTCAAGCTGTCCGACCCTCCCTTCAAAACTGAGGGTCTGACTTTCTGTTTTGGGAGGTCCGACCCTGCTTCACTGGGTGTGCGACCCTCCCCTAGAATTAAGTGTTTTTGGGTCGATTTCGTACCTGGGATCTCGATCTCCTTCATGCCCTTGGTCCATTTGACTCGACCACGATGGGTAAACCTGGTT
>CM053274.1:9883349-9888349 GCA_028583415.1 Protea cynaroides | reverse complement strand
TCCACAACCAAGGCAATTCCCCACCCGCCCATACTACAAACGTAGAGTGAACGAACAAAGAAATGCTTGATGGCCCCACTAAGCACGAAAATTTCAACCCGAAAATTTCTCTATTTTCGACAAGGGGAGGGGAGGTAAGGGGGATGGAAAGGGGAAGGGGAGGGAGAGCGAATCATAAACTTTTCAATAACACTACCCAGAAGCCACAACCTAGCTTAAGAGGGAAACCCATGAGGCCCCGTTTACGGCATGGGGCAAAACCCACACCTAGGCCATTACCTCCTCTTTCGTAGGGCTTTTTCACGGCCACGTGTTTCTCTCGAAGGGTCATAAGTAGCAACACCTGGGAATAAACCATACCACGAGCCATACCACGAGGGGGGAGGGGAGGGGAGGGTGGGATGGGGAATGGGAAATTGGGGGGGGGGGGGGGGGCAAGCCACAACAAGGCATATGTTTGTGGGTCGTATGAACTTCTCTGGAAGACTCCTTAAAAGTCCCAACCCACTTGCAATGCCTTCAATCATGGGGCCCTGCACATGCTTGCGGGCGAGCATGAACGGCCACAAGCAAGCTTGTAGTCATAGCTGCACACTGCTGCACATGTTGTGCAACAAAATGCAGCCACGCCTACAAGCATGTGTGACGATGTGCATGCACGCCCACCAGCATGAGGGGCCATACCCTCCTATTTCGCAGGGCTTTTTTACGGCTATGTATTTCTCTCGAAGGCTCATCAGCAGCAACCGCTGGGCACGGTCTTTCCAAGCCACAACAAGCATAAACCATACCACGAGCCATACCACGAGGGGGGTGGGAGGGGGGAAGGGGGGAGGGAAGTGAGCCATGAACTTTTCTAGAACACTACCCAGAAGCCACAACATAGCTTAAGAGGGAAACCCGTGAGGCACCGCTTGCAGCATGGGCCAAAACCCACACCTAGACCATTACCTCCTCTTTCGCAGGGCTTTTTTATGGCCACGTGTTTCTCTCGAAGGGTCATCAGCAGCAACACCTGGGAATAAACCATACCACGAGCCATACCACGAGGGGGGAGGGGAGGGGAGGGGGGGATGGGGAATGGGGAATTGGGGGGGGGGGGCAAGCCACAACAAGGCATATGTTTTTGGGTCGTATGACCTTCTCTGGAAGACTCCTTAAAAGTCCCAACCCACTTGCAATGCCTTCAATCATGGGGCCCTGCACATGCTTGAGGGCGTGCATGAACGGTCACAAGCAAGCTTGCAGTCACAGCTGCACACTGCTGCACATGCTGCGCAACAAAATGCAGCCACGCCTACAAGCATGTGTGACGATGTGCATGCACACCTACAAGCATGAGGGGCCATACCCTCCTCTTTTGCAGGGCTTTTTTACGGCCACGTGTTTCTCTTGAAGGGTCACCAGTAGTAACCGCTGGGCACTATCTTTCCAAGCCACAACAAGCATAAACCATACCACGAGCCAAACCATGAGGGGGGTTGGGAGGGGGGAAGGGGGGAGGGAAGTGAGCCATGAACTTTTCTAGAACACTACCCAGAAGCCACAACCTAGCTTAAGAGGGAAACCCGTGAGGCCCCGTTTACGGCATGGGGCAAAACCCACACCTAGGCCATTACCTCCTCTTTCGTAGGGCTTTTTCACGGCCACGTGTTTCTCTCGAAGGGTCATAAGTAGCAACACCTGGGAATAAACCATACCACGAGCCATACCACGAGGGGGGAGGGGAGGGGAGGGGGGGATGGGGATGGGGAATGGGGAATGGGGAATTGGGGAATTGGGGGGCAAGCCACAACAAGGCATATATTTGTGGGTCGTATGACCTTCTCTGGAAGACTCCTTAAAAGTCCCAACCCACTTGCAATGCCTTCAATCATGGGGCCCTGCACATGCTTGCGGGCGTGCATGAACGGTCACAAGCAAACTTGCTTTCATAGCTGCACACTGCAGCACATGCTATGCAACAAAATGCAGCCACGCCTACAAGCATGTGTGACGGTATGCATGCACGCCTACAAGCATGAGGGGCCATACCCTTCTCTTTCGCAAGGCTTTTTTACGGCCACGTGTTTCTCTCGAAGGGTCATCAGCAGCAACTGTTGGGCACTGTCTTTCCAAGCCACAACAAGCATAAACCATACCACGAGCCATACCACGAGGGGGGATGGGAGGGGGTAAGGGGGGAGGGAAGTGAGCCATGAAATTTTCTAGAACACTACCCAGAAGCCACAACCTAGCTTAAGAGGGAAACCCGTGAGGCACCGCTTCCGGCTTGGGCCAAAACCCACACCTAGGCCATTACCTCCTCTTTCGCAGGGCTTTTTTACGGCCACGTGTTTCTCTCGAAGGGTCATTAGTGGCAACACCTGGAAATAAACCATACCACGAGCCATACCACGAGGGGGGAGGGGAGGGGAGGGGGGGATGGGGATGGGGAATGGGGAATGGGGAATTGGGGAATTGGGGGGCAAGCCACAACAAGGCATATATTTGTGGGTCGTATGACCTTCTCTAGAAGACTCCTTAAAAGTCCCAACCCACTTGCAATTCCTTCAATCATGGGGCCCTGCACATGCTTGCGGGCGTGCATGAACGGTCACAAGCAAGTCTGCAGTCATAGCTGCACACTGCTGCACATGCTGTGCAACAAAATGCAGCCATGCCCGCAACCATGTGTGACGATGTGCATGCACGCCTACAAACATGAGGGGCCATACCCGAATGTCTATCCAACGATGTGCGGGCATATACCCACAAGCTTGTGCGTCGATGTGCATCCATGCCTGCAAGCATGTGCACATGTGTGCGGGCGGAGTGCCTAACAATGTACAATCGGCCCCATTGTTCGTCCGAGACCAACCAATGCACATGTAACCTTCGACGTGACCACCCATAAGCCCACACACATACACATCATGCATACGAGGGACCAACCGATCCACCCGCACAAAGCTTCATTAGGCCGACCAACTGTGCCCACAGGCTGCCCATGGCGCCCTGCCTTGTACACGCGTGGCTGCCCAAGGCAGCCTGCCGGGACGCATGGCATACACATCATGCATACGAGGGACCAACCGAACCACCCGCACATAGCTTCATATGGCCGACCAACTGTGCCCACAGGCTGCCCATGGCGCCCCGCCTTGTGGGCGCGTGGCTGCCCAAGGCAGCCTGCCGGGGTGCATGGCATACACATCATGCTTATGAGGGACCAACCGAACCACCCGCACATAGCTTCGTTTGGCCGACCAACTGGGCCCACAGGCTGCCCATGGCGCCCAGCCTTGTGCGCGCGTGGCTGCCCAAGGCAGCCTGCCGGTGCGAATGGCCGCCTACGGTGGCAGCCATACTGCCCACGACATGGGTACGACGTGCTTTTATTGGGACGAGTACTTTATCGGCAAGGTTTCACAGTGCCATGCCTCGTTTGCGCATGCCTACCTTGCCCATGCAGCCCCCGTGGCAGCCGCTTGCCTTCCCATGCATGCCCACCCCCCTTGAGGAGACCCCCTCCCCCCCTCAAGGCACCTCTTAAGCTTTTTGCACTTTTCCAGAAAGAGACAACACCTATTTCAAAAATTCATACTGGCCTTTTTTTGAGCTACAAACATCTAAATATGATGAAACTTGGTAGGATTGTAGAGAAAAATTCAAGGTTTCATTTAAAAAAAATTTCATAATTTTTCGATAATTATTTTATTTTTTATTAATTTTGTTTTAATACAAAATTCAAAAATCACCAAAAATTTATTTTATTGAATTTTTTAATGGGACCAGTTTTACATGACTCAGAAAATTCCTTAGAATTTATAGAAAAATAACTGGAACATTCAGAAAAGGTTTGATATTTTTTTATATTGTATGATTAGTATCTCAGTTAACTTTACCGATAACTCATAAAAGCACACTATAAGATTGAAAAATATACAAGCAATCCATACTTTGATCACCAAAAAACCTTTTGCAAGGTGTTTTCAAACATAAAGATCATTTTGCATGTGAGAATTAGAAAAAGTATGATACGTTGTGCTTACCCATGTACGTCGTGGTGCAACCGTTCCCCATGGCTGTGAGCGTGACTGCACCATGTGTGTGGCAGTGGCCCATGGCTGTGGGCGTGAATGCACCATGTGTGTGGCAGTGGCCATGGCTGTGTCCATGTGTGTGGCCATCCCAACCTCAAGTGTGGCTGTGACCATGTGTGTGGCCGTGGCACAAGGCTGTGGCATGGGCAGCACCATGTGCGTGGCCATGGCCTTGGCTGTGCCCATGGCTGCCCCATGAGGGTGGCCATGGCACTGGCAATGGCCATGGCACTGGCTATGGCCATGGCTGCCCCATGTGGGTGGCCGTGGCTGTGCGTCAGGTGCGTGGCCGTGACACTGCCTATGCCCATGGCTGCCCCATGTGGGTGGCCGTGGCACTGCCTATGCCCGTGCCGCATGGCTGCCCCATGTGCGCGTGGCACTGGTTGTGTGCACTGTGTGCGCGGCCATGACACTGGCTGCGTGCACAATGTGCACGGCCATGACACTAGCTGCGCGCACAATGTGCGCGACCATGACACTGGCTGTGCGCACAATGTGCGCGGCCATGACACTCACGGCCGCGTGCATGGATGCACGCGCCATGTACTTGGCCGTGGCATTGGCAGCGCGCACCATGTGCGTGGCCATGACAAGGCTGCGCGGACCATGTGCGTGGCCGTGACACTGGCGACGCGCATCATGTGCGTGGCCGTGACACTGGCTGCGCACATCATGTGCGTGGCCGTGGCCCTGGCTGGGTGCCCATGGCTGCCCCATGTGTGTGACCGTGGCTCTGGCTAGGTGCTAATGGCAGCCCCATGACTCTGCCCATGGCCATGGCTGCCCCATGTGGGAGGCCGTGGCTGTGCGCATGGGCGCCCATGTGTGTGGCCGTGGCACTGCCTATGCCCATGGCTGCCCATGGGCACCCAGCCATGTGTAAGCACCCCATTTTTGCCACCCTCGACATAA
>CM053274.1:9879849-9882849 GCA_028583415.1 Protea cynaroides | reverse complement strand
GAAAAGCAATGATAAAATCTCAAGGAGAAGTTAACACGACTGCAGCAATGTATACCAACGGAATGGTGTTCATTCACAGCAACGAGCAGTATGTGATAGATACAACAGATGAATCAGCCAACTAAAGGTTTATTCATTGGTTCTCGAATATGTTCGCGGCATTGAAGATTATACCGGATATAGTGGACAAAGTGAAGACAGTTATCAAATTAGATCCTTATCTGAGAACAGTACAAGAAGATATTGAGAAAGGTAGGACCAACCCTGAGTTCACCTTGGATGACGAGAAGGTACTGAAATAAAAAGGGAGAATATGTGTACCTGAAAAAAAAAGTATGGACATTAGACACCAATTGATGAAAGAAGCCCATACCACCATCTATTCGATACATCCTGGAAGTATAAAAATGTATCATGATCTGAAGAAACTGTATTGGTGGAGGGGAATGAAAGCAGATGTAGCTAAGTTTGTGTCTCAATGCCTAAATTGTCAGAAAGTAAAGACTGAACGACAAAGACCCGCAGGACTGTTACAGCCGTTATCGGAACCAGCATGGAAATGGAACTGCATCACTATGGACTTCGTCACAGGACTACCTTTGACTCGAGTAGTTGACGCAGTTTGGGTGATTGTGGACCGTCTGACTAAAACAGCTCACTTCATACCAATACGACCCCAACATACACTAGAAAGGTTAGCAAAGCTGTAAGTGGATAATATTGTTCGGTTACATGGTGTTCCAGAAAGCATTGTGTCCGATAGAGATCCACGATTTACTTCCAAATTTTGGGAAGGACTGCAAAAGGTTATGGGTACGACATTGAAGTTTAGTACTGCATTCCACCCACAGACAGATGGACAGTCAGAACGTACAATCCAGATTCTAAAAGATATGCTACGAGCATGTGTGATTGATTTCAAAGGATCATGGGACGAAAAGTTACCATTGATCGAGTTCGCTTACAATAACAGCTATCAGGCTACTATACAGATGTCACCTTATGAAGCACTGTATGGCAGGAAGTGTCGAACTCCCTTGTTTTGGAATGAAGTTGGAGAACGTAGTATTGTTGGACCGGAATTTGTTGAAGAGACTTGTCGAGTGGTCGACATCATCAAGGAAAGAGTAAGAACAGCTCAGAACCGTCAGAAGCAATATGCAGATACTCAACGAAGGGATCTAGAGTTTTCCGTAGGTGATAAAGTATTTCTGAAGGTATCGCCTATGCGAGGTTGAAGAGGTTCGGACAGAATGGAATACTAAGTCCATGATATGTCGGACCATATGAAATTCTAGCTAAGCGTGGAAAAGTGGCTTATCAGTTAGCACTACCACCATCTATGTCAAGTGTGCATGACGTATTTCACATTTCCCTATTGAAGAAGTATGTCAAAGACCCAATGCACGTCTTGACAGTAGATTTTCCAGAATTGACTGATGATTTGACATTCGAAGTAACACCAACGAAATCGCCCGGCCCGAAAGGTTCAACGTCTAGCACATGGAGATATCTACTATGTTAAGGTCATATGGAAAAGTAGAGACATGGAAGAAATTACATGGGAAGAAGAAAATGCTATGCGGAAACAATACCCACACTTATTTGATTCAGAAGGTATGTACAATTTCGAGGACGAAATTTTTATAAGTTGGGGGGAGTTGTAAGACCCGTGTCAATCTAACCCGGTCTTACCACCTTGAACCAAGTTTACCCATCATGGTCGAGTCAAATGGACCAAGGGCGTGAAGGAGATCGAGATCCCAGGTATAAAATCGACCCAAAATCATTTAAAATTAGGGGAGGGTCGCACACCCAACTAAGCAGGGTCGGACCTCCCAAAACAGAAAGTCAGACCCTCGGTTTTGAAGGGAGGGTCAGACAGCTTAAGACCCTAGGGTCGACGGGATCATCGACCCTCCCATCGACCCTCGGTTTCTACCGAATATAGAAATTAGGAAATTTCTATATTTTTTTATTCGGATTCTTTCCAAATCTCAATGGGACTTATTTAGGATGTTCCTAGTCTATTTAAAGGACGTCCCTAAGCATCACAACCCTAATCGAATTGAGAGAAAGAGAGGAGAAGGAAAGAGGAAGAAGAAAGGGAAGGAAGAGAAATTAAGCCAAAAGAGAAGAGTTTCAGAGAAAGATTAACCTTTCAGGTATGGATACTAATTCTATGAGTTTCTACAGACCTTAGGGTAGTAATTAATAAGAATGTGATCTTGGAGAAACCAAACCATTAAGCTATGGTTAGGTTTTCATGGAAAACCATAGGAGGATGCATGAAAACTATTTAGATGGATTATACATTGTTCTAGACCATGGAATGAATGTTGAATGAATGTAGGAAGCAAGCCATAAGACCCCAAACACGAAGAATGGATTTAAAAGTGGGAATTGGACTAGAGTGCACCGAGGGTTGCACCCAGGGTCGATAGGCCATCCGACCCTAGGTGTTTATGACCATCGACCCTCAGCATTTGGGAAGTCCAGAAAGAGGGGAGGGTCGATAGTCCCATCGACCCTAGCATCGACCCTAGCATCGACCCTCAGTTGACAGAATGGTTTTTAAATTCCGAATTAATTCTAATTAAATTCTATCGACATTGTTAGGTTTTCTAGCAATATAGTAACAATATAATGGTGATTTTAAAGCTTGGAAAAGTATCTTTTAGCAAGCTAAGGTGAGGAACCTTAACTCCAAACTAAATTGGTTAATAATAAACTATTTTCTATTTTTGAGTCCTATGCTATGCTTGATTCTATGCGAATATGTTTGTAATGTACATACAGCATGCCATCCAATATTTCTATTACTTGTTCATGCATATTTAATTTATTGTTTATAACATGATGATGATGATGATGATAGGAATTGGCATGTGCTTGTATGTGTGTGGTTGATGTGCTTGATGCGAGCGAGTATCAGGGGAGGTGTGATGAGAACGTCAATAAACGTTAACCTTTGGCGGGTCTCAGCACTTTAGCTCTATC
>CM053274.1:9859849-9872349 GCA_028583415.1 Protea cynaroides | reverse complement strand
TGCGCGGTCCATGTGCATGGCCATGACAAGGGTGCGCGCACCATGTGCGTGGCCGTGACACTGGCTAAGCGCATCATGTGCGTGGCCGTGACACTGGCTGCGCGCATCATGTGCGTGGCCGTGGCCCTGGCTGGGTGCCCATGGCTGCCCCATGTGTCTGACCGTGGCTCTGGCTAGGTGCTAATGGCAGCCCCATGACTCTGCCCATGGCCATGGCTGGGTACCCATTGGCTGCCCCATGTGTGGCCGTGGCCCTGGCTAGGTGCCCATGGCTGCCCTGTGTGTGTGGCCGTGGCCCTGGCTGGGTGCCCATGGCTGCCCCATGTGTGTGGCCTTGGCCCTGGCAGGTGCCAATGGCAGCCCCAAGACTCTGCCCATGGCCATGGCTGGGTGCCCATGGGTAGCCATGGGCATAGGCAGTGCCACGGCCACGCACATGGGCGCCCATGCGCCCAGCCACGGCCACCCACATGGGGCAGCCATGGCCATGGGCAGAGTCATGGGGCTGCCATTAGCACCTAGCCAGAGCCACGGTCAGACACATGGGGCAGCCATGGGCACCCAGCCAGGGCCACGGCCACGCACATGATGCGCGCAGCCAGTGTCACGGCCACGCACATGATGCGCTTAGCCAGTGTCACGGCCACGCACATGGTGCGCGCACCCTTGTCATGGCCATGCACATGGTGCGCGCAGCCAATGCCACGGCCAAGTACATGGCACGTGCATCCATGCGCGCGGCCGTGAGTGTCACGGCCGCGCACATTGTGCGCGCAGCCAGTGTCATGGCCGCGCACACAGTGCGCACAGCCAGTGCCACGGCCACGCACATGGGGCAGCCATGCGGCACGGGCATAGGCAGTGCCACGGCCACCCACATGGGGCAGCCGTGGGCATAGGCAGTGTCACGGCCACGCACATGACGCACAGCCACGGCCACCCACATGGGGCAGCCATGGCCATAGCCAGTGCCATGGCCACCCTCATGGGGCAGCCATGGCCACAGCCAAGGCCAAGGCCACGCACATGGTGCTGCCCATGCCACAGCCTTCTGCCACGGCCACACACATGGTCACAGCCACACTTGAGGTTGGGATGGCCACAGACATGGCCATAGCCATGGCCACTTCCACACACATGGGGCAGTCACGCCCACAGCCATGGGCCACTGCCACACACATGGTGCAGTCACGCCCACAGCCATGGGGCACGGTTGCACCACGACGTGCATGGGTAAGCACAACGTATCATACTTTTTCTAATTCTCACGTGCAAAATGATCTTTATGTTTGAAAACACCTTGCAAAAGGTTTTTTGGTGATCAAAGTATGGATTTCTTGTATATTTTTCAATCTTATAGTGTGCTTTTATGAGTTATCGGTAAAGTTAACTGAGATACTAATCATAAAATATAAAAAAATATCAAACCTTTTCTGAATGTTCCAGTTATTTTTCAATAAATTCTATGGAATTTTCTGAGACATGTAAAACTGGTCCCCTTAAAAAATTCAATAAAATAAATTTTTGGTGATTTTTTGAATTGTTTATTAAAAAAATTAATAAAAAATAAAATAACTATTAAAAAATTACGAATTTTTTTTTTTAAATGAAACCTTGAATTTCTCTCTACAATCCTACCAAGTTTCGTCATATTTAGATGTTTGTAGCTCCAAAAAAGGCCAGTATGATTTTTTGAAATAGGTGATGTCTCCTTCTGGAAAAGTGCAAAAAGCTTAAGAGGTACCTTGATGGGAGGGGTCTCCTCAAGGGGGGTGGGCATGCATGGGCAGGCAAAGCGGCTGCCACGGGGGCTGCGTGGGCAAGGTAGGCATGCGCAAACGAGGCATGGCACTGTGAAACCTTGCCGATAAGGTACTCGTCCCAATAAAAGCACGTCGTACCCATGCCGTGGGCGGTATGGCTGCCACCGTAGGCTGCCATGCGCCCCGGCAGGCTGCCTTGGGCAGCCACGTGCGCACAAGGCTGGGCGCCATGGGCAGCCTGTGGGCACAATTGGTCGGCCAAACGAAGCTATGTGCGGGTGGTTCGGTTGGTCCCTCGTATGCATGATGTGTATGCCATGCGCCCCGGCAGGCTGCCTTGGGCAGCCACGCGCGCACAAGGCTGGGCGCCATGGGCAGCCTGTGGGCACAGTTGGTCGGCCAAATGAAGCTATGTGCGGGTGGATCGGTTGGTCCCTCGTATGCATGAAGTGTATGCCATGCGCCCCGGCAGGCTGTCTTGGGCAGCCACGCGTGCATAAGGCTGGGCGCCATGGGCAGCCTGTGGGCACAGTTGGTCGGCCAAATGAAGCTATGTGCGGGTGGTTTGGTTGGTCCCTCGTATGCATGATGTGTATGTGTGTGGGCTTATGGGTGGTCACGTCGAAGGTTACATGTGCATCGGTTGGTCTCGGACGAACAATGGGGCCGATTGCACATTGTTAGGTACTCCGCCCGCACACATGTGCACATGCTTGCGGACATGGATGCACATCGAGGCACAAGCTTGTGGGAATATGCCCGCACATCTTTGGATAGGCATTCGGGTATGGCCCCTCATGCTTGTAGGCGTACATGCACATCGTCACACATGCTTGCGGGCATGGCTGCATTTTGTTGCACAGCATGTGCAGCAGTGTGCAGCTATGACTACAAGCTTGCTTGTGACCGTTCATGAACGCCCGCAAGCATGTGCAGGGCCCCATGATTGAAGGCATTGCAAGTGGGTTGGGACTACTAAGGAGTCTTCCAGAGAAGTTCATACGACCCACAAACATATGTCTTGTTGTGGCTTGCCCCCAATTCCCCAATTCCCCATTCCCCATTCCCCATCGCCATCCCCCCTCCCCTCCCCTCCCCCCTCGTGGTATGGCTCGTGGTATGGTTTATTCCCAGGTGTTGCTGTTGATGACCCTTGGAGAGAAACACGTGGCCGTAAAAAAGCCCTGTGAAAGAGGAGGTAATGGCCTAGGTGTGGGTTTCGGCCCATGCCGCAAGCGGTGCCTCACGGGTTTCCCTCTTAAGCTAGGTTGTGGCTTCTGGGTAGTGTTCTAGAAAAGTTCATGGCTCACTTCCCTCCCCCCTTCCCCCCTCCCATCCCCCCTCGTGGTATGGCTCGTGGTATGGTTTATGCTTGTTGTGGCTTGGAAAGACAGTGCCCAGTGGTTGCTGCTGATGACCCTTCGAGAGAAACATGTGGCCGTAAAAAATCCCAGCGAAAGAGGAGGGTATGGCCCCTCATGCTTGTAGGCGCGCATGCACATCGTCACACATGCTTGTAGGCGTGGCTGCATTTTGTTGCATAGCATGTGCAGCAGTGTGCAGCTATGACTGCAAGTTTGCTTGTGACCGTTCATGCACGCCCGCAAGCAAGTGCAGGGCCCCATGATTGAAGGCATTGCAAGTGGGTTGGGACTTTTAAGGAGTCTTCCAGAGAAGTTCATACGACCCACAAACATATGCCTTGTTGTGGCTTGCAACCCCCCCCCAATTCCCCATTCCCCATCCCCCCTCCCCACCCCTCCCCCCTTGTGGTATGGCTCATGGTATGGTTTATTCCCAGGTGTTGCTGCTGATGACCCTTCGAGAGAAACACGTGGTCGTAAAAAAGCCCTGCGAAAGAGGAGGTAATGGCCTAGGTGTGGGTTTCAGCCCATGCCACAAGCGGTGCCTCACGGGTTTCCCTCTTAAGCTAGGTTGTGGCTTCTAGGTAGTGTTCTAGAAAAGTTCATGGCTCACTTCCCTCCCCCCTTCCCCCCTCCCATTCCCCCTCGTGGTATGGCTCGTGGTATGGTTTATGCTTGTTGTGGCTTGGAAAGACAGTGCCCAGCGGTTGCTGCTGATGACCCTTCGAGAGAAACACGTGGCCGTAAAAAAGCCCTGCGAAAGAGGAGGGTATGGCCCCTCATGCTTGTAGGCGTGCTTGCACATCGTCACACATGCTTGTAGGCGTGGCTGCATTTTGTTGCACAGCATGTGCAGCAGTGTGCAGCTATGACTGCAAGCTTGCTTGTGACCGTTCATGCACGCCCGCAAGCATGTGCAGGGCCCCATGATTGAAGGCATTGTAGTTGGGTTGGGACTTTTAAGGAGTCTTCCAGAGAAGTTCATAAGACCCACAAACATATGCCTTGTTGAGGCTTGCCCCCCCCCCCAATTCCCCGTTCCCAATCCCCCCTCCCCTCCCCTCCCCCCTCGTGGTATGGCTCGTGGTATGGTTTATTCCCAGGTGTTGCTGCTGATGACCCTTCAAGAGAAACACGTGGCCGTAAAAAAGCCCTGCGAAAGAGGAGGTAATGGCCTAGGTGTGGGTTTCGGCCCATGCCACAAGTGGTGCCTCACGGGTTTCCCTCTTAAGCTAGGCTGTGGCTTCTGGGTAGTTGTTCTAGAAAAGTTCATGGGTCACTTCCCTCCCCCCTCCCCCCACCCATCCCCCCTCGTGGTATGGCTCGTGGTATGGTTTATGCATGTTGTGGCTTGGAATGACAGTGCCCAGTGGTTGCTGCTGATGACCCTTCGAGAGAAACACGTGGCCGTAAAAAAGCCCTGCGAAAGAGGAGGTAATGGCCTAGGTGTGGGTTTCGGCCCATGCCGCAAGCGGTGCCTCACGGGTTTCCCTCTTAAGCTAGGTTATGGCTTCTAGGTAGTGTTCTTGAAAAGTTTATGATTCGCTCTCCCTCCCCTTCCCCTTTCCATCCCCCTTACCTCCCCTCCCCTTGTCGAAAATAGAGAAATTATCAGATTGAAATTTTCGTGCTTAGTGGGGCCATCAAGCGTTTCTTTGTTCGTTCACTCTACGTTTGTAGTATGGGCGGGTGGGGAATTGCCTTGGTTGTGGACGCGATGCACGTGAGTGGCAATATGGTTTGCATGTGTTGGTGGGTTCCTTGCTTGTGCAACGAACCATCGTGCATGGATGCCTCTGTGGGTTGCGTTGGGGCTATATGCCTTTGGTCATCTCGTATAGGTTCCTGTGATGCTTACCTATCTAATGGAAAAGATGTTCCCCCTCAGTTTTAATTTCGTCTCTTGCTTGCCCATCGTGTGGTGGTGCGAGGTGGCCCCGAATTCGATGCATGTGTCCCCACGTCGGGTCTTCTCTCACGGTCGTGGCCCACGTGTGTCGTGTGTGCTTCAGGCTGTGGGACATGCTAACGGGTGAAGGGGATGCGAGTCCTCTTACAATGTCACACCCAAATTTTGGTCTAACCAGAATGGTGTGATGAACCGCTAAATAAACAACGGCTCAACCAGGATCTCAAATAGGCTATCCCCGCGTTATCCGAACTTTACACGCATCCTCAATCATAATCAGAGTAATACACAATAGCGGAAAATTTATAAATAATATGAACTGAGAACTAAGATGATACCCATAAATAATAGAAAATTATTCTGTGTTTAACTGAGACATAAATATTTAAATACCAAATACATGTCTTATAAATCCAATAAAGAAACCTAAAAAAATATCTAATCAAATACATACGAGTTGCACTCGCAAGAGGGATCGTGTGTATCATCTCCAGCTCCAACTTCCATGGCTGCAACGTTTCTGTACGCCGACGCGTTCATATAATCTCCAACTGTATAACCTGCATCATCAACTAAAATATTTGACTTCGAGGGGTGAGCACACAACACGGCTCAGTGAATAGCCAAAACAATGCAACAATGCATATGCATGCAAAAATCAATTTATATCTTTGGTCTTGGTGTATAGTTTGCAATGTGCAATAGAAAGGTTGGGTGGTCAAAGGTTAACGTTTATTGACACCGCCTCTATACACAGGGTGTGGAAGCCCACCCGAAGGTTAACGTTTATCGTCGTCCCCATCCACCCTACCATAACATTATACAACAAAGGTTAACGTTTATTGCTATATAATACTATACCAACACGTAAGCCCCTGTTAGCGAGGGCTTGCAAACTGGGCTCGCTACTAACCAATCCTAATGCCAAACAGTGTATCCAAGGCCTCACCCCAGCATCCCTCAGAATGCCCATAGAGATAGAGCTAAGGCCCCCTGGTAGAGGCAGAGACTACAAGGACCGAGACCACCTCCCCTGATACTCTACGACATAATAGTTCCGCTAAGGTAACGGCGATACGACGATGTCAATGCACAAGACTTGAGTTAGAGATAGAGCTAAAGTGCTGAGACCCACCAAAGGTTAACGTTTATTGACGTTCTCATCACACCTCCCCTGATACTCGCTCGCATCAAGCACATAAACCACACACATACAATCACATGCCTATTCCTATCATTATCATCATCATCATGTTATAAACAATAAAGTAAATATGCATGAACAAGTAATAGAAATATTGGATGGCAAGCTGTATGCACATTACAAACATATTCGCATAGAATCAAACATGGCATAGGACTCAAGAAATAGAAAACAGTTTATTATTAACCAATTTAGTTTGGGGTTAAGGTTCCTCACCTTAGCTTGCTAATAGATACTTTTCCAAGCTTTAAAATCACCTTTATAATGTTATTATATTGCTAGCGAACCTAACAAAGTCGATAGAATTTAATTAGAATTAATTCAGAATTTAAAAACCATTCTGTCAACTGAGGGTCGATGCAAGGGTCGATGCTAGGGTCGATGGGTCTATCGACCCTCCCTCCATTCTGAACTTCCCGAATGCTGAGGGTCGATGGTCAGAAACACCTAGGGTTGGATGGTCTATCGACCCTCGGTGCGACCCTCGGTGCACTCTGGTCCAATTTCCACTTTTTAATCCACTTTTCGTGTTTGGGGTCTTATGGCTTGCTTCCTACATTCCCTCAACATTCTTTCCATGGTCTAGAACCATGTATAAACCATCTTTCTCCTTTTCGTGCATCCTCCTATGGTTTTCCATGAAAACCTAACCATGGATGGATGGTTTGGGTTTCTCCGAGATCACTTTCTCTTCAATTACTAACCTAATTTCTATAGAAACTCATGGAATTAGTATCCATACCTGAGAAGATTACTTTTCTCTGCAATTTCTTCTCCTTTTTGCTAGATTCTCTTCCTTGCCTCTCTTCTTCCTCCTTTCCTTCTTCTCTCTTTCTCTCAATTCAATTAGGGTTGTGAAAGGAGTAAAAGTGGCTTAGGGACGTCCTTTAAATAGACTAGGAATGTCCTATAATAATCCCATTGAGATTTGGAAAGAATCCCAACCGAAAATTAGGAAATTTCCTAATTTCAGTTTCGTCAGAAACCGAGGGTCGATGGGAGGGTCGATGATCCCGTCGACCCTAGGGTCTTAAGATGTCCGACCCTCCCTTAAAAACTGAGGGTCTGACTTTCTGTTTTGGGAGGTCCGACCCTGCTTCACTGGGTGTGCGACCCTCCCCTAGAATTAAGTATTTTTGGATCGATTTCGTACCTGGGATCTAGATCTCCTTCATGCCCTTGGTCCATTTGACTCGACCATGATGGGTAAACCTGGTTCAAGATGGTAAGACCAGGTTAAATTGACACGGGTCTAACAACTTCCCCCAACTTATAAAAATTTCATCCTCGAAATTGTACGTACCTTCTGAATCAAACAAGTCAGGGTATTGCTTTCTCATAGCATTTTCTTCTTCCCATGTAATCTCTTCCATGTCTCTACTTTTTCATGTGACCTTAACATAGTAGATATCTCTGTTGCGTAGACGTTGAACCTTTCGACTAGTGATTTCCGTTGGTATTACTTCAAATGTCAAATCATCAGTCAGTTCCGGAAAATCTATTGTCAACACATGTGTTGGGTCTTTGACATACTTCTTCAATAAGGATATGTGAAATATGTCATGCACACTTGACATAGATGGTGGTAGTGCTAACTGTTAAGCTACATTCCCACGCTTAGCCAGAATCTCATATGGTCCGACATATCTTGGACTTAGTTTTCTTTTCTGTCCGAACCTCTTCAATCCTCGCATAGGCGATACTTTCAAAAATACTTTTTCGCCTACGGCGAACTCTAGATCTCTTCGTTGAGTATCTGCGTATTGCTTCTGACGGTTCTGAGCTACTCTTACTCTTTCCTTGATGATGTCGACCACTCGACAAGTCTCTTTAACAAATTCTGGTCCAACAATACTATGTTCTCCAACTTCATTCCAAAACAAGGGAGTTCGACACTTCCTGCCATACAGTCCTTCATAAGGTGACATCTGTATAGTAGCCTGATAGCTGTTATTGTAAGCAAACTCGATCAATGGTAACTTTTCGTCCCATGATCCCTTGAAATCAATCACACATGCTCGTTGCATATCTTCTAAAATCTGAATTGTACGCTCCGACTGTCCGTCTGTCTGTGGGTGGAATGTAGTGCTGAACTTCAATGTTGTGCCCATGGCCTTTTGCAGTCCTTCCCAAAATTTGGAACTAAATTGTGGATCTCTATCGGACACAATGCTTTCTGGAACACCATGTAGCCGAACAATATTATCCACATACAGCTTTGCTAACCTTTCGAGTGTATATTGGGATCGTATCGATATGAAGCGAGCTGTTTTAGTCAAACGGTCTACAATCACCCAAACTGCGTCAACTACTCGAGGAGTCAGTGGTAGTCCTGTGACGAAGTCCATAGTGATGCAGTCCCATTTTCATGCTGGTTCCGGTAATGGTTGTAACAGTCCTGCGGGTCTTTGTCGTTCCGCCTTTACCTTCTGACAATTTAGGCATTGAGACACGAACTTGGCTACATCTGCCTTCATTCCCCTCCACCAATACAGTTTCTTTAGATCATGATACATTTTTGTACTTCCAAGATGTACCGAGTAGGTGGTGGTATGGGCTTCTTTCATGAGTCTGTGTCTAATGTCCACACTTTTTGTTTCGGGTACACATTCTTCCTTTGTATTTCAGTACCTTCTCGTCATCCAAGGTGAACTCAGGGTTAGTCCTACCTTTCTCAATATGTTCTTGTACCGTTCTCAGATAAGGATCTGCTTTGATAGCTGTCTTCACTTCATCCACTATATCCGGTATTATCTTCAATGCCGCGAACATATTTGAAAACCGATAAATGAACCCTTGGTTGGTTGATCCATCCGATGTATCGATCACATATTGCTCGTTACCGTGATTGAATACCATTCCGGTAGTACACATTCCTGCAGTTGTGCTAGTTTCTCCTTGAGATTTTATCATTGCTTTTCTGCTCAATGCATCTGCTACTACGTTCACTTTGCCCGGATGATACTGGATATCACAATCATAGTCTTTCAATAGTTCCAGCCATCTTCTTTATCTCATATTTAACTCCTTCTGATTAAATAGATACGTAAAGCTTTTATGGTCCGACTTAATCTGAAATTTCTCTCCGTATAGGTAGTGTCTCCATATCTTGACAGCATGTACTACTGCCGCTAACTCCAAATCGTGAGTGGGGTAATTCTTTTCATGTACCTTCAACTGTCTCGATGCATACGCAACTACTTGTTCTCCTTGCATAAGCACACATCCTAATCCCAATCCCGATGCATCAGTGTATAAGGTAAATGTCTGTCCTGGAACGGGAATGGTTAAAATTGGAGCGGATATCAATCTGGTCTTCAGTGTTTGAAAGCTCTTTTCACACTTATCCGTCCATACGAACTTTTCTCCTTTCTTGGTCAAACTAGTGAGAGGTACGGCAATCCGAGAATAGTCTTCTACGAATCTCCGATAATATCCAGCTAGACCCAGGAAACTTCTAATTTCTGAGACGCTCTTTGGTGCTTCCCACTTCACAATAGCTTCGATCTTATTGGGGTCCACTTTGATTCCTTCCGCGGATACTACATGGCCTAGAAAGGCGACTTCACTTAGCCAAAACTCACACTT
Organism: Protea cynaroides; assembly: GCA_028583415.1. Lineage (NCBI taxonomy): Eukaryota > Viridiplantae > Streptophyta > Magnoliopsida > Proteales > Proteaceae > Protea > Protea cynaroides. The sequence continues at coordinate 9,862,521 of CM053274.1, read as the reverse complement.
TGAAAATTTGGCGTATAACTTCTCTTTCCTTAAACGCTGTAGGGCTTCGTTGAGGTTCTTGACATGGGTTTCCTTGTCCTTGGAGTATACCAATATGTCATCAATAAATACTATCACCGACGTGTCCAACATATCGTGGAAAACTCGGTTCATAAGTTCCATGAACGTTGCCGGTGCATTAGTTAGTCCGAAGGACATCACTAGGAACTCATAATGTCCGTATCTTGTCCTGAAAGCTGTCTTCGGAATGTCACCTTCTTTAATCTTCAGTTGATGATAGCCTGATCGAAGATCGATCTTTGAAAATACCTTCGCTCCTTGTAACTGATCGAACAAGTCATCGATCCTGGGTAGTGGGTATCGATTCTTGATGGTCAGTTTATTCAACTCTCGATAGTCGATGCATAATCGAACACTACCATCCTTCTTCTTTACGAACAACACCGGTGCTCCCCATGGAGATATACTGGGTCTAATATAACCCTTATCCAGCAGTTCTTGTAGTTGCACTTTTAATTCCTTCAGTTCCGTAGGAGCCATTCTATAAGGTGCTTTTGATACTGGTGCGGCTCCAGGTATAAGGTCTATTACAAACTCCGTGGCTCGGTCGGGTGGTAATCCGGGTAATTCCTCTGGAAATACATCAGGAAAATCTCGCACGACATCAATATCTTCCATTTGTGGCACATCCTTGGTTAGGTCGACCACTGATACTAGATCTCCGACCGCTCCTTTCTCAATGCACTTCTTAGCCTTTAATGCTGAGAGTATGAGCTTGCGTCTCTTGGGAAGTTTGGTTCCCGAGAAACTGAATTCTGCTCCTTCTTTGTCTTTGAACGTTAGCTTCTTTTCGGCGCATAATAGGTTTGCTGAATGCCGAGCTAACCAGTCCATTCCCAAGATGACATCAAAGTCTGCCATCTCAAGTCTAATTAGGTTGCGTCCAAATTCCATCCATTTAGCAATCTCAAAATAGATTCTCCATTACTTCATCTGAGGTTCATTGGCTATAGCATTTAGTCTGAATCCAATCATCTTTCTTCCAATAATTCCATTATCACTACACATCTTTATCAACCATGATCAGGGAGTGTATAATTCAGAATGTTTGTCCAAAATAATTCATTTCCTTCTTTCAATTATCATAATGACAACCACTTGCTTTATCTAGCGACTCTAGGTTTTAAGGATCAGGAGTAAATCTGTGGTAATCCAACCGGCATCAAAAGATCATTAGGTTGCACGGTGGTCTAAATACATGGAAATAGAGGTTCTACAGCTCTTAACCTCATGGTTACCGGTTCTATCGAGTATATAATGCCATTGATCAAGGCACTATAAGAATAAATCTGGAGAAGATTTCATACATCAGTATATCAGGTATAAATCTGGAGAAAATTTTCATACATCAATAAATCAGGTATAAATCAGTAGATGTACGCTCAACATGATTAAGCATTTAACTGTTCATTCAGTTCGTATCTCTGTTCATGTTGTTGATCATGAGAATAGTGCAGATTGGTATAATCAGGACTAATACTAAAGAAACAATATTTGTAACTCCAATTGACAGGTTAAATCAAGAAGGTATCTTGTCAAGACACGAGAGTTTAAAATCTGGTATGTGCATCCGCTATAATCATGAGGGTAAATCAATAATGCACCGCATCCTATATAAACATATCCACTTACATGGCCATTATCCTCTTATCTCTGTTTGGATTTAGCCCGAGATCTTTTCCTTTATCTCTACAGGGGTTTTGGCATTACTAGCCATTTTCCTTCTTCCACTGTCTTACATCGAGTTTCACATCTTGTGAGTACCAACTCGGTATTTCAACTTTCTGCTTTACAGAAGCTCCCTTCTTGCTACTGTACTATATCCTTGTATACTTGGATAACTACCCAACTTATAGATAATACCCTAAATTATTTGTTTATTAGGATAATTCTTGGTCTTCTCTTTCTGTGTGAGTGTATATATATGGTTCCACCTTTTATATGTACAGTATCGTCTTGTATAATTTCTATCTTAACCAACACAGGTGCTTACAGTGTGTTTATATTAAAGCTTTTATTTATCCTATCTCAGTTCACAATGGTCTTGAATGTGTGTTAGTTCAGCAGGCAAGGCCTGAGATGCTCTGATACCAAGTTGTCACACCCCAATTTTGGTCTAACCAGAATGGTGTGAAGAACCGCTAAATAAACAACGGCTCAACCAGGATCTCAAATAGGCTATCCCCGTGTTATCCGAACTTTACACGCATCCACAATCATAATCAGAGTAATACACAATAGCGGAAAATTTATAAATAATATGAACTGAGAACTAAGATGATACCCATAAATAATAGCAAATTATTCTGTGTTTAACTGAGACATAAATATTTAAATACCAAATACATGTCTTATAAATCCAATAAAGAAACCTAAAAAAAATATCTAATCAAATACACACGAGTTGCACTCGCAAGAGGGATCGTGTGTATCGTCTTCAGCTCCAACTTCCATGGCTGCAACGTTTCCGTACGCCGATGCGTTCATATAATCTTCAACTGTATAACTTGCATCATCAACTAAAATATTTGACGTCGAGGGGTGAGCACACAAAACGGCTCAGTGAGTAGCCAAAACAATGCAACAATACATATGCATGCAAAAATCAATTT
>CM053274.1:9821349-9849349 GCA_028583415.1 Protea cynaroides | reverse complement strand
ACCAAACAGCAATATCCAACTTAGTAAAAGAACTATCCCTGCAGAAAGTAAATACAGAGGTAAAAATGAGAAAACAGAATAAAGGAATTTCCAGAATAGTACAAATAAGATAAAGACAACAGGAAATCTCAAATCCATCCCAACCGAATTTTTATAAGCTCCCATCGAAGGAGTAAAGTATAATGGGAATCTTTTCCTACATGCCACTCCTAATAAAAAAAAAAACTCATTATTAGTAACAATGAAGTGAGAGAAAAGAAAGTAATATAAAAATATGAGAATCAACCCAATGTAACCGACACTACCTGAGAAAGAAAAAGAAACACAAAAGGAACTATAAGCATGAGGCAAGAAGAAGAGCAAACCCAACTAATTGATTTTTTTTCAATAAAGAATCAAATAGCAGCTGAATCAAAGAAAGAGAATCGTAGCACCACACAACCAGTCAAAGGAATAGCTCGGTGTATCGGCATCAATCTCACAGAGAAGAAAAAAATAAACATAGAAAGAAAGCACTAAAATACCTTGATGCAATTCTCCTTTGCGAGCCCCTTTCTCTGTCCTTTCCGCTTATCCCTCTTCTACGGATCTAGCTTCTTCTCTCCCCTTTGCTGCCGCCGTCCCCTTTCTTCTCTTCTCCCTACTTTTTCTCCTCTTTTCTCTTCTTTTCTAGCCGAAATCCTTTCTTCTCCCTTTTTTCCTACTTCTTCTCCCCTTTGCTGCCGCCTCCCTTCTCTTCCTCCTTCCTACTTTTTCTGCCCGCAACAATCCTCCCTGATTTCTCTCTTCTCCTTTTTTCTTTGCTACGGCTCCCTTCCAATAGCCGTGGCCATCTGTGTAAGACCCGTGTCAATCTAACCCGGTCTTACCACCTTGAACCAGGTTTACCCATCATGGTCGAGTCAAATGGACCAAGGGCATGAAGGAGATCGAGATCCCAGGTACGAAATCGACCCAAAAATACTTAATTCTAGGGGAGGGTCGCACACCCAATGAAGCAGCGTCGGACCTCCCCAAACAAAAAGTCAGACCCTCAGTTTTGAAGGGAGGGTCGGACAGCTTGAGACCCTAGGGTCGACGGGATCATCGACCCTCCCATCGACCCTCGATTTCTGACGAAACTGAAATTAGGAAATTTCCTAATTTTCGGTTGGGATTCTTTCCAAATCTCAATGGGACTATTATAGGACATTCCTAGTCTATTTAAAGGACGTTCCTAAGCCACATTCACTCCTTTCACAACCCTAATTGAATTGAGAGAAAGAGAGAAGAAGGAAAAGAGGAAGAAAGCAGGCTAGGAAGAAGGCTTAGCAAAAAGGAGAAGAAATTGCAGAGAAAAGTAATCTTCTCAGGTATGGATACTAATTCCATGAGTTTCTACAGACCTTAGGTTAGATATGGTTGAGTGTAGGATTTTGGAGAAACCCAAACCATCCATCCATGGTTAGGCTTTCATGGAAAACCATAGGAGGATGCACGGAAACTATTTAGATGGTTTATACATGGTTCTAGACCATAGAATGAGTGTTGGGCGAATGTAGGAAGCAAGTCATAGGACCCCAAACACGAAGAATGGATTAAAAAGTGGAAATTTGACCAGAGTGCACCGAGGGTCGCACCGAGGGTCGATAGACCATCCGACCCTAGGTGTTTCTGACCATCGACCCTCGGCATTCGGAAAGTTCGGAGGAGGAGGGAGGGTCGATAGACCCATCGACCCTAGCATCGACCCTCAGTTGACAGAGTGGTTTTTAAATTCTAAATTAATTCTAATTAAATTCTATTGACTTTGTTAGGTTTGCTAGCAGTATAATAACATTATAAAGGTGATTCTAAAGCTTGGAAAAATATCTATTAGCAAGCTAAGGTGAGGAACCTTAACCCCAAACTAAATTGGTTAATAATAAACTGCTTTTTATTTATTGAGTCCTATGCCATGTTTGATTCTATGCGAATATGTTTGTAATGTGCATACAGCATGCCATCCAATATTTCTATTACTTGTTCATGCATATTTACTTTATTGTTTATAACATGATGATGATGATGATGATAGGAATAGGCATGTGCTTGTATGTGTGTGGTTGATGTAGTTGATGCGAGCGAGTATCAGGGGAGGTGTGATGAGAACATCAATAAACGTTAACCTTTGGCGGGTCTCAACACTTTAGCTCTATCTTTAACTCAAGTCTTGTGCATTGGCACCGTCGTATCGCCATTACTTTAGCGGAACTATTATGTCGTAGAGTATCAGGGGAGGTGGTCTCGGTCCTTGTAGTCTCTGACTCTACCGGGGGCCTTAGCTCTATCTCTATGGGCATTCCGAGGGATGTTTGGGGTGAGGCCTTGGATACACTGTTTGACATTAGGATTGGTTAGCAATGAGCCCGCTTGCAAGCCCTCGCTAACAGGGGCTTACGTGTTGGTATAGCATTATATAGCAATAACCGTTAACCTTTGTATAATGTTATGGTAGGGTGGATGTGGACGACGATAATCGTTAACCTTCGGGCGGGCTTCCACACCTTGTGTATAGAGGCGGTATCAATAACCGTTAACCTTTGATCACCCAACCTTTCTATTGCACATTGCAAACTATACACCAAGACCAAAGATATAAATTGATTTTTGCATGCATATGTAATGTTGCATTGTTTTGGCTACTCACTGAGCCGTGTTGTGTGCTCATCCCTCGACGTCGAATATTTTTAGTTGATGATGCAGGTTATACGGTCGAAGATTATATGAACGCATCGGCGTATGGAACTCTTGCGAGTGCAACTCGTGTGTATTCGATTAGATATTTTTGTAGGTTTCTTATTTAGATTTATAAGACATGTATTTGGTATTTAAATATTTATGTCTTAGTTAAACACAGAATAATTTGATATTATTTATGGGTATCATTCTAGTTCTCAGTTCATATTATTTATAAATTTTCCGCTATTGTGTATTACTCTGATTATGATTGTGGATGCTTGTAAAGTTTGGATAACGCTGGGATAGCCTATTAGAGATCCTGGTTGAACCGTTGGTTATTTGGCGGTTCATCACACCATTCTGAACAATACGGAATTGGGGTGTGACAACTTGGTATCAGAGCATCTCAGGCCTTGCCCGCCGAACTGACACACATTCAAGACTATTGTGAGCTGAGATAGGATAAATTAAAAGCTTTAATACAAACGCATTGTAAGCACAAGTGATGATTGAAACCGAATTGAAAAGAGAATAATGCATCTATTAAAGGGTAAACCAGTTACATACAATGTGTAAGGGAAACAAAACGTATATACATCGCTAAAGCAGAGTACAGTCCACAACCCGGACAGTTACTCTGTAGTACAAGAAAAATAAAGTACAATCAAGAAGCTGGAGGTGAAGGAGGAGGCAGTGCCTCACGATCTCTATCGTAGTCCTCAGCATAGACTCTAGTCAACCAAGCTATCCGAGTCCGGGTCGCCTCAGACTAGCCGTGAGATCGGCTACTCTCCCGAATCGCACGCTGGATCTCCATGAGCTCACCTATCCGCCGGCCAAAGTGTGTTGAGCAGCCAACAGCTCCTCCACTCTCATGCGCCGAGCATCTAGCAAATCCCTCCATCTTCAGTCCGATCTGCGCCGAGTCTCTCCGATCTCGTGCAACATCTCCATCATATCGAAGATGGGCGTGAAGGACCAAGCATCATGAGAAGGACTGGTCTCGGGTACCGGCCGCCGCAGCCAGGAGTACCCGGCCCGATCCGCATGCGTAGGTGATGGCGGTGGTATCGCATCGACATCCATATATAAGCGATCATCGCCGATCGGATCCCCACGAGCCCCAGCAACAGCCTCGGCATCGGCCATCTCAACCCGAGTGTGAGGGCGCACCATCGCGTTCCTCTCCTCATCACTAACCTCCGCATCTCGGAGCCCCATCTTGCGGATAGCCTCCCAATCTAGAGGTGACGAGAAGGTCTTCTCCCGGATTTTCTCATCAACCGGATCCACCCCCAAACGGGTCGAAGAGCATCAGTAATCATGCGTCCATAGGGTAGATTATCCCTATGACCGGACAATGTGGCACCGATCATCGTCCGCATGATGATGTAAGGAAGGCGGACCGGGCGCCGAGTGCATATACTGTAAATCAAGAACCGGGTCAGCCGAGACACCCTCTCATAGTGCCCACTCTGCGGAATCAGATTATGCCGGATAATCTTGCGAAGACTCGTGGAGATGGACGCAAGTAGCAAGCTCTCATCCGCCATCTATCGGGACGGAGTAACCGATTGTCGATCTCAGCCCTCATCTCCATCTCAACAAACCGTGGCTCTCCCGCGCACACGACACCATAGGGCCATCATAGGCAATGCCCAACAGATCGGCCAGGTCGCCGATAATCAAAGGAGATGTGCACCCCTTGACGTAGCTAGTGATGCGCAACTCCCGACCACGCCGACATCATTGTAATCCCCCACCACCGGGAGATTACAATAGAACCGGCGGACCAAGTCCGGACATGTGCACGCTGTCGTATGTGATGATAGGGAGCCACCCCATGTCACCGAATGCTCCCTCTACATTGAACAAGGCTAGCACAGCCAAGTTCACCATGCGACCCCCTTCCACTTTCTTACGGGCATAGTCAAGATATCGTGCTTCGGCCTTCATTCGAACGGAAGCGAAGTGGATCACGCAATCTTGGCACTTTGGTACGGGCCATAGTACCTGCAGAAATAAGAAAGAGGAAATAAACCAGGAGTTAGTAGGATAAAATCCGAAATTGGGTTGAATAACGACGTAAGTTAACAATAAAGTCCCATTTCTCACCATCCAAGTGGACGTAAGGACTTACGTAGGTTAAAACATATCCTACAATCTACATGCAGTAGAAAATTTTAACGGATAAGGTCCAATTTTGAGAGATGCAAGAAAAACCAAAAATGTCGACAAATTAGGGCAAAAAGAGAAAAATTTAAGTTTCTCGATGACCAACCGATGAAACTCAAAAATTTTTGAGGGCTTTCGTTCCTCAAGACCCCAATAACAAAAGCCCCCAATAAAAATCGAATTTTTACGGTTGGAAAAAGTTTAATTTGGAAAAGACGAGCCAAATGAGTAAAAACCTAGAAATAAAAACCTAAAAACAGGGAAAGTTGGGAATTATACCTGTAGAGGTGATGTGGACGTCGAAATTCGGAGTAAGGACGATCCACAGTAGTGAAGTAACACTGTAGCAACTCGGAGAGTAGAGACGAGTCGAAACGGAGGAGGAATAGTGAGAATTGACCCAGAATCGGATCTTAAAAATATGATTTTTGGTCCGAGGGTCGGACAAATCGACTGACACCATCGACCCTCGAATCGACCCTCGAATCGACCCTCAACTCTCGGGAATCGACGAGAATTCAAGGGTCGGACTGAGGGTCGGACACCCATCGACCCTCGCATCGACCCTCAGCTCTCGGGAAGAACAGGTCATTCCAGGGTCGGATACCAAGGGTCGGACATACCATCGACCCTCACTATCGACCCTACATGGAAAAGATAGTATTTTTTTTTCAGAATGAATTGAGGATTCAAATTTTATATCGGTTAGCGTGCCTACATGAAGTATAAATGATTTCTCACTGATTTTGATGACTTTCAGGCACCACCCATCTCAGAAAGGAAATATGTCTGGACGTAGAGTGACCCGACAGACCCGAAATACCGTCCCACCACCACCACCGGCGGATGAGACTAGTCAAGAGAACAATTACGCACAGGGTAATCCCGAGCCGGCAAACCCTACAAATTTGCCACCACCACCACCTGAGCTAACAACAGTGGTGATGAATCTGGCTCAACAGCTACAACAAATGCAACATGCACAAGCTCAAATGCAGGTTGCGATGGGAGTTATGTTTCAAGCCACTCAGTCGCGGAGCCATGCACACCGGGCAAGGTAGTGCAGCACCGGTGGGTAACCACCCAGCCCCTCGACACACCTCAACAATCGGCTGCACCGGTTCCCGTGCAAGCCCCGTAAGCAGCCCAAGGGAACTATCAGTATCCACCCCCTATGTTTGGGGCATATCAAAATCAACTGGATCACTCCCGGTTAGTGGAGAGATTTTTGAAAATGAAGCCAAGAGAATTCAATGGCAAGCCGTCTGATCCACTGTGGCCAGCACACTGGATAGACGAGATGGAAAGAAATTTTCTTATGATGACTATTACTGAAGAGGAGAAAGTACTATGCGCCACCTTCATGCTCAAAGGCGACGCACACCATTGGTGGAAATCTACAAAGACGTACTTATTGACCAAGCACGCCCTACTGACATGGGCTATATACAAAGAAGCTTTCTTTGAGAAATATTTTCCACAAAGCTTCAGAGATTCGATGGAGAAGGAGTTCCTGAGTCTTTATCAGGGACAGATGTCGGTGGATGCGTACCAACAACTGTTATGAAGAGCTGTTTTTCTTCGCACCACTAAGTATGCAAGAAGAAGATACAAAAACCCGTAGGTTCGTCGCGTGACTAAGAGGAAGTATAAGGGAACATGTTCTGGGATTAGAGAAGAACATATATAATGAAGCTGTCCAGATCGCTCGAGTGATTGAATCGAGCCAAAAAGAGAGTTATTTTACTCAAAACAAAGGCATAAAAAGGCCAGCTGGAAATTCTTATAATGGAAGCAATAACAGGACGTATAAACCTTTCCGTCCTCAGAATTTTAATGCTGCGACCAAGAATATCCCAGCAGCTCAACCACAGCCAAAGCCAAATTCTGAAGCCCCGAGGTGTTATAACTGCAACCAACCAGGGCATATGGCAAGAGAGTGCCCAAAACCCAAGAAGCAGTTACATCATGGACGGGTATATGCTGTTACATCGAGGATGCAGCCGCATCGCCCGATGTGGTCACAGTGATGACCGAAACTTTAAGATTAAAATTACATTGATTGAGTATGTAGACTAAGTAAAAACGAATCACGTGATCATACCTATCAATGGCGTACCCGCCAGAGTACTCTTTGATTCGGGAGCTACTCATTCATTTATATCCGTGTCGCTTTGGAAAGAAGACCAATCTGCCCATCAAAACATTAGACTATAAATTACTTGTACGGTCACCGATGGGATTAGAAGTGGAATTAGAGAAAGGTTATGGACCATGTCCAGTTCTCATTGGAGAGCAGACCTTGGATGCAACCTTAATACAACTTGAGATGGCAGACTTTGACGTCATCTTAGGAATGGATTGGTTAGCTCGGCACTCCGCAAATTTGTTATGCGCCGAGAAGAAGCTAACGTTTAAAGACAAAGAAGGAGCAGAATTCAGTTTCTTGGGAACCAAACTTCCCCGGAGACGCAAGCTCATACTCTCAGCATTAAAGGCTAAGAGGTGCCTTGAGAAAGGAGTGGTCGGATATCTAGTATCAGTGGTCGACCTAACTAAGGACGTGCCACGAATGGGAGATATTGATGTCGTGCGGGGATTTTCCCTGATGTATTTTCGGAGGAATTACCCGGATTACCACCCGACCGAGCCACGGAGTTTGTAATAGACCTGATACCTGGAGCCGCACCGGTATCAAAAGCACCTTATAGAATGGCTCCTACGGAACTAAAGGAATTAAAAGTGCAATTACAAGAACTGCTGGATAAGGGTTATATTAGACCCAGTATATCTCCATGGGGAGCACCGGTGTTGTTCGTAAAGAAGAAGGATGGTAGCGTTCGATTATGCATCGACTATCGAGAATTAAATAAACTGACCATCAAGAATCGATACCCACTACCCAGGATCGATGACTTGTTCGATCAGTTACAAGGAGCGAAGGTATTTTCAAAGATCGATCTTCGATCGGACTATCATCAACCGAAGATTAAAGAAGGGGACATTCGAAGACAGCCTTCAGGACAAGATACGGACATTATGAGTTCTTAGTGATGTCCTTCGGACTGACTAACGCACCGGCAACATTCATGGAACTTATGAACCGGGTCTTCCACGATATGTTGGATACGTCGGTCATAGTATTTATTGATGACATATTGGTATATTCCAAGGACAAGGAAACTCATGTCAAGAACCTAAACGCAGCCCTACAGCGTTTAAGGAAAGAGAAGTTATACGCCAAATTTTCGAAGTGTGAGTTTTGGCTAAGTGAAGTTGCATTTCTAGGCCATGTAATATCCGCGAAGGAATCAAAGTGGACCCCAGTAAGATCGAAGCTATTGTGAAGTGGGAAGCACCAAAGAGCGTCTCGGAAATTAAAAGTTTTCTGGGTCTAGCTGGATATAATCGGAGATTCGTAGAAGACTATTCTCGGATCGCCGTACCTCTCACCGCTTGACCAAGAAAGGAGAAAAGTTTGTATGGACGGATAAGTGTGAAAAGAGCTTTCAAACACCGAAGACCAGATTGATATCCGCTCCAATTTTAACCATTCCCGCTTCGGGACGGACATTTACTTTATATACTGATGCATCGGGATTGGGACTAGGATGTGTGCTTATGCAAGGAGAACAAGTAGTTGCGTATGCATCGAGACAGTTGAAGGTACATGAGAAAAATTACCCAACCCATGATTTGGAATTAGCGGCAGTAGTACATGCTGTCAAGATATGGAGACACTACCTATACGGAGAAAAATTTCAGATTAAGTCGGACCATAAAAGCCTTACGTATCTATTTAATCAGAAGGAGTTAAATATGAGACAAAGAAGATGGCCGGAACTATTGAAAGACTATGATTGTGATATCCAAAGATCATCCGGGAAAAGCGAACGTAGTAGCGTATGCCTTGAGCGGAAAAGCAATGATAAAATCTCAAGGAGAAATCAGCACAACCGCAAAGAATGTATACCAATGGAATGGTGTTTAATCACGGCAACGAGCAGTATGTGATAGATACTACGGATGGATCAACCAACCAAGGGTTCATTCATCGGTTTTCAAATATGTTCGTGGCATTGAAGATTATACCGGATATAGTGGACGAAGTGAAGACCGCTATCAAAGCAGATCCTTATCTAAAAACAGTACAAGAGGATATTGAGAAAGGTAGGGCTAACCCTGAGTTCACCTTGGATGATGAAAAGGTACTGAAATACAAAGGAAGAATATGTGTACCCGAAACAGAAAGTGTAGACATTAGACACCGACTCATGAAAGAAGCCCATACCACCATCTACTCGGTACATCCTGGAAGTACAAAAATGTATCATGATCTAAAGAAACTGTATTGGTGGAGGGGAATGAAGGCAGATGTAGCCAAGTTCGTGTCTCAATGCCTAAATTGTCGAAAGGTAAAGGCGAACGACAAAGACCCGCAGGATCGTTACATCCATTACCGTAACCAGCATGGAAATGGGACTGCATCACGATGGACTTCGTCACAGGATTACCATTGACTCCTCGAGTAGTTGACGTAGTTTGGGTGATTGTAGACCGTCTGACTAAGACAGCTCGCTTCATACCGATACGACCCCAATATACACTCGAAAGGTTAGCAAAGCTGTATGTGGATAATATTGTTCGGTTACACGGCATACCAGAAAGCATTGTGTCCGATAGAGACCCACGATTTACTTCCAAATTTTGGGAAGGACTGCAAAAGGCTATGGGTACAACATTGAAATTCAAGATCGCATTCCACCCACGGATCGACGGACGGTCGGAGCGCATAATCCAGATTTTAGAAGATATGCTACGAGCATGTGTGATTGATTTCAAGGGATCATGGGACGAAAAGTTACCACCGATCGAAGTTCGCTTACAATAACAACTATCGGCTACTATACGGATGTCACCTTATGAAGCATTGTATGGTAGGAAGTGTCGAACTCCCTTGTTTTGGAATGAAGTTGGAGAACGTAGTATTGTTGGACCGGAATTTGTTGAAGAGACTTGTCGAGTGGTCGACATCATCAAGGAAAGAGTAAGAGTAGCTCAGAACCGTCAGAAACAATACGCAGATACTCGACGAAGAGATCTAGAGTTCGCCGTAGGCGAGAAAGTATTTTTGAAAGTATCGCCTATGCGAGGATTGAAGAGGTTCGGACGAGAAAGGGAAAACTAAGTCCAAGATATGTCGGACCATATGAGATTCGGCTAAGCGTGGGAAAGTAGCTTATCGGGGTTAGCACTACCACCGTCTATGTCAAGTGTGCATGACGTATTTCACATATCCTTATTGAAGAAGTATGTCAAAGACCCAATGCATGTTTTGACAGTAGATTTGCCGGAACTGACTGATGATTTGACATTTGAAGTAACACCAATGAAAATCACTAGTCGGAAGGTTCAACGTCTACGCAAATGTAGATATCTACTATGTTAAGGTCACATGGAAAAGTAGAGACATGGAAGAGATTACATGGGAAGAAGAAAATGCTATGAGAAAGCAATACCCCGACTTGTTTGATTCGGGAAGGTACGTACGTACAATTTCGAGGACGAAATTTTTATAAGTTGGGGGGAGTTGTAAGACCCGTGTCAATCTAACCCGGTCTTACCACCTTGAACCAGGTTTACCCATCATGGTCGAGTCAAATGGACTAAGGGCATGAAGGAAATCGAGATCCCAGGTACGAAATTGACCCAAAAACACTTAATTCTAGGGGAGGGTCGCACACCCAAGGAAGGTGGTCGGACCTCCCAAAACAGAAAAGTCGACCCTGGTTTTGAAGGGAGGGTCGGACAGCTTAAGACCCTAGGGTCGACGGGATCATCGACCCTCCCATCGACCCTCGATTTCTGACGAAACTGAAATTAGGAAATTTCCTAATTTTCGGTTGGGATTCTTTCCAAATTTCAATGGGACTATTATAGGACATTCCTAGTCTATTTAAAGGACGTTCCTAAGCCACATTCACTCCTTTCACAACCCTAATTGAATTGAGAGAAAGAGAGAAGAAGGAAAAGAGGAAGAAAGGAGGCTAGGAAGAAGGCTTAGCAAAAAGGAGAAGAAATTGCAGAGAAAAGTAATCTTCTCAGGTATGGATACTAATTCCATGAGTTTCTACAGACCTTAGGTTAGATATGGTTGAGTGTAGGATTTCGGAGAAACCCAAACCATCCATCCATGGTTAGGCTTTCATGGAAAACCATAGGAGGATGCACGAAAACTATTTAGATGGTTTATACATGGTTCTAGACCATGGAATGAGTGTTGGGCGAATGTAGGAAGCAAGTCATAGGACCCCAAACATGAAGAATGGATTAAAAAGTGGAAATTTGACCAGAGTGCACCGAGGGTCGCACCGAGGGTCGATAGACCATCCGACCCTAGGTGTTTCTGACCATCGACCCTCAGCATTCGGGAAGTTCAGAATGGAGGGAGGGTCGATAGACCCATCGACCCTAGCATCGACCCTCAGTTGACAGAGTGGTTTTTAAATTCTGAATTAATTCTAATTAAATTCTATCGACTTTGTTAGGTTTGCTAGCAGTATAATAACATTATAAAGGTGATTCTAAAGCTTGGAAAAATATCTATTAGCAAGCTAAGGTGAGGAACCTTAACCCCAAACTAAATTGGTTAATAATAAACTGCTTTCTATTTATTGAGTCCTATGCCATGTTTGATTCTATGCGAATATGTTTGTAATGTGCATACAGCATGCCATCCAATATTTCTATTACTTGTTCATGCATATTTACTTTATTGTTTATAACATGATGATGATGATGATGATAGGAATAGGCATGTGCTTGTATGTGTGTGGTTGATGTATTTGATGCGAGCGAGTATCAGGGGAGGTGTGATGAGAACGTCAATAAACGTTAACCTTTGGCGGGTCTCAGCACTTTAGCTCTATCTCTAACTCAAGTCTTGTGCATTGGCATCGTCGTATCGCCATTACCTTAGCGGAACTATTATGTCGTAGAGTATCAGGGGAGGTGGTCTCGGTCCTTGTAGTCTCTGACTCTACCGGGGGGCCTTAGCTCTATCTCTATGGGCATTCTGAGGGATGCTGGGGTGAGGCCTTGGATACACTGTTTGGCATTAGGATTGGTTAGCAGCGAGCCCAGTTTGCAAGCCCTCGCTAACAGGGGCTTACGTGTTGGTATAGCATTATATAGCAATAACCGTTAACCTTTGTTGTATAATGTTATGGTAGGGTGGATGGGGACGACGATAACCGTTAACCTTCGGGCGGGCTTCCACACCCTGTGTATAGAGGCGGTATCAATAACCGTTAACCTTTGATCACCCAACCTTTCTATTGCACATTGCAAACTATAAACCAAGACCAAAGATATAAATTGATTTTTTTTGCATGCATATGTAATGTTGCATTGTTTTGGCTACTCACTGAGCCGTGTTGTGTGCTCACCCCTCGACGTCGAATATTTTTAGTTGATGATGCAGGTTATACGGTCGAAGATTATATGAACGCATCGGCGTATGGAACTGTAGCAGCTATGGAAGTTGGAGCAAAAGACAATACACACGACTCCTCTTGCGAGTGCAACTCGTGTGTATTCGATTAGATATTTTTGTAGGTTTCTTATTTGGATTTATAAGACATGTATTTGGTATTTAAATATTTATGTCTTAGTTAAACACAGAATAATTTGATATTATTTATGGGTATCATTCTAGTTCTCAGTTCATATTATTTATAAATTTTCCGCTATTGTGTATTACTCTGATTATGATTGTGGATGCGTGTAAAGTTTGGATAACGCGGGGATAGCCTATTAGAGATCCTGGTTGAACCGTTGGTTATTTGACGGTTCATCACACCATTCTGAACAATGCGGAATTGGGGTGTGACAATCTGTCCCCTTTGCTGCCGCCTCCCTTCTCTTCCTCCTACTTTTTCTGCTCTCTTTTCTCTCCCTCTTTTCTGCCGCCTCTTTCTCTCCTCTCTTTTTCTTACTTCTTCTCCCCTTTGCTGCCGCCCCACTTTTCTTTTCTTCCTTCCTACTTTTTCTCCTCTCTTTTCTCTCCTCTCTTTTTCCCGCAACAGTCCCCCCTCCTTTGTTTGTCCAGTTTTTTTTTTCTAACCCTTAATCCAAGGGCCACGATTCCTCCACTTGATCCCTTTTCAACCCATCTCATATAATAAAAATAGGAATAGAAAAAAATTACACACAATTTATTCTAAGCCCAAACCCAAGCCCATTAAACTAAACCCATTGACTCAAATAACTAAAAGAATTTAAAAAACTCTATCCTAAGGCTCAATAACAACAAATGCCTAAAACAAAACAACAAAAAGAAAACAAAACTAAAACCCAATTAACACCTAAGCTAAACCCATTAAAATAACAAATTAAAACCCATTACCACAAAACTAAGGTTATAGGCCCAAACCCGATTCTCTTAACAATTTTTCCCACTTTTTCATTTCATAATAATCTAAAAATGGTAGAGAAATTCTAATATGATAAAAAATGATAAAAAAATGTCCTCAATAAGACATGAGCAAAATTAGGGTCTTACAGAATGCCCCTCTTCGACTGAAATTCAAAGTGAATGAGGACGAAGAAAAGAAAAGACCGCATTTTGGTTCATGAAAATTGCGCAAAACGAAAAGAGGGGGAAACAATACATTCTGACTAGATGTTCCGTCAGAGGAATCAGCGTACCTGACTAGGCGCTGGCGAGGAAAAAAGAATTTAATCGGAGCGCTTGACTAAGCATTCCAACGAGAAACAGAACATTCTGACTAGATGTTCCGTCAAGGAATCAACATACCTGACTAGGCATTGATGAGGAAAAATGAATTTAATCGGAACACTTGACTAAACGTTCCGACGAAGAAAGGAGCAAAATTGGAGTGCTTGACTAAGCATTCCAATGAGAAACAGAACATTCTGACTAGATGTTCCGTCAGGGAATCAGCATACCTGACTAGGCACTGACGAGGAAAAATGAATCTAATCGGAGCACTTGACTAAACGTTCCGACGAAGAAAGAAGCAAAAAATGGAGTGTTTGACTAACTATTCCGATGAGAAACGGAACATTCTGACTAGATGTTCCGTCAAGGAATCAGCATACCTGACTAGGCGCTGACGAGGAAAAATGAATCTAATCGAAGCACTTGACTAAGTATTCCGACGAAAAAAGCAAAGTGGAGTGCTTGACTAAGCATTCCGATGAGAAACAGAACATTCTGACTAGATGTTCCGTCAAGGAATCAGCATACCTGACTAGGTACTGACGAGAGAAAGATCAGATTAGAGCGCTTAACTAAGCGTTCTAATAGGAATCAAAACATCTGACTAGACATTTTGACAAGCTTGAATCACCTGCCAAGGTGTTCGAGAAGAACGACCAGATCACTCGCCAAGGTGTCTGACGACAACTAATCAAAACACCCGCCAAGGCGTCTGACGAACACAATCGGATCACTTGACTAAGTACTCCAACGGTAAATAGAAATCAGAATCACCCCTCAAGGTATCTGACAAACACCATCGGGGCACTTGACTAAGTGTCCCGACGGAAAATAGAGATCAGAATCACCTCTCAGGGTATCTGACCAACACAAAGACAAACACAATCAGAACACTCGACTAAGTGCACCGACGGTAAATAGAAATCAGAATCACCCCTCAAGGTATCTGACAAGCACAAAGACAAACACAATCGGAGCACTTGACCACCGATGGTAAATAGAGATCAGAAACACCCCTGAAGGTATCTGACAAACACAATCGGAGCACTTGACTAAGTGTCCCAATGGCAAGTAAAGATCAGAATCACCCCTCGGGGTATCTGACAAACGCAATCGGAGCACTTGACTAAGTGTCCCGACGGTAGAAAGAAAATCAGAACTACCCCTCAGGGTATCTGACAAACACATCAACAAACACAATCGGAACACTCGACTAAGTGCACCGACGGTAAACAGAAATGGAATCACCTACCAAGGTGCCCCAAGGAATGGATGTTCGTAGACCACAAAAATTCAGATTATCAACTCAAGTTAGGGCGTGCGCTCATGACAGCACAAACACAAAGATTCAAGGCACCTCAAGACTTAAAAATCTGATATTGATGAACTTTAAAATCACTGTTAATAAGTCAAGAACTCAGTTAAAATGATCCTCTAGAAAATAAACCCTCCGCAGACGGTATTGATAAAACAGTTACATTTCTTTCAACATTTAGGTTCCCAAAACCCATGATAGAATAGCCAAATATGGATGGGTCCATGATAGATCTAACTAAGGGCCCGAGCTGCTGGCAATCTCTTCGAGAAGCCGCTGCTTGCATTAGGGTCGGGGTTGGGTGGTCCCGATAATGCCATGCATCTGCAATGCTCCAAACAAAATCCTTGGTCAATTCCTTAGGAGGGGAGACATTTGTAATATCACTGACCACACTTGGCAACCTGTTCAACTGACGACACAACAAGGATGGTACATAGAAGGATGAGTGAGTCAGACCCATAATTTGTACACATGAGTTTCCTCGAGTTCTCAACACTGGACATGGGGTTGACATCCACTTGCTCCTCCATGTGATATCGTCGACCTTCAAGGCTCTCAATCGCTCAGGCCAGTTATGTTCCTTGTAAAAATCTGAATTCTTGGCTCTTTTCATATAATGGACGGGCCGAAATATCGAAACCTCTAAAGGCACAAACAGACTTAGTTTCTCAGTCAACCAGATGTGTAACAGGTAAGGGGAGCCGTTGAGAGTATCCGTATGAAGACGACCTCCCTTCTTGGCCCAACTGTCTAAACCCTTTAATGTCTCGGCCAGGATTGTTGGTATGATATCAAAACCCTGCTGGAGATGCTTAATGACATCAATGATGATTGGAGAGTACAGACGCTCATGCGTATTCAACAAGTATCTTGCGATCATACAGAAACAAAAAGCCTTCCTTCGATACTCACGACCCAAACGCGAGCAAGTTTGTTGGTGGGCATACTTGGTGACCATGGCTGAGACATCGATTTTGCCAAGCTTGATGATTGGTAGAGCCTCCTTCTTGGTCCAACCAAAATATTCCCGGATCTCATGGTCGGAGGTCTCTTGCAATAAAGGGCAAAAGATCCCTTCTCGCGCAGGAAAGATAAGACATCCGCGAAACTCTTCGTATGTAGGGCATATCTCTATGTTCCCAAATCTAAACACATGCATTGTAGGATCCCAAAACCTGGAAGCTGTCCCCAAAAGACCATGACGGATTTTAACATGTCGAAGTTGGTAAAGGGCCTCTAAATCAAGATTGGCCAGAGCTCCTTTGTCATTCTGGGACATATCACAAGCCCACTCTTGCAATTGCTTATCCATTTTTGCACAAGTTAACAAATGATTAGCGTTCGACTAAACCAAAAGCAAACTTAAAGAGACACAACCTCCACATTAAGGTTAGGGAATACTAATGGGTCATGTCGACCATACTGGGGGCATCCAAAAAAAAATCCATGTATACCTCTACAACCTGCACATGGTATGTCGAAACAGACATGACTCTGTCTGGGCCTAAACCAACTAGATTCGTAAACAAGCATGATGCTGGAGGTCCAAGTGGACTGATAAGAAACTGCCCATATGGGTCCACCATTGGGGAGAATAGGGGCTTATCATGTAGAATGGTGGATTCACTGAGGAATCACCATTTATGGCTTAAAACAAGGGCTATTGAAATATTTGGACGTCACCGAAGTGATGAGTGACAGATAGAGATTTCAGCCAGATTATAAACCCAATACTCACATAAAAGAGTGACATGTTCACAAGAAGCAATATCACAAAAGCCAATAAATGATGTGAAATGAAGGGCTTTATGATGGAGACTCTTGGAAAACCATCAGATTGATAGACGGGAGAAATAGTCTATGCCAAAAAAAAGAAGTCCTCTTCCAACAATGATCGAGTGATGAAACCAACCTTTAGTGAAAGGGGTAAGCCTAAATGGATGTTAAGGCCAACCATGCTGTAAGGCTCCAAGATGACCGCTCATCAAACCAACCAACATTTTTTTTTTCTTTTTTTCTCTTTTTTTTTTCTTTTTTTTTTTTTTTTTTTTTTTTTTTTTTTAATGTGGAGGTTATACAAAGTACTTTTTCACCTGGTCAAGATTGGTCAGATATTGTAACTCATTTTCATTTGTATCTGTGAGACGAACAACCTTCCCTGGCAAGATCTCCTTCACTACAAAAGGTCCACTCCAATTGGGACGGAACTTGCCCCTGGGGTCATGTACTGGAGCTCTCTGCTCTTTGAGCACCAAATCTCCGATTGCCAAATGGCGAAGACGAACTTTCTTATTAAAGGTTGTAGCAATTCTCTGTTGATATTTCTTCATATTATCTACAGCTTTGATTCACCTTTCATCTATTAGGTTCAACTCTTCATATCTAGTCCGAAGCCATTCAGTTTCTGGGACTTGACATTCTATTAAGACCCTCAAGGATGGTACCTCTATCTCAATTGGAAGCACGGCCTCCATGCCATACACCAATGAATAAGGCGTTGCCCCAGTTGATGTTCTAATTGAGGTCCGATAAGCCCACAAAGCAAAAGGCAACTTATCAGCCCAATCGGCAGTTGTCTCTGCCATTTTCTGAAGGATGGTCTTCATATTTTTGTTTGCTGCCTCAACGGCCCCATTTTTTTGTGGACGATAGGGAGAAGACCTATGTCTCGCAATGTGAAGCCTATCACACAACTCTTGCACTTTACCCCGAAAATGTTGCCCCTGATCGGAAATCAATGCATGAGGCGTCCCATGTCAGCATATGATGTGTTCTTGCAGAAATTTAGCAACCTTGGCTGCCATGAGCTTGGCGTAAGATTGAGCTTCAACCCATTTGGTGAAGTAATCTATAGCCACTAAGATAAACTCGTGCCCATTCGATGCTTTCGGGGAGATCTTGCCTACTACATCAATGCCCCAAATGGAGAAAGGCCAAGGAGAGCTGAGTGTGTGCAACTCAGATGGAGGGACATGTATTAAATTGGCATGAATCTAGCACTTATGGCATTTCTTTACAAATTCCACGCAGTCTGCCTCCATTGTGTTCCAATAGTAACCTAGGCAAAGGATTTTTTTGGCAAGCATCCGAGCGTTCATGTGGGGTCCACAAATCCCTTCATGGATCTGTTCTATGATATTCTGCGCTTGCTCTTCGTCCACACAGACCAGCTGCACACCATCATACGACCTCTTGTACAAGATGTTTTCATGCAAAATAAACTAAGTGACATACTGCCTAAGGAATTTCTTCTCCCTTGAAGAAGCTTCTGGAGGATACTTCCTTTCTCTGATAAAATCCACTATTGGCGCAAACCAAGGTCTCCCATCTATCGTTAAGGCATTCACCTCCTCCAAGTACGCTTGTTGCGTTCTTCGCTCTATCACCAAGGGTTGCATTCTCTCATCACCTTCAAAATTGATCATTGCGGCCAAAGTTGCCAGTGCATCGGCGTATCTATTATAATCCCTTGGAGAAAACTCAAAGCTAATTTCGAGAATTGTTGTGCCAAGCTCACAAAGATACCGCCGGTATGGTTTCAATTTCTCATCCATTGTCTTCCATTCTTTGCTAATCTGATAGATCACCACTGAAGAATCTCCATATACTTTCATCTTCTGAATTCCAATGGCCAAAGCTGCCCTTAATCCTATGATGCAAGCTTCATATTCAGCCATATTATTGGTGCATTCCAAGTCTAGCCGGAATGAAATGGGCATGAACATCCCATCAGGACTAATGAATAGGACACCAGCTCCACATCCTCTATGGTTTGCAGCGCCGTCAAAGAACATCACCCAGGGGTCCACCTCTTCTTCTTGGGCTTGAACAAATGCCACCTCTTCATCTGGGAATACATCTTCCAGATTTTTCAAATCATCCACCGGGTGGGCAGACAAATGCTCGGCGATGACACTTCCTTTGATAGCCTTCTGGGTGGCATAGATGATCTCAAATTCAGACAAAAGTAGTAACCATCTTGCTAGCCTTCCCGTCAATGCTGGCTTCTCAAATAAATACTTTATGGGATCCATCCGTGAAATTAGGATGATCTGATAAGAGAGCATATAATGCCTCAACCTCTTAGTAACCCAAATTAAAGCAGCACAAGTTTTCTCCAAAGGTGTATAGTTTGCTTCATAGCCTGTGAACTTTTTACTCAAATAATATATCGCCCGCTCTGTCCGACCATCTGAATCGTGCTGTGCAATCATTGATCCCATAGAGTTTTCCAGAACCGATAAATAAAGTAACAGGGCATTGTGGATTCCAAGTTTTGGGCTGATCTTTCCTCAACAATTTGAATATTGGTTCGCAGGTGGCCGTCAAATGCGCAATGAATCGACTGATGTATTGGATTCTTCCCAGAAATCCTCTAATCTCCTTCTCAGTTTTGGGTGGAGGCATTTCTGTAATGGCCTTAATTTTAGATGGGTCGATCTCTATCCCCCTTTGACTGACCATGAACCCTAGCATTTTTCCAGCAGTAACCCCAAATGCACACTTTTGTGGGTTCAACCTCGTGTTGTACTTGCTTGATTCTTTCAAAAAAACCCTCAAGGCTTGAAAATGATTCTCTCTACTGATCGATTTCACTATCATATCATCAACATAAACTTCAACCTCTTTATGAATCAGGTCATGGAGGACCGTGGTGGCCATCATTTGGTATGTGGCACCGGCATTCTTCAAACCGAAAGGCATCACCGTATAACAGTAGGTTCCCCAATCGGTTATGAAAGAAGTTTTCTCCTTATCCTCAAGCACCATTTTAATTTGATTATACCCTGAGAAGCCATCCATAAAAGATAAAAGGGCATGTCTGGCAGTATTGTCCACTAATATATCAATCTTAGGCAAGGGAAAATCATCCTTAGGGCTTGCCTTATTCGGACCTCTCATAATCCACACATACACGAAGCCTACCATCCTTTTTCGGTACAATGACCACATTGGCTAACCATTCAGGTAATTGCAAACCTCAAGAAATCCTACATTCAGCTGGTTCTCTATATCTTCTTTAACTTTCAATGTCCACTCGGCCCGAGGCGTCTCAACTTCCGTTTGGTAGGCTTCACACCAGGGGAAAGTGGAATTCTATGTTGTACCACTTCGTGGTCAATACCCGGCATGTCATCGTATGACCAAGCGAAAACTTCCCGGGAATTCTTTCAATAGAAAGCAGAACCGGGCAGTCTCGTGATCATTTAGAGTTATGCCAACTTTTATTTCACGAGGCTGTTCGGTTGTCCCCAAATTGATCATCTTAAAGTCTTCACGCAAGGTTGGGCCTTTTGTTCCTTTAAAGCTTTAAGAGATTGCAAAAATTCAGGTGCGGGTTCATCACAAAGATCATTATCAGAATCAGAATTAGTAAGGGAAGGGGAAGTGGAAGAAGCAATATACTCGGAAGAAGTCATTTCATTAATATCATCCGAAAGAAGTACAGGAGATGAGGTCTTATCTGGGACAACAGACTCAACATCAATGATAGACTCTGTACTTGCTACAGACCTAACAGACTCAGGCCCAGACATGGCCAAACCATCAACTTCCCCGGCACAAGCAGTTAGGACAAATAAACTTATCCGGATAACTCCGGTTAGGGAGGACTCCAATAGTAGGGGTAATGAGTTGCTGTGGGGTCGGAACTCCATTCAGTTGCCGGTGAGCGTCATCACGCTGTCTTGAAAAAGGCTGCTCGAGGTTTGCAATTTCTTCTTCGGACACTCGGCTCTTTCATCCGACCTTTCTTCCAAGCACTCTCAATTTCTGCCCGGGCCAAGTGTACAATCAAAGAAAATTTCAAACCCTGGGAGACGCTTCCGAGTAATCTCATCAAACCATGGCCCTGGAAATCCACAAAAGGGGAAGTCTTCTCCTTCCTTAACGAAATATCCATTGAGGGTCCGAAAGTATGAAACTGGTTCTTGATCAATGCTGCCCCACTGCAAATAATCACAAACCATAACTGAATCCAACTGTTGATTGTTCTGCCCATATGTTATCACTTCTGGAAACTGCACTCTGTTGGGTGACATTGCTGCTTTATGGAACTGGTCACTATTCTTGTATTTCTTCCTTTCTGCCCAGATGAAAGCGCTCTCTGCCTTTCGCTTTTTCTGTTTGATGAGCTTCAGATCGTCTTCATTTGGAATATATCCCACACCAAACCTATGCTCATTGATAGCGGCAGATAATGCATTGACAACCCCTTGTTGGTTCCTGCCCAAACCCATTCCAGGAAAGTAAGACATCTTAAGGAATTGCTTGAAGAAGAATGGAAGCTTTACTGATGATTCTTGATCCATGGTAGCATTGATGGTACTGATTTGAAAGCCACTCAATCGAGCATCAAGGGTTGGACTGCTGCCGTCTCCAATTTCTGACTCAGTGGAAGCCAACATGTTGATAGCCCCTGGGTTAGCTGCCACTGTAACTGTTACACCTTTGTGCAAAAATTTGATCTTTTGATGTAGAGAGGAGACAAGTACTCTAGCTGCATGTATCCATGGCCTTCCCAACAACATATTGAACGAGGCAGGGATATCGACCACTTGGAATTCAATCTCAAAGACAGCTGGCCCAATAGTGACGCCGACAGTAAGAACACCTAGGACATCTCACCTAGTGTTATCATAAGCTTTTACACCATGCTTTGGAGGTGTCAAATCCGACTCCGAGAAACCCAAGTGCTTGAAAGTCTAAAGGGGAAAGATGTTCAGAGAAGATCCATTGTCAATTAAGACCAAAGGGATTGTGTTGTCCCGACAAGCAACTGTGATGTATAAGGCTTTGTTGTGACTTTTGCCCTCTGGTGGTAGGTCCAGATCCCCAAATGTTAGCGAGTTCACCGCCTGAGACCCGGTAATCAAAGAGACCAGATGGTCAGGGACAGTAGTGATCGGGACTTGGATGCTAGCCAGTGATTTCAGAACGGCTTCCCTGTGAACTGGCGATGCCATCAATAGACCCCAAATGGAAATATTGGCCTGGGTCTTTTGCAACTGTTTCAAGACTACATTCTCAGGCTCTGGTTGCTTGCCACCCTGTCCTTGTTCTTTCTGCCTTGCTTGTTGTGCCAAATTTTCTGCCCTCAGTGTTGTTGGTGTATATGACTTGCCAGATCTAGTTTCTGCCACTGACTCCTCCCTCCCAGGGATGTAGATTTCAAATTCTTCTTCATTCACACCTACTTGTGCAATATCTTGTTCTTCGTCAGACATGTAAATGATTATGGGCTTTGTTTTTTCTACTCTCATTACATTCTCCCTTGGAAATTGTGGGGCATAGCTTTCATGATCATATATCCCTGCACCTGCTATTGCTTCCTCTGAATGTCCTGGGACGAAAATCTCATATTCATTTTCTGCAACGGCCACCTCACTTCCTGAATATTGAGGGATCAAAGCTTCATACTCATCTTCATATTCTTCCTCCCTTGTCACAGCTATCTCATCTTCTGAAAGACCGGGAACGAAGATCTCATATTCCTCTTCTCCTGCAACTGCCACTCCTTCCTCTGTTTGCTGCGACATGAAAGTTTCATATTCATCCTCATACTCTTCATCTGATCCGATCATGTTGACATAACCGTCGCTCTCTTGATCAAAGCTTTGTGGTCGTCCTCTGGGCAGATGATCTTGACCATTCAGTGGGTTAATGAGGCTTGTTGGATTAAAGTGACTTTCATCAATTTCAATGGCCCCGACTGTATGGTGAGGTAATGGGTTGGTTGTCACAGAGGGGCGCTTTGCCCTGACCTCAAATTTCCCGTCATCGAGCAGGTCTTGGATGGCATGCCTCAGGCGAGGGCAGTTTTCAACATCATGTCCATCTTGATTATGGTATTTACAGAAGAGTGTTGGATTAAACCATCTCGGCTTGTTTTCCGGCAAGGGTTTTGCTTCAAGAGGTGCTAACAATCCCACTTTGCACAAATTCTCAAAAGTCGCCTTCCTCGACATACCAAGGTCAGTGAATTGTCTTGGTTGTTTCTGAGGGTATGGTGGGGCAAAATTTTCTTGTCTTGTGATCACAATCGGGGCTTGGGTATCTACTGCAACAACACCCTTAGAAACAGGGGTAGGATTGGATTGAATGGTCTTGGGGAATAGGGCTTCCTGCTGCTACTACCGCTAGCTTCGAATGTACTCTTTTCTTTCTTGTTAGGGAGCTCTTCCCCATGAGCAATAATGTCTTCCACCTGTTGTGCTGCAGCAATGAGAACCTCAAAGGTAAGGATGCCCTGGCCAAAAATATAATTCTTGTATGTCTTATGGAGCCCCTTCATCATCATGGCCACCTGTTCTCTCTCTGGGGGACGGTCCCACATTTGTGCAGCCAATGCTCTGAACCTTGTAAGATAGGCAGTAAAACTCTCACCCGGCATCTGAACCAAAGTTTCCAATTGCCTTCGAGTGGTCTCAATCTCGGTATTGTATGAATACTGCTCGATGAATGCATTATGAATATCTGCCCATGACCGGATTTGGCTAGGCCTTAGGTTCATTAGCCAACGAAGGGCACTTCCCATTAGGGAATGTTGGAAGGCTTGACCTAATTGCTCATCAGTAAAGTCCTTGATCCCTTTTAACAATCCAGTAAATAACCTCAGGTGGGTTCGGGGATCCCCAGTCCTATCAAACTTCTCATCTTGCCACTTAAACTTGTCCGGAAGCCGAGATTTTGGGAAGAAAAGGAGGCCCTCTGTGTCTACCATCTGATTCTCAAATCCCTTCATACCTTTCAAAGATTGCTCCAGGAGCTCTATTTTGCTCCGAAGTTCCTGAGTCTCTGCATTGGTTTGTACTACTGCTGGAGGTGGACGCTGTGGGAATTCCCTTCCCCCATTATACGCACCGTGAGCTGGTAGAGGAACATGTGGAGGATTGGGGGGAGGAGTCTGCATCCTGCTGCCCTGATCTGGCTGTTCAGTTGGTAAAGTTGGTGGCAGACGAGTCTGTATAAAATTAGTCAGATTGATCATCATATCTTCCATTCTGGCTATTCGAGCTTCCATGGCCTCTAAGGAATTCTGATTGTTGTCTAGATTCATGGTCTTAGAGCTTGCCGCTGCTCGGGAAGGTGTAGGATCTGATGGAGGATAGGCAACCCTAAAAAGTCTCCTAGAACAAGGGCTTCTAACCCAAGACGGTCCGGCTCTTGAAGATATGGTGACTTCGACAACTTGACTATAACTGAAAAATCAATAAGTTAGAAGAATGAGAAATTGGGTTGGGATTTGGAAGAGACAAACAAGCCCATTTATAAGAGACTTGACCAAACAAAGTTAGTTCACTTGTAGTATGAGTCAAATCAAATATATTTTGGTCAGATTTTCTGAATCAAACGGCATTGTACCCTTGGATAATGGACAGCATGTATATTTACCAAGTTATACTTTTGTCCCAGAATCCAAAGACACAAAACTGGATCGACATAGAAAATTCGAACAAAATATGTTGATTTGAAAGATAAATACAAGCGATCAGCAAGCATAAGGTCACCAAGAAGGGACAAAACTATGGACAGTTCTTCTATCACATAATCAATTCATGATAAATTACTTGGTTTGCTCTCGAGGTTGATACTCCGAATATAGAAGGTACGACATACGGGAGATGAAAATATACCGAGTGATCAGCATAGTTTCGCATACCCACGTGTTGAGCCATCTATGAAAGTGTATCAACAAGGAGAACAAATCATGTTTCGTTTATCACGAATTGGGTGTGATAGGCGACATAAGTCTATAACATTATTCTTTCTTGTACCCCAAGATGATGTCAGTGTAGAGACCTAAGTGTAGGTTCTATGTCAAATGATGCATGATAGGTGGTTATAGAACCGGCAGGCTACCTAGACGGGATGCAAAATATACCTATCACCCGTATAAACGGAATGAGTCACAGGTACGGGCATCCTTTATATACCCGAAGGTACTAGATCAAGGTTGTGGCTTCGTCGGAGGGGTGCCCAAAATATTCATAATGGGTCCGTTCCAACTAACCACGAGGTTTGGTTGATCTCATCCTCACAAATGCAATGCAAGATTCAAAAATGGAAATTAACAAACCAGTATTTACAACCACCTAACATCCAAGTATTTACAACAAACTAAAACAGTTATTTACAACATGTTATATACAAGAGTCTACAACAAGCTAAACCACGTGTATTTACAAGAAACCAAGATACATGTATTTACATGTAAACAACATACGGGTATTTACAACATGCTATGAGTATTTATAGGAAACACGAAATGTAAACATTTAAGCTACAACACATATATTTACAAGAAATAAAATACAACAATTTACATCAAGTAAACCTACAAAATACATCGACCTAAACATACAAACGGGGAAAGGAAAGGAAAGGACAAAATTTGGAGTCCGACATGATTCCCCAGCGGAGTCGCCACTGTGAGGACAAATGGATTTTCATATGATCCTCCACGAAATCAAAATTAGGCTCTCGCCTTGGTTACTTTTATCCATCCACGCCAATAGACGGAGTAAAATATGGAGCCGCCACCTAGATAAGGTCTAGGACCTATAAATGGTCTCTCACTTGGAGAGACACTATGACTCATGCTCAATGGATTGGCTTCTAGTCTTACCAGAGAAGGGTAAGTGTCAAGTTACGAGTTGGGAAGGTGTTAGGCACCCAACTCGCCCGGTCAATGGACCGGTCTCTTTCTGTCCTATCCTTTCCTGCATTCTTAAAACTTATGTATGTTCAGGTCGTTCAATTTAGCCTAACTCGACAAATGGGGAACCCTAGACCAAGTTTCTAAGTTGTTCTAACTTAGGGTGTCGCCACATAGATTTGAAAAATAAAATACAAGTCAAAAGACAATAAATGGATCAATGAATAAATGAATGGATAAAAAAATGAAATAATCATGAATAAACAAATAATGAATTAAAAGAATGAATAACCTAGAAAATACAACAGATAATGGATGACCGAGCTCGAGATCAAGCCGCCTACGTATCCCTGTGCGGCGAGAATCAGGCCAAACGTAGTTCGTGCGTGGGTGTGATTGTGGTTGTGTGTGAGGTGCTCCCTTGACAAAGGAAGCACGTGTGGCCGTGCGCGAAGGGTGAACTACTCAGAGTTCTCCACTTCCCGCTGCCTACGTATCTCTTTAGAGAATCAGGTCAAACGTAGTTCCCAACAGTTAACGGGCTGTTGGACCCCACATGGCATTACTGGAGAGGTGCTCGGACCTCAGAGGTACTCGGACCTCAATCCTTGCACTCGGCAAGGCAAACTCAAGAGGTACTCGGACCCCGACTCCTTGCACTCGGCAAGGCAAACTCAAGAGGTACTCGGACCTCGACTCCTTGCACTCGGCAAGGCATCAAGAGGAACTCGGACCTCGACTCCTCGTATTCAGCAAGGCATCACTCAATATTTGAAAACGGTCGGTCCGCACACCGATTCCCAAACATGGGAGATGATTGGCCTAAGGCCAAAGACAAAACTAAGTAAAAGCTAGGTTGGAGATCAACATGATCCCAACCGTCGCCTGAAAACATGTAAACATGACACACTTTTGTATTTCTTTTTCTTTCTTTTCTTGTATTTTTCTTAATAAAACAAAAATAATTCTAGGGACCAACCCTAATGGTCGAGCAGGCCCATGGCCTAAGTGGGGCCATGCTAGTCAACGTGGGATTTGGGAATCCCAACAAAGATAGACTCATTGGATTTATCCGAAAAAAAAACTCACAATGCTAGGGAAGGGGATCCCTAAACTATCACACCCATGAAGTGGGAGGATGCATCACTTGAGGGTAGGGCATATGTATTGAGCCAAGCATTTGAAACAATTCAAGCATATTATATAAAGAAAAAAAATGTAGCTTATCTAAGCTAAGCATCAATGGGACTAACCAAGCACGGAATTGAAATATCCAACGAGTGAGATATGAAAAAAGAAAAAAAAAACAGCATCATGGACAGCCATATGGCAAGCAATAAGTTCACATGTTAAGAATAAATCTAACCACATATCAACTAATCCAAACTTAAGCATGAAATAGGTTGAACAATTGGAATGGTTCCACCTATAGACAAGAATGTGATCTAGTAAAAGCAATGGGCCAAACCAGATTTAACATAAAGAATATATCACCATAACTTAAACCAGTCCCAACCTAAACCGAATTTGATCTTTAGACATAGATTAATTCAGCCTAAAAGATTTAATCCATGAGACAAATTTGACTGAATCAGACTCAATATAAGAATAACTCAACACCTTCCGAACCAGCCTCAACTTAATTTTGTTATAATCGGATTCTTCAAATTGAATCGGAAAAAATGCTTCCAGGATCAAATCCCCTCAGTCAAAAACCCAACAGTGATCAAATAAACAAACAGGGATATATTCCAGCAAGAAGATCCCATCGACACGGCAAAGCAATGAGATAGAATAAGGGGGAAAAAAAAAAACAGCAAGACCTTAGCCAAATGCATTGCTACTACTTTATGAGTATCCACCTGGTTAGAAAACACTAAACAACCATAACATTTGACTCCTCTGTAAATCATAGAAATGAAGCCAAAGTCATGCACTCCTCTTGACATTAGACACCTATCCTCTTGAACGAACCTTTAAAACTGAGATTGTAACTAACACCCTACTCAAACATTTTAATCCCTTGTAAAAGATCCAAGTCTCCAAACCAGATCCAACCGAGCTTATTCCTCACTTGGACTGGTATTCTCTCGAGAGAGGCTGCCTTAAACCATGTCACAAGCCAAATTCCAATTTATCCGAATGTAAAACTTGACAATGACCCTGCTTAATGACTTCAACCCCCGTAAAGACTCCAAGCCTCCTTAACCATAATCAGATTGTTGGAAAGGGGAGAGAAGAAAAAAAAAGAAGTAACAAAACCAACATTACTCTAAGAAATAGACGGGACAATAAAAGAAGCAAAAATGAGGAAAAAGAAACAAACAAAAAAAATCAGATTCCTAAACCTCTATCCTAACCAAACCAAACACCTACTGAAATCCTAATGAAACAAACCAAACAGCAA
>CM053274.1:9757849-9820849 GCA_028583415.1 Protea cynaroides | reverse complement strand
TCTATCGACTTTGTTAGGTTTGCTAGCAATATAATAACGTTATAATGGTGATTCTAAAGCTTGGAAAAGTATCTTTTAGCAAGCTAAGGTGAGGAACCTTAACTCCAAACTAAATTAGTTAATAATAAACTATTTTCTATTTCTTGAGTCCTATGCCATGCTTGATTCTATGCGAATATGTTTGTAATGTGCATACAGCATGCCATCCAATATTTCTATTATTTGTTCATGCATATTTACTTTATTGTTTATAACATGATGATGATGATGATAGGAATATGCATGTGCTTGTATGTGTGTGGTTGATGTACTTGATGCGAGCGAGTATCAGGGGAGGTGTGATGAGAACGTCAATAAACGTTAACCTTTGGCGGGTCTCAGCACTTTAGCTCTATTTCTAACTAAAGTCTTGTGCATTGACATCGTCGTATCGCCATTATCTTAGCAGACCTATTATGTCGTAGAGTATCAGGGGAGGTGGTCTCGGTCCTTGTAGTCTCTGACTCTACCGGGGGGGCCTTAGCTCTATCTCTATGGGCATTCTGAGGGATGCTGGGGTGAGGCCTTGGATACACTGTTTGGCATTAGGATTGGTTAGTAGCGAGCCCAGTTTGCAAGCCCTCGCTAACAGGGGCTTACGTGTTGGTATAGCATTATATAGCAATAAACGTTAACCTTTGTTGTATAATGTTATGGTAGGGTGGATGGGGACGACGATAAACGTTAACCTTCGGGCGGGCTTCCACACCCTGTGTATAGAGGCGGTGTCAATAAACGTTAACCTTTGACCACCCAACCTTTCTATTGCGCATTGTAAACTATAAACCAGACCAAAGATATAAATTGATTTTTGCATGCATATGTATTGTTGCATTGTTTTGGCTACTCACTGAGCCGTGTTGTGTGCTCACCCCTCGACGTCGAATATTTTTAGTTGATGATGCAGGTTATACCGTCGAAGATTATATGAACGCGTCTGCGTACGGGAATATCGCAGCAATGGAAGCTGGAGCTGAAGAGTATATACATGACACCTCTTGCGAGTGTGACTCATGTGTATTTGATTAGCTATTTTATAGGTTTCTTTGGATTTATAAAGACTTGTATTTGATATTTCCATAAGTATGTCTCAGTTGGAAACAGAATAATTTACTATTTTATTAATGGTATCATCTTAGTTCTCAGTTCATTTATTTATAAATTTTCCGCTATTGTGTATTACTCTGATTATGATTATGGATGTGTGGGAGTTTGGATAACGCGGGGATAGCCTATTCGAGATCCTAGTTGAACCGTTGGTTATTTAACGGTTCATCACACCATTCTGAACAGTGCAGAATTGGGGTGTGACAACTTCGTATCAGAGCATCTCGTAGGCCTTACCCATTAAACCTGAATACTTCCACTGGAGTCCATGAATTGAGTTAGGATAAATTAAAAGCTTTAATACAAACAAACCATAAGCACCTGTGTTGGTTGAGAAAAAACTTAAACAAGACAATAATTTACCTATAAAATGTGGAACCATATATATACACTCACCCAGAAAGAGAAGACAAAAATAAAATACTAATAAACAAACAATATTGGGTATTATTTATAAGTTGGGTAGTTATCCAAGTATACAAGGATATAGTACAGTAGCAAGAAGGGAGCTTCTGTAAAGCAGAAAGTTGGAATACCGAGTTGGTACTCACAAGATGTGAAACTCGATGTAAGACGGTGGAAGAAGGAAAATGGCTAGTAATGCCAAAACCCCTGTAGAGATAAAGGAAAAGTTCTCGGGATAAATCCAAACAGAGATAAGAGGATAATGGCCATGTAAGTAGATATGTTTATATAGGATGCGGTGCATTATTGACTTACTCTTATGATTATAGAGGATGCACATACCAGATTTTAAATTCGCGTATCTTGACAGGAAACCTTCTTGATTTAACATGTCAATTGGAGTTATAAATATTGTTACTTTAGTATTAGTCCTGATTATACCAATCTGCACCATTCTCATGATCGACAACATGAACAGAGATACGAACTGAATGAACAGTAAAATATTTAATTGTGTTGAGCGTACATCTACTGATTTATACCTGATTTATTGATGTACGAAAATTTTCTCCAGATTTATACCTGATATACTGATGTATGAAATCTTCTCTAGATTTATTCCTATAGTGCCTTGACCAATGGCATTATATATTCGATAGAACCTGTAACCATGAGGTTAAGAATTGTAAAACCTCTATTGCATGTATTTGGACCACCGTGCAACTTAACGATCTTTTGATGCCGGTTGGATTACTACAGATTTACTCCTGATTCTTTAAACCTAGGTTCACCAAATAAAGCAAGTGTTTGTCATTATGGTAAATCGACGAAAGGAAGTGAATCACTTTTGGATGAACATTTTGATTCATACACTCCCTGACCTTTGATGATAAAAATGTTTAGTGATAATGGAATTATTGGAAGAAAGATGATTAAATTCAGATTAAATGTCATAGCCAATGAACCTCATATGAAGTAATAGAGGATTTGTTTTCAGATTGCTAAATGGATGGATATGAATCATGTCTATAAAAGAGTGCATGAGAAAATGAGGGAACTATCAGTATCCACCCCTTATGTTTGGGGCATACCAAAATCAACTGGATCACTCCCGGCTAGTGGAGAGATTTTTGAAAATGAAACTGAGAGAATTCAACGGCAAGCCGTCTGATCCACTGTGGCCAGCACACTGGATAGACGAAATGGAAAGTAACTTCCTTATGATGACTATTACCGAGGAAGAGAAAGTACTATGCGCCACCTTCATGCTCAAAGGCGATGCACACCATTGGTGGAAATCTACAAAGACGTACTTATTGACCAAGCACGCCCTACTGACTTGGGCTATATATAAAGAAGCGTTCTTCGAGAAGTATTTCCCCAGGAGCTTCAGAGATTCAGTGGAGAAAGAGTTCTTGAGTCTGTACCAGGGGCAGATGACCGTAGACGCATATCAACAGCGCTACGAAGAACTATTTTTCTTCGCACTGGCTAGCATGCAAGAAGAAGATACAAAAACCCGTAGGTTCGTCGCGGGACTAAGAGGAAGCATAAGAGAAAATGTGCTGGGCTTAGAGAAGAAAATTTACAACGAAGCTGTCCAGATTGCTCGAGTAATTGAATCGAGCCAGAAAGAGAGTTATTTCACTCAAAACAAAGGCATCAAAAGGCTAGCTGGGAATTCGTATAACGGAGGCAATAATAGGACGTATAAACCTTTTCATCCTCAGAATTTTGCTACTGCACCAAAGTATACTTCCGCAGCTCAACCACAGCCAAAGCCAAATTCTGAAGCCCCGAAGTGTTATAACTGCAACCAACCAGGGCATATCGCAAGTGAATGCCCAAAACCCAAGAAGCAGTTACATCAAGGATGGGTATATGCTGTTACATCAGAGGATGCAGCCGCATCGCCCGATGTGGTCACAAGTATGACCGAAACTTTTATGATTATAATTTCATTGATTGAGCATGTAGACTAAGTAAAAACGGACCACAGGTATTGTACCTATCAATGGCGTACCAGCCATAGTACTCTTTGATTCAGGAGCTACGCATTCATTTATATTTGTGTCGTTTGGGAAGAAGACCAATTTACCCATCAAAACATTAGACTACAAGTTACTTGTACGGTCACCGATGGGATTAGAAGTGGAATTAGAGAAAGGTTATGGGCCATGTCCAGTTCTCATTGGCGAGAAAACCTTAGATGCAACTTTAATACAACTTGAGATGGTAGACTTCGATGTCATCTTGGGAATGGACTGGTTAGCTCGGCATTCTGCAAATCTGTTATGCACCGAGAAGAAGCTAACGTTCAAAGACAAAGAAGCAGCAGAATTCAGTTTCTCGGGAACCAAACTTCCCAGAAGACGAAAGCTCATACTCTCAGCATTAAAGGCTAAGAAGTACCTTGAAAAGGGATCCGTCGGATATCTAGTATCAGTGGTCGACCGAACCAAGGACGCGCCACGAATGAAAGATATTGACGTCTTACGGGATTACCCCGATGTATTTCAGGAGGAACTACCCGGATTACCGCCCGACCGTGTCACGGAGTTTGTAATAGACCTGATACTTGGAGCCGCATCGGTATCAAAAGCACCTTATAGAATGGCTCCTACTGAACTGAAGGAATTAAAAGTGTAATTACAAGAACTACTGGATAAGGGTTATATTAGACCCAGTATATCTCCATGGGGAGCACCGGTGTTGTTCGTAAAGAAGAAGGATGGTAGTGTTCGATTATGTATCGACTATCGAGAGTTGAATAAGCTGACAATCAAGAATCGATATCCACTACCCAGGATCGATGACTTGTTCGATCAGTTACAAGGAGCGAAGGTATTTTCAAAGGTCGACCTTCGATCAGGCTATCATCAGTTGAAGATTAAAGAAGGTGACATTCCAAAGACAGCTTTCAGGACAAGATACGGACATTATGAGTTCTTACTGATGTCCTTCGGATTAACTAATGCACCGGCAACATTCATGGAACTTATGAACCGAGTTTTCCACGATATGTTGGATACGTCGGTTATAGTATTTATTGATGACATATTGGTATACTCCAAAGACAAGGAAACCCATGTCAAGAACCTAAACGCAGCCCTACAACATTTAAGGAAAGAGAAGTTATACGCCAAATTTTTGAAGTGTGAGTTTTGGCTAAGTGAAGTCGCCTTTCTAGGCCATGTAGTACCACAGAAGGAATCAAAGTGGACCCCAGTAAGATCGAGTCTATTGTGAAGTGGGAAGCACCAAAGAGTGTTTCAGAAATTAGAAGTTTTCTGGGTCTAGTTGGATATTATCGAAGATTCGTAGAAGACTATTCTCGGATTGCCGTACCTCTCACCAGTTTGACCAAGAAAGGAGAAAAATTTGTATGGACGGATAAGTGTGAAGAGAGTTTTCAAACACTGAAGACTAGATTGATATCCGCCCTAATTTTGACCATTCCCGTTCCAAGACAGACATTTACCTTATACACTGATGCATCGGGATTGGGACTAGGATGTGTGCTTATGCAAGGAGAGCAAGTGATTGCCAATGCCTCGAGATAATTGATGGTACATGAGAAAAATTACCCCACTCATGATTTGGAGTTAGCGGTAGTGTACATGCTGTCAAAATATGGAGGCATTACCTATACGGAGAGAAATTTCAAATTAAGTCGGACCATAAAAGTCTCACTTATTTATTTAATCAGAAGGAGTTGAATATGAGACAAAGAAGATGGCTGGAACTATTGAAAGACTATGATTGTGATATCCAGTATCATCCGGGAAAAGCGAACGTAGTAGCAGATGCATTGAGCAGAAAAGCAATGATAAAATCTCAAGGAGAAGCTAGCACAACTGCAGCAATGTGTACTACCGGAATGGTATTCAATCACGGCAACGAGCAGTATGTGATAGATACAATGGATGGATCAGCCAACCAAGGGTTTATTCATCGATTTTCGAATATGTTTGCGGCATTGAAGATTATACCGGATATAGTGGATGATGTGAAGACAACTATCAAAGTAGATCCTTATCTGAGAACAGTACAAGGTGATATTGAGAAAGGTAGGACTAACCTTGAGTTCACCTTGGACGAAGAAAAAGTATTGAAATACAAAAGAAGAATATGTGTCCCCGAAACGGAAAATGTAGACATTAGACACCGACTGATGAAGGAAGCCCACACCACCATTTACTCGATATATCCTGGAAGCCCAAAAATGTATCATGATCTAAAGAAACTGTATTGGTAGAGGGGAATGAAAGCAGATGTAGCCAAGTTTGTGTCTCAATGCCTAAATTGTCAGAAAGTAAAGGTGGAATGACAAAGACCAGCAGGGCTGTTACAACCATTACCGGATCCAGCATGGAAATGGGACTGCATCACTATGGACTTCGTCACAGGACTACCATTGACTCCTCGAGTAGTGGACGCAATTTGGATGATTGTGGACCGTTTGACTAAGATAGCTCGCTTCATACTGATACGACCCCAGTATACACTGGAAAGGTTAGCAAATTTGTATGTGGATAATATTGTTCGGTTACATGGTGTTCCAGAAAGCATTGTGTCCGATAGAGATCCACGATTTACTTCCAAATTTTGGGAAGGACTACAAAAGGCTATGGGTACAACATTGAAGTTCAGTACTGCATTCCACCCACAGACAGACGGATAGTCAGAGCGTACAATCCAGATCCTAGAAGATATGCTACGAGCATGTGTGATTGATTTCAAAGGATCATGGGACGAAAAGTTACCATTAATCGAGTTCGCCTATAACAACAGCTATCAGGCTACTATACATGTCACACCCCAATTCCGCACTGTTCAGAATGGTGTGATGAACCGCCAAATAACCAACGGTTCAACCAGGATCTCTAATAGGCTATCCCCGCGTTATCCAAACTTTACACGCATCCATAATCATAATCAGAGTAATACACAATAGCAGAAAACTTATAAATAATATGAACTGAGAACTAAAATGATACCCATAAATAATAGCAAATTATTCTGTGTTTAACTAAGACATAAATATTTAAATACCAAATACATGTCTTACAAATCCAATAAATAAACCTATAAAAATATCTAATCGAATACACACGAGTTGCACTCGCAAAAGGAGTTGTGTGTATCGTCTTCAGCTCCAACTTCCATAGCTGCTACAGTTCCATACGCCGACGCGTTCATGTAATCTTCAACTGTATAACCTGCATCATCAACTAAAAATATTCGACGTCGAGGGGTGAGCACACAACACGGCTCAGTGAGTAGCCAAAACAATGCAACATTACATATGCATGCAAAAAGTCAATTCATATCTTTGGTCTTGGTTTATAGTTGGCAATGTGCAATAGAAATGTTGGGTGGTCAAAGGTTAACGTTTATTGACACTGCCTCTATACACAGGGTGTGGAAGCCCACCCAAAGGTTAACGTTTATCGTCGTCCCCATCCACCCTACCATAACATTATACAACAAAGGTTAACGTTTATTGCTATATAATGCTATACCAACACGTAAGCCCCTATTAGCGAGGGCTTGCAAAATGGGCTCGCTACTAACCAATCCTAATGCCAAACAGTGTATCCAAGGCCTCACCCCAGCATCCCTCAGAACATCCATAGAGATAGAGCTAAGGCCCCCCGGTAGAGTCGAGACTACAAGGGCCGAGACCACCTCCCCTGATACTCTACGACATAATAGTTCTGCTTAGGTAATGACGATACGACGATGTCAATGCACAAGACTTGAGTTAGAGATAGAGCTAAAGTGCTGAGACCCGCCAAAGGTTAACGTTTATTGACGTTCTCATCACACCTCCCCTGATACTCGCTCGCATCAAGCACATCAACCACACACATACAATCACATACCTATCCCTATCATCATCATCATCATTATATTATGAAAAATAAAGTAAATATGCACGAACAAGTAATAGAAATATTGGATGGCATGCTGTATGCACATTACAAACATATTCGCATAGAATCAAACATGGCATAGGACTCAAGAAATAGAAAACAGTTTATTATTAACCAATTTAGTTTGGGGTTAAGGTTCCTCACCTTAGCTTGCTAATAGATATTTCCCAAGCTTTAGAATCACCTTTATAATGTTATTATATTGCTAGCAAACCTAACAAAGTCGGTAGAATTTAATTAGAATTAATTCAGAATTTAAAAACCATTCTGTCAACTGAGGGTCGATGCTAGGGTCGATGGGTCTATCGACCCTCCCTCCATTCTGAACTTCCCGAATACTGAGGGTCGATGGTCAGAAACACCTAGGGTCGGATGGTCTATCGACCCTCGGTGCGACCCTCGGTGCACTCTGGTCCAATTTCTACTTATTAATCCACTCTTCGTGTTTGGGGTCCTATGGCTTGCTTCCTACATTCACTCAACATTCATTCCATGGTCTAGAACCATGTGTAAACCATCTTTCTCCTTTTCGTGCATAACCTAACCATGGATGGATAGTTTGGGTTTCTCCGAGATCACTTTCTCTTCAATTACTAACCTAAGGTCTGTAGAAACTCATGGAATTAGTATCCATATCGGATAAGATTACTTTTCTCTGCAATTTCTTCTCCTCATTGCTAAGCCTTCTTCCTAGCCTCCTTTCTTCCTCTTTTCCTTTTTCTCTCTTTCTCTCAATTCAATTAGGGTTGTGAAAGGAGTGAAAGTGGCTTAGGGACGTCCTTTAAATAGACTAGGAATGTCCTTTAATAATCCCATTGAGATTTGGAAAGAATCCCAACCGAAAATTAGGAAATTTCTTAATTTCAGTTTCGTCAGAAACCGAGGGTCGATGGGAGGGTCGATGATCCCGTCGACCCTTGGGTCTTAAGCTGTCCGACCCTCCCTTCAAAACTGAGGGTCTGACTTTCTATTTTGGGAGGTCCGACCCTGCTTAGCTGGGTGTGCGACCCTTCCCTAAAATTAAGTGTTTTTGGGTCGATTTTATACCTGGGATCTCGATCTCCTTCATGCCCTTGGTCCATTTGACTCGACCATGATGGGTAAACCTGGTTCAAGGTGGTAAGACCGGGTTAGTTTGACACGGGTCTTACAACTCTCCCCAACTTATAAAAATTTCGTCCTCGAAATTGTACGTACCTTCTGAATCAAACAAGTCAGGGTATTGCTTTGTCATAGCATTTTCTTCTTCCCATGTAATCTCTTCCATGTCTCTACTTTTCCATGTGACCTTAACATAGTAGATATCTTTGTTGCGTAGACGTTGAACCTTTCGACTAGTGATTTCCGTTGGTGTTACTTCAAATGTCAAATCATCAGTCAATTCTGGCAAATCCACTGTCAAAACATGTGTTGGGTCTTTGACATACTTATTCAATAAGGATATGTGAAATACGTCATGCACACTTGACATAGATGGTGGTAGTGCTAACTGATAAGCTACTTTTCCACGCTTAGCCAGAATCTCATATGGCCCGACATATCTTGGACTTAGTTTTCCTTTCTGTCCGAACCTCTTCAATCCTCGCATAGGAGATACTTTCAAATATACTTTTTTGCCTACGGCGAACTCTAGATCTCTTCGTCGAGTATCTGCGTATTGCTTCTGACGATTCTGAGCTACTCTTACTCTTTCCTTGATGATGTCGACCACTCGACAAGTCTCTTCAACAAATTCTGGTCCAACAATACTACGTTCTCCAACTTCATTCCAAAACAAGGGATTCGACACTTCCTGCCATACAGTGCTTCATAAGGTGACATCTGTATAGTAGCCTGATAGCTGTTATTGTAAGCGAACTCGATCAATGGTAACTTTTCGTCCCATGATCCCTTGAAATCAATCACACATGCTCGTAGCATATCTTTTAAAATCTGAATTGTACGCTCTGACTGTCCGTCTGTCTGTAGGTGGAATGCAGTGCTGAACTTCAATGTTGTGCCCATGGCCTTTTGCAGTCCTTCCCAAAATTTGGAAGTAAATCGTGGATCTCTATCGGACACAATGCTTTCTGGAACACCATGTAACCGAACAATATTATCCACATACAGCTTTGCTTACCTTTCGAGTGTATATTGGGGTCATATCGGTATGAAGCGAGCTGTTTTAGTCATACGGTCTACAATCACCCAAACTGCGTCAACTACTCGAGGAGTCAATGGTAGTCCTGTGATGA
The DNA here is from genome assembly GCA_028583415.1 of Protea cynaroides. NCBI lineage: Eukaryota > Viridiplantae > Streptophyta > Magnoliopsida > Proteales > Proteaceae > Protea > Protea cynaroides. Next base: position 9,811,125 of record CM053274.1, on the reverse strand, counting down.
AGTCCATAGTGATGCAGTCCCATTTCCATGCTGGTTCCGGTAATGGTTGTAACAGTCCTGCGGGTCTTTGTCCTTCAGCCTTTACTTTCTGACAATTTAGGCATTGAGACACGAACTTAGCTACATCTGCTTTCATTCCCCTCCACCAGTATAATTTCTTTAGGTCATGATACATCTTTGTACTTCCAGGATGTACCGAGTAGATGGTTGTCACACCCCAATTCCGCACACTTCAGAATGGTGTGATGAACCGCCAAATAACCAACGGTTCAACCAGGATCTCTTATAGGCTATCCCCGCGTTATCCAAACTTAACACGCATCCACAATCATAATCATAGTAATACACAATAGCGGAAAATTTGTAAATAATATGAACTGAGAACTAAGCTGATACCCATAAATAATTGCAAATTATTCTGTGATTAACCGAGACATAAATATTTAAATACCAAATACATGTCTTATAAATCCAATACAGAAACCAAAAAAAAACACCTAATCGAATACACACGAGTTGCACTCGCAAGAGGAGTCGTGTGTATCATCTTCAGCTCCAACGTCCATAGTTGCAACGTTTCCATACGCCGACGCATTCATATAATCTTCCACTATATAACCTGCATCATCAACTAAAAATATTCGACGTCGAGGGGTGAGCACACAACACGGCTCAGTGAGTAGCCAAAACAATGCAACAATACATATGCATGCAAAAAGTCAATTCATATCTTTGGTCTTGGTTTATAGTTTGCAATGTGCAATAGAAAGGTTGGGTGGTCAAAGGTTAACGTTTATTGACACCGCCTCTATACACAGGGTGTGGAAGCCCGCCCAAAGGTTAACGTTTATCGTCGTCCCCATCCATCCTACCATAACATTATACAACAAAGGTTAACGTTTATTGCTATATAATGCTATACCAACACGTAAGCCCCTATTAGCGAGGGCTTGCAAAATGGGCTCGCTACTAACCAATCCTAATGCCAAACAGTGTATCCAAGGCCTCACCCCAGCATCCCTCAGAACATCCATAGAGATAGAGCTAAGGCCCCCCGGTAGAGTCAGAGACTACAAGGACCGAGACCACCTCCCCTGATACTCTACGACATAATAGTTCTGCTTAGGTAATGACGATACGACGATGTCAATGCACAAGACTTGAGTTAGAGATAGAGCTAAAGTGCTGAGACCCGCCAAAGGTTAACGTTTATTGACGTTCTCATCACACCTCCCCTGATACTCGCTCGCATCAAGCACATCAACCACACACATACAATCACATACCTATCCCTATCATCATCATCATCATTATATTATGAAAAATAAAGTAAATATGCACGAACAAGTAATAGAAATATTGGATGGCATGCTGTATGCACATTACAAACATATTCGCATAGAATCAAACATGGCATAGGACTCAAGAAATAGAAAACAGTTTATTATTAACCAATTTAGTTTGGGGTTAAGGTTCCTCACCTTAGCTTGCTAATAGATATTTCCCAAGCTTTAGAATCACCTTTATAATGTTATTATATTGCTAGCAAACCTAACAAAGTCGGTAGAATTTAATTAGAATTAATTCAGAATTTAAAAACCATTCTGTCAACTGAGGGTCGATGCTAGGGTCGATGGGTCTATCGACCCTCCCTCCATTCTGAACTTCCCGAATACTGAGGGTCGATGGTCAGAAACACCTAGGGTCGGATGGTCTATCGACCCTCGGTGCGACCCTCGGTGCACTCTGGTCCAATTTCTACTTATTAATCCACTCTTCGTGTTTGGGGTCCTATGGCTTGCTTCCTACATTCACTCAACATTCATTCCATGGTCTAGAACCATGTGTAAACCATCTTTCTCCTTTTCGTGCATAACCTAACCATGGATGGATAGTTTGGGTTTCTCCGAGATCACTTTCTCTTCAATTACTAACCTAAGGTCTGTAGAAACTCATGGAATTAGTATCCATATCGGATAAGATTACTTTTCTCTGCAATTTCTTCTCCTCATTGCTAAGCCTTCTTCCTAGCCTCCTTTCTTCCTCTTTTCCTTTTTCTCTCTTTCTCTCAATTCAATTAGGGTTGTGAAAGGAGTGAAAGTGGCTTAGGGACGTCCTTTAAATAGACTAGGAATGTCCTTTAATAATCCCATTGAGATTTGGAAAGAATCCCAACCGAAAATTAGGAAATTTCTTAATTTCAGTTTCGTCAGAAACCGAGGGTCGATGGGAGGGTCGATGATCCCGTCGACCCTTGGGTCTTAAGCTGTCCGACCCTCCCTTCAAAACTGAGGGTCTGACTTTCTATTTTGGGAGGTCCGACCCTGCTTAGCTGGGTGTGCGACCCTTCCCTAAAATTAAGTGTTTTTGGGTCGATTTTATACCTGGGATCTCGATCTCCTTCATGCCCTTGGTCCATTTGACTCGACCATGATGGGTAAACCTGGTTCAAGGTGGTAAGACCGGGTTAGTTTGACACGGGTCTTACAACTCTCCCCAACTTATAAAAATTTCGTCCTCGAAATTGTACGTACCTTCTGAATCAAACAAGTCAGGGTATTGCTTTGTCATAGCATTTTCTTCTTCCCATGTAATCTCTTCCATGTCTCTACTTTTCCATGTGACCTTAACATAGTAGATATCTTTGTTGCGTAGACGTTGAACCTTTCGACTAGTGATTTCCGTTGGTGTTACTTCAAATGTCAAATCATCAGTCAATTCTGGCAAATCCACTGTCAAAACATGTGTTGGGTCTTTGACATACTTATTCAATAAGGATATGTGAAATACGTCATGCACACTTGACATAGATGGTGGTAGTGCTAACTGATAAGCTACTTTTCCACGCTTAGCCAGAATCTCATATGGCCCGACATATCTTGGACTTAGTTTTCCTTTCTGTCCGAACCTCTTCAATCCTCGCATAGGAGATACTTTCAAATATACTTTTTTGCCTACGGCGAACTCTAGATCTCTTCGTCGAGTATCTGCGTATTGCTTCTGACGATTCTGAGCTACTCTTACTCTTTCCTTGATGATGTCGACCACTCGACAAGTCTCTTCAACAAATTCTGGTCCAACAATACTACGTTCTCCAACTTCATTCCAAAACAAGGGATTCGACACTTCCTGCCATACAGTGCTTCATAAGGTGACATCTGTATAGTAGCCTGATAGCTGTTATTGTAAGCGAACTCGATCAATGGTAACTTTTCGTCCCATGATCCCTTGAAATCAATCACACATGCTCGTAGCATATCTTTTAAAATCTGAATTGTACGCTCTGACTGTCCGTCTGTCTGTAGGTGGAATGCAGTGCTGAACTTCAATGTTGTGCCCATGGCCTTTTGCAGTCCTTCCCAAAATTTGGAAGTAAATCGTGGATCTCTATCGGACACAATGCTTTCTGGAACACCATGTAACCGAACAATATTATCCACATACAGCTTTGCTTACCTTTCGAGTGTATATTGGGGTCATATCGGTATGAAGCGAGCTGTTTTAGTCATACGGTCTACAATCACCCAAACTGCGTCAACTACTCGAGGAGTCAATGGTAGTCCTGTGATGAAGTCCATAGTGATGCAGTCCCATTTCCATGCTGGTTCCGGTAATGGTTGTAACAGTCCTGCGGGTCTTTGTCCTTCAGCCTTTACTTTCTGACAATTTAGGCATTGAGACACGAACTTAGCTACATCTGCTTTCATTCCCCTCCACCAGTATAATTTCTTTAGGTCATGATACATCTTTGTACTTCCAGGATGTACCGAGTAGATGGTTGTCACACCCCAATTCCGCACACTTTAGAATGGTGTGATGAACCGCCAAATAACCAACGGTTCAACCAGGATCTCTTATAGGCTATCCCCGCGTTATCCAAACTTAACACGCATCCACAATCATAATCATAGTAATACACAATAGCGGAAAATTTGTAAATAATATGAACTGAGAACTAAGCTGATACCCATAAATAATTGCAAATTATTCTGTGATTAACCGAGACATAAATATTTAAATACCAAATACATGTCTTATAAATCCAATACAGAAACCAAAAAAAAACACCTAATCGAATACACACGAGTTGCACTCGCAAGAGGAGTCGTGTGTATCATCTTCAGCTCCAACGTCCATAGTTGCAACGTTTCCATACGCCGACGCATTCATATAATCTTCCACTATATAACCTGCATCATCAACTAAAAATATTCGACGTCGAGGGGTGAGCACACAACACGGCTCAGTGAGTAGCCAAAACAATGCAACAATACATATGCATGCAAAAAGTCAATTCATATCTTTGGTCTTGGTTTATAGTTTGCAATGTGCAATAGAAAGGTTGGGTGGTCAAAGGTTAACGTTTATTGACACCGCCTCTATACACAGGGTGTGGAAGCCCGCCCAAAGGTTAACGTTTATCGTCGTCCCCATCCATCCTACCATAACATTATACAACAAAGGTTAACGTTTATTGCTATATAATGCTATACAAACATGTAAGCCCCTGTTAGCGAGGGCTTGCAAACTGGGCTCGCTGCTAACCAATCCTAATGCCAAACAGTGTATCCACGGCCTCACCCCAGCATCCCTCAGAACATCCATTGAGATAGAGCTAAGGCCCCCTGGTAGAGTCAGAGACTACAAGGACCGAGACCACCTCCCCGATACTCTACGACATAATAGTTCCGCTAAGGTAATGGCGATACGACGATGTCAATGCACAAGACTTGAGTTAGAGATAGAGCTAAAGTGCTGAGACCCGCCAAAGGTTAACGTTTATTGACGTTCTCATCACACCTCCCCTGATACTCTCTCGCATCAAGCACACCAACCACACACATACAAGCACATGCCTATTCCTATCATCACCAACATCATCATGTTATAAACAGTAAAGTAAATATGCATGAACAAGTAATAAAAATATTGGATGGCATGCTGTATGCACATTACAATCATATTCGCATAGAATCAAACATGGCATAGGACTCAAGAAAAGAAAAACAGTTTATTATTAACCAATTTAGTTTGCTAATAGATACTTTTTCAAGCTTTAAAATCACCTTTATAATGTTATTATATTGCTAGCACACCTAACAAAGTCGATAGAATTTAATTAGAATTAATTCAGAATTTAAAACCATTCTATCAACTGAGGGTCGATGCTAGGGTCGATGCTAGGGTCGATGGGCCTATCGACCCTCCCTCCATTCTGAACTTCCCGAATGCTGAGGGTCGATGGTCAGAAACACCTAGGGTCGGATGGTCTCGACCCTCGGTGCGACCCTCGGTGCACTCTTGTCCAATTTCCACTTTTTAATCCATTCTTCGTGTTTAGGGTCCTATGGCTTGCTTCTTACATTCACTCAACATTCATTCCATGGTCTAGAACCATGTATGATTCATCTAGATAGCTTTCGTGCATCCTCCCATGGTTTTCCATGGAAACCTAACCATGGATGGATGGTTTGGGTTTCTCCGAAATCCTACACTCAATCATATCTAACCTAAGGTCTGTAGAAACTCATGGAATTAGTATCCATACCTGAGAAGATTACTTTCCTCTGTAATTTCTTCTCCTTTTTGCCAAGCCTTCTTCCTAGCCTCCTTTCTTCCTCTTTTCCTTCTTCTCTCTTTCTCTCAATTCAATTAGGGTTGTGAAAGGAGTGAATGTGGCTTAGGGACGTCCTTTAAATAGACTAGGAATGTCCTATAATAATCCCATTGAGATTTGGAAAGAATCCCAACCGAAAATTAGGAAATTTCCTAATTTCAGTTTTCGTCAGAAATCGAGGGTCGATGGGAGGGTCGATGATCCCGTCGACCCTAGGGTCTTAAGCTGTCCGACCCTCCCTCAAAACTGAGGGTCGATCTTTCTGGTTTGGGAGGTCCGACCCTGCTTAGCTGGGTGTGCGATCCTCCCCTAGAATTAAGTGTTTTTGGGTCGATTTCATACCTGGGATCTCGATCTCCTTCATGCCCTTGGTCCATTTGACTCGACCATGATGGGTAAACCTAGTTCAAGGTGGTAAGACCGGGTTAGATTGACACAGGTCTTACAACTCCCCCCAACTTATAAAAATTTCGTCCTCAAAATTGTACATACCTTCTGAGTCAAACAAGTCAGGGTATTGCTTCCTCATAGCATTTTCTTCCTCCCATGTAATCTCTTCCATGTCTCTACTTTTCCATGTGACCTTAACATAGTAGATATCTCTATTGCGTAGACGTTGAACCTTTCGACTAGTGATTTCCGTTGGTATTACTTCAAATGTCAAATCATCAGTCAGTTCCGGCAAATCTATCACGACAAATGTGTTGGGTCTTTGACATACTTCTTCAATAAGGATATGTGAAATACGTCATGCATACTTGACATAGATGGTGGTAATGCTAACTGATAAGCTACTTTTCCACGCTTAGCCAGAATCTCATATGGTCCGACATATCTGGGACTTAGTTTTCCTTTCTATCCGAACCTCTTCAATCCTCGCATAGGCAATACTTTCAAGAATACTTTTTCGCCTACGGCGAACTCTAGATCTCTTCGTCGAGTATCTGCGTATTGCTTCTGACGGTTCTGAGCTACTCTTACTCTTTCCTTGATGATGTCGACCACTCGACAAGTCTCTTCAACAAATTCTGGTCCAACGATACTACGTTCTCCAACTTCATTCCAAAACAAGGGAGTTCGACACTTCCTACCATACAGCGCTTCATAAGGTGACATCTGTATAGTAGCCTGATAGCTGTTATTGTAAGCGAACTAGATCAATGGTAACTTCTCATCCCATGATCCCTTGAAATCAATCACACATGCTCGTAGCATATCTTCTAAAATCTGAATTGTACGCTCCGACTATCCGTCAGTCTGTGGGTGGAATGCAATATTATCCACATACAGCTTTGCTAACCTTTTCAGTGTATACTGGGGTCGTATCGGTATGAAGCGAGCTGTCTTAGTCAGACGGTCTACAATCACCCAAACTACGTCAACTACTCGAGGAGTCAATGGTAGTCCTGTGACGAAGTCCATGGTGATGCAATCCCATTTCCAAGCTGGTTTCGGTAATGGTTTTAACAGTCTTGCGGGTCTTTGTCGTTCCGCCTTTACCTTCTGACAATTTAGGCATTGAGACACGAACTTGGCTACATCTGCCTTCATTCCCCTACACCAATACAGTTTCTTTAGATCATGATACATTTTTGTACTTCCAGGATGTACCGAGTAGATGGTGGTATGGGCTTCTTTCATGAGTCGGTGTCTAATGTCTACACATTCTGTTTCGGGTTCACATATTCTTCCTTTGTATTTCAGTACCATCTCGTCATCCAAGGTGAACTCAGGGTTAGTCCTACCTTTCTCAATATCTTCTTGTACTGTTCTCAGATAAGGATCTGCTTTGATAGCTGTCTTCACTTCGTCCACTATATCCGGTATAATCTTCAATGCTACGAACATATTTGAAAACCGATGAATGAACCCTTGGTTGGTTGATCCATCCGGTGTATCTATCACATATTGCTCGTTACCGTGATTGAATACCATCCCGGTAGTACACATTGCTGCAGTTGTGCTAGTTTCTCCTTGAGATTTTGTCATTGCTTTTCTGCTCAATGCGTCTGCTACTACGTTCGCTTTTCCCGGATGATACTGGATATCACAATCATAGTCTTTCAAAAGTTCCAGCCATCTTCTTTGCCTCATATTTAACTCCTTCTGATTAAATAGATACATAAGACTTTTATGGTCCGACTTAATCTGAAACTTCTCTCCGTATAGGTAGTGTCTCCATATCTTGACAGCATGTACTACTGCCGCTAATTCCAAATCGTGAGTGGGGTAGTTCTTCTCATGTACCTTCAACTGTCTCGATGCATACGCAACTACTTGTTCTCCTTGCATAAGCACACATCCTAATCCCAATCCCGATGCATCAGTGTATAAAGTAAATGTCTGTCCTAGAACGCGAATGGTTAAAATTGGAGCGGATATCAATCTGGTCTTCAGTGTTTGAAAGCTCTTCTCACACTTATCCGTCCATACAAACTTTTCTCCTTTCTTGGTCAAACTGGTGAGAGGTACGGCAATCCGAGAATAGTCTTCTACAAATCTCTGATAATATCCAGCTAGACCCAGAAAACTTCTAATTTCTGAGACGCTCTTTGGTGCTTCCCACTTCACAATAGCTTCGATCTTACTGGGGTCCACTTTGATTCCTTCCGCGGATACTACATGGCCTAAAAATGCGACTTCTCTTAGCCAAAACTCACACTTAGAAAATTTGGTGTATAACTTCTCTTTCCTCAAACGCTGTAGGGCTGCGTTTAGGTTCTTGACATGGGTTTCCTTGTCCATGGAGTATACCAATATGTCATCAATAAATACTATCACCGACGTGTCCAACATATCTTGGAAAACTCGATTCATAAGTTCCATGAACGTTGCCGGTGCATTAGTTAGTCCGAAGGACATCACTAAGAATTCATAATGTTCGTATCTTGTCCTGAAAGCTGTCTTCGGAATGTCACCTTCCTTAATTTTCAATTGATGATAGCTTGATCGAAGATCGATCTTTGAAAATACCTTCGCTCCTTGTAACTGATCGAACAAGTCATCGATTCTGGGTAGTGGATATCGATTCTTGATTGTCAGCTTATTCAACTCTCTATAGTCGATACATAACCGAACGCTACCATCTTTCTTCTTTATGAACAACACCGGTGGTCCCCATGGAGATATACTAGGTCTAATATAACCCTTATCCAGTAGTTCTTGTAGTTGCACTTTTAATTCCTTCAGTTCAGTAGGAGCCATTCTATACGGTGCTTTTGATACTGGTGCGGCTCCAGGTATAAGGTCTATTACAAACTCCGTGGCTCGATCGGGTGGTAATCCGGGTAGTTCCTCTGGAAATACATCAGGAAAGTCCCGCACTACATCAATATCTTCCATTTGTGGCACGTCCTTGGTTAGGTCGACCACTAATACTAGATATCCGACCGCTCCTTTCTCAAGGCACTTCTTAGCTTTTAATGCGGAAAGTATTAGCTTGCGTCTCCTGGGAAGTTTGGTTCCCGAGAAACTGAATTCCACTCCTTCTTTATCTTTGAACGTTAGCTTCTTCTCGGCGCATAACAGATTTGCAGAATGCCGAGCTAACCAGTCCATTCTTAAGATGACATCGAAGTCTGCCATCTCAAGTTGTATTAAAGTTGCATCCAAGGTTTTCTCTCCAATGATAACTGGACATGGTCCATAACCTTTCTCTAATTCCACTTCTAATCCCATCGGTGACTGTACGAGTAATTTGTGGTCTAAGGTTTTGATGGGCAGATTGGTCTTCTTTCCAAACGACACAGATATAAATGAATGAGTAGCTCCTGAATCAAAGAGTACTCTGGCAGGTACGCCATTGATAGGTACGATACCTGTGATCCGTTTTTACTTAGTCTACATACTCAATCAGTGTAATTATAATCTTAAAGTTTCGGTCATACCTGTGACCACATCGGGCGATGCGGCTGCATCCTCTGATGTAACAGCATATACCCGTCCTTGATGTAACAACTTTTTGGGTTTTGGGCACTCTCTTGCCATAAGCCCTGGTTGGTTGCAGTTATAGCACTTCGGGGCTTCAGAATTTGGCTTTGGCTGAGGTTGAGCTGCGGGGATAGTCTTGGTTGCAGCATTAAAATTCTGAGGACGGAAAGGCTTATACGTCCTATTGTTGCCTCCGTTATAGGAGTTTCCGGCTGGTCTCTTAATTCCTCTGCTCTGGGAGAAATAGCTCTCCTTCTGGCTCGATTCAATCACTCGAGCAATCTGAACAGCTTCGTTGTATATGTTTTTCTCTAATCCCATAACATGTTCCCTGATACTTCCTCTCAGTCCCGCGACGAATCTACGGGTTTTTGTTTCTTCTTCTCGCATGCTAGTTGGTGCGAAGAAAAACAGCTCTTCGTAGCACTGTTGATACGAGTCTACAGACATCTGCCCCTGGTACAGACTCAGAAATTCCTTTTCCATTGAATCTCTGAAGCTTCTTGGGAAATACTTATCGAAGAATGCTTCTTTATATATAGCCCATGTCAGTAGGGCGTGCTTGGTCAATAAGTATGTCTCTGTGGATTTCCACCAATGGTGTGCGTCGCCTTTGAGCATGAAGGTGGCGCATAGTACTTTCTCTTCCTCGGTGATAGTCATCATGAGGAAGTTCCTTTCCATCTCGTCTATCCAGTGTGCTGGCCATAGTGGATCAGACGGTTTACCGTTGAATTCTCTCAGTTTCATTTTCAAAAATCTCTCTACTAGCCGGGAGTGATCCAGTTGATTTTGATATGCCCCAAACATAGGGGGTGGATACTAATAGTTCCCTTGGGCTGCTTCTGGGACTTGCATAGGAATTGGTGCAGCCGGTTGTGGAGGTGTCTGTTGAGCTAGGTGGTTACCCACTGGTGCTGCACTAGCTTGCCCAGTGTGCATGGCTGCAGCCTGAGTGGCTTGAAACATAACTCCCATCGCAACCTGCATTTGAGCTTGTGCATGATGCATTTATTGTAGCTGTTGAGCCAGATTCATCACCACTGTTGTTAGCTCAGGTGGTGGTAGTGGCAAATTCGTAGGGTTTGCCGGCTCGGGATTACCCTGTGCATAATTGTTCTCTTGACTAGTCTCATCCACGGGTGGTGGTGGTGGGACTGTGTTTCGGGTCTGTCGGGTCACTCTACGTCCAGACATATTTCCTTTCTGAGATGGGTGGTGCCTGAAAATCATCAAAATCAGTGAGAAATCATTTATACTTCATGTAGGCACGCTAACCGATGTAAAATTTAAAATCCTCAATTTATTCTGAAAATTTTTACTGTCCTTTCTATGAAGGGTCGATGGTGAGGGTCGATGGTATGTCCGACCCTTGGTATCCGACCCTGGGAATGACCTGTTCTTCCCGAGAGCTGAGGGTCGATGCGAGGGTCGATGGGTGTCTGACCCTCAGTCCGACCCTTGAATTTCCTTCAGATTCCCTAGAGTCGAGGGTCGATTGGAGGGTCGATCCGAGGGTCGATGGTGTCAGTCGAATTGTCCGACCCTCGGACTAAAAATCAGATTTTTAAGATCCGATTCTGGGTCATTTCTCACTATTCCCCCCTCCGTTTCGACTCGTCTCTACTCTCCGAGTTGCTACAGTGCTACTTCGCTATTGTGGATCGTTCCTAGTCCGAATTTCGACATCCACATCACCCCTACAGGTATACTTCCCCAACATTACCTGTTTTTAGGTTTTTATTTCTAGGTTTTTGCTCCTTTAACTTGTATTTTTCAAATTAACTTTTTCCAACCGTAAAATTTTGATTTTTATTGGGGGCTTTTGTTATTGGGGTCTTGAGGAACGAAAGCCCTCAAATTTTTTTGAGTTTCATCGGTTGGTCATCGAGAAACTTAAATTTTTCTCTTTTTGCCCTAATTTGTCGACATTTTTGGTTTTTCTTGAATTTCTCCAAATTAGACCTTATCCGTTAAAATTTTCTACTGCCTGTAGATTGTAGGATATGTTTTAACTTACGTAAGTTCTTATGCCCACTTGTATGGTGAAAAATGGGACTTTATTGTTAACTTACATAGTTATTAAATCCAATTTCGGATTTTATCCTACTAACTCCTGGTTTATTTTCTCTTTCTTATTTTTGCAGGTACTATGGCCCGTACTAAAGTGCCAAGATTGCGTGATCCACTCCGTTTCCGTTCAAATGAGGCCGAGGCACAGTATGCCTACTATACAGGCAAGAAAGTGGAAGGGGGTCGTACGGTGAACCTGGCTGATCTAGCCTTGTTCAACGTCGAGAGAGCTTTTGGCGACATGGGGTGGCTCCCTGTCATCACATACGACGCGTGCACATGTCCAGACTTGGTGCGCCAGTTCTATTGTAATCTCCAGGTGGTGGGGGATTACAATGATGTCGAGCGGGGTCAGGAGTTGCGCATCACTAGCTACGTCAAGGGGGTGCACATTTCTTTTGACTATCGGCAGCTGGCCGATCTGTTGGGCATTCCCTTCGATGGCCCTATGGTGTACTGTGCGCCGGGAGAGCCACAGTTTGTTGAGATGGAGATGAGAGCAGAGACGACAATCAGTTGCTCCGTCCCGATAGATGGCAGATGAGAGCTTGCTACTTGCGTCCATCTCCACGAGTCTTCTCCAAGATTATCCAGCATAATCTGATTTTGCAGAGTGGGCACTATGAGAGGGTGTCTCAGCTGACTTAGTTCTTGATCTACAGCATATGCACTCGACAGCCGGTCTGCCTTCCTTACGTCATCATGCGGACGATGATCAGTGCCACATTCTCTGGTCATAGGGGTAATCTACCCTATGGACGCATGATTACAGTGCTACTGACCCGTTTGGGGGTGGATCTGGTTGATGAGAAGATCCAGGAGAATACCTTCTCGTCGTCTCTAGATTGGGAGGCTATCTGCAAGATGGGGCTGCGAGATGCGGAGGTTAACGATGAGGAGAGGAACGCGATGGTGCGCCCTCACACATGGGTCGAGGTGACAGATGCTGTGGCTGCTGCTAGGGCTCGGGGAGATCCGGTCGACGATGATGATCGTATGTATATGGATGTCGATGCGATACCCCCGCCATCACCCACACATGCGGATGGAGTTGGTACTTCTACTGCGGCGGCTTCGGTACCCGAGGCCAGTCCTTCTCATGATGCTGGTCCTTTACGCCCACCTTTTGATGTGATGGAGATGCTGCAGGAGATCAGGGATGCTCAGCGCAGATCTGATCTGAGGATGGATGAGCTGTTGACTGCTCAGCATGCATCAGCTGTGCGGATTGGAGAGCTCCTAGAGGTGCAACGTGCGACTGATCAGAGGATACCCGGTTTTACAGATAGTCTACAGACGACCCAGACTCATATAGCCTGGTTGACTAGAGTCTATGCTGAGGACTACGACAGAGATCGTGAGGCACCGCCTCCTCCTTTGCCTCAAGCTTCCTGATTGTACTTTACTTTTCTTGTACTACAGAGTAACTGTCCGGGTTGTGGACTGTACTCTGCTTTAGTGATGTATATACATTTTGTTTCTCTCACTCCTTGTATGTAACTGGTTTCCCCTTTAATAGATGCATTATTCTCTTTTTAATTCGGTTTCAATCATCACTTGTGCTTACAATGTGTTTGTATTAAAGCTTTTAATTTATCCTATCTCAGTTCACAATGGTCTAGAATGTGTGTCAGTTCGGCGGGCAAGGCCTGAGACGCTCTGATACGAAGTTGTCACACCCCGATTCCACACACTTCAGAATGGTGTGATGAACCGCCAAATAACCAACGGTTCAACCAGGATCTCTTATAGGCTAACCCCGCATTATCCAAACTTAACACGCATCCACAATCATAATCAGAGTAATACACAATAGCAGAAAATTTGTAAATAATATGAACTGAGAACTAAGCTGATATCCATAAATAATAGCAAATTATTCTATGATTAACCGAGACATAAATATTTAAATACCAAATACATGTCTTATAAATTCAATAAAGAAACAAAAAAAACACCTAATCGAATACACACGAGTTGCACTCGCAAGAGGAGTCGTGTGTATCATCTTCAGCTCCAACGTCAATAGCTGCAACGTTTCCATACGCCAACGCATTCATATAATCTTCCACTGTATAACCTGCATCATCAACTAAAAATATTCGACGTCGAGGGGTGAGCACACAACACGGCTCAGTGAGTAGCTAAAACAATGCAACAATACATATGCATGCAAAAAGTCAATTCATATCTTTGGTCTTGATTTATAGTTTGCAATGTGCAATAGAAAGGTTGGGTGGTCAAAGGTTAATGTTTATTGACACCGCCTCTATACACAGGGTGTGGAAGCCCGTCTGAAGGTTAACGTTTATCATCGTCCCCATCCACCTTACCATAACATTATACAACAAAGGTTAACGTTTATTGCTATATAATGCTATACCAACACGTAAGCCCCTGTTAGTGAGGGCTTGCAAACTGGGCTCGCTGCTAACCAATCCTAATGCCAAATAGTGTATCCACGGCCTCACCCCAGCATCCCTCAGAACATCCGTAGAGATAGAGCTAAGGCCCCCCGGTAGAGTCAGAGACTACAAGGACCGAGACCACCTCCCCTGATACTCTACGACATAATAGTTCTGCTAAGGTAATGGCGATACGACGATGTCCATGCACAAGACTTGAGTTAGAGATAGAGCTAAAGTGCTGAGACCCGCCAAAGGTTAACGTTTATTGACGTTCTCATCACACCTCCCCTGATACTCTCTCGCATCAAGCACACCAACCACACACATACAAGCACATGCCTATTCCTATCATCATCATCATCATCATGTTATAAACAGTAAAGTAAATATGCATGAACAAGTAATAGAAATATTGGATGGCATGCTGTATGCACATTACAATCATATTCGCATAGAATAAAACATGGCATAGGACTCAAGAAAAGAAAAACAATTTATTATTAACCAATTTAGTTTGGGGTTAAGGTTCCTCACCTTAGATTCCTAATAGATACTTTTCCAAGCTTTGAAATCACCTTTATAATGTTATTATATTGCTAGCACACCTAACAAAGTCGATAGAATTTAATTAGAATTAATTCAGAATTTAAAATCCATTCTATCAACTGAGGGTCGATGCTAGGGTCGATGGGTCTATCGACCCTCCCTCCATTCTGAACTTCCCGAATGCTGAGGGTCGATGGTCAGAAACACCTAGGGTCGGATGGTCTATCGACCCTCGGTGCGACCCTCGGTGCACTCTGGTCCAATTTCCACTTTTTAATCCATTCTTCGTGTTTGGGGTCCTATGGCTTGCTTCCTTACATTCACTCAACATTCATTCCATGGTCTAGAACCATGTATGATTCATCTAGATAGCTTTCGTGCATCCTCCCATGGTTTTCCATGGAAACCTAACCATGGATGGATGGTTTGGGTTTCTCCGAAATCCTACACTCAATCATATCTAACCTAAGGTCTGTAGAAACTCATGGAATTAGTATCCATACCTGAGAAGATTACTTTCCTCTGCAATTTCTTCTCCTTTTGCTAAGCCTTCTTCCTAGCCTCCTTTCTTCCTCTTTTCCTTCTTCTCTCTTTCTCTCAATTCAATTAAGGTTGTGAAAGGAGTGAATGTAGCTTAGGGACGTCCTTTAAATAGACTAGGAATGTCCTATAATAATCCCATTGAGATTTGGAAAGAATCCCAACCGAAAATTAGGAAATTTCCTAATTTCAGTTTTCGTCAGAAACCGAGGGTCGATGGGAGGGTCGATGATCCCGTCGACCCTAGGGTCTAAAGCTGTCCGACCCTCCCTCAAAAACTGAGGGTCGATCTTTCTGGTTTGGGAGGTCCGACCCTGCTTAGCTGGGTGTGCGACCCTCCCCTAGAATTAAGTGTTTTTGGGTCGATTTCATACCTGGGATCTCGATCTCCTTCATGCCCTTGGTCCATTTGACTCAACCATGATGGGTAAACCTGGTTTAAGGTGGTAAGACCGGGTTAGATTGACTCGGGTCTTACAATGGTGGTGTGGGCTTCTTTCATGAGTCGGTGTCTAATGTCTACACTTTCTATTTTGGGTACACATATTCTTCCTTTGTATTTCAGTACCTTCTCGTCATCCAAGGTGAACTCAGGATTAGTCCTACCTTTCTCAATATCTTCTTGTACCATTCTTAGATAAGGATCTGCTTTGATAGCTGTCTTCACTTCGTCCTCTATATCCGGTATTATCTTCAATGCCGCGAACATATTTGAAAACCGACGAATGAATCCTTGGTTGGTTGGTCCATCTGGTGTATCGATCACATACTGCTCGTTACCGTGATTGAATACCATCCCGGTAGTACACAATGCTGCAGTTGTGCTAGTTTCTCCTTGAGATTTTATCATTGCTTTTCTGCTCAATGCGTCTGCTACTACGTTCGCTTTTCCCGGATGATACTGGATATCACAATCATAGTCTTTCAATAGTTCCAGCCATCTTCTTTGCCTCATATTTAACTCCTTCTGATTAAATAGATACGTAAGGCTTTTATGGTCCGACTTAATCTGAAATTTCTCTCCATATAGGTAGTGTCTCCATATCTTGACAGCATGTACTACTGCCACTAACTCCAAATCGTGAGTGGGGTAATTCTTCTCATGTACCTTCAACTGTCTCGATGCATACGTAACTACTTGTTCCCCTTGCATAAGCACACATCCTAATCCCAATCCCGATGCATCAGTGTATAAGGTAAATATTTGTCCTGGAACGGGAATGGTTAAAATTGGAGCGGATATCAATCTGGTCTTTAGTGTTTGAAAGCTCTTTTCACACTTATCCGTCCATACGAACTTTTCTCCTTTCTTGGTCAAACTGGTGAGAGGTACGGCAATCCGAGAATAGTCTTCTACGAATCTCCGATAATATCCAGCTAGACCCAGAAAACTTTTAATTTCTGAAACACTCTTTGGTGCTTTCCACTTTACGATAGCCTCGATCTTACTGGGGTCCACTTTGATTCCTTCAGCGGATACTACATGGCCAAAAAAGGCGACTTCACTTAGCCAAAACTCACACTTTGAAAATTTGGCGTATAACTTCTCTTTCCTTAAACGCTGTAGGGCTGCGTTTAGGTTCTTGACATGGGTTTCCTTGTCCTTGGAGTATACCAATATGTCATCAATAAATACTATCACCGACGTGTCCAACATATCATGGAAAACTCGGTTCATAAGTTCCATGAACGTTGCCGGTGCATTAGTTAGTCCAAAGGACATCAGTAGGAACTCATAATGTTCGTATCTTGTCCTGAAAGCTGTCTTCGGAATGTCACCTTCTTTAATCTTCAGTTGGTGATAGCCTGATCGAAGATCAATCATTGAAAATACCTTCGCTCCTTGTAACTGATCGAACAAGTCATCGATCCTGGGTAGTGGGTATCGATTCTTGATGGTCAGTTTATTCAACTCTTGATAGTCGATGCATAATCGAACACTACCATCCTTCTTCTTTACGAACAAAATCGGTGCTCCCCATGGAGATATACTGGGTCTAATATAACCCTTATCCAGCAGTTCTTGTAGTTGCACTTTTAATTCCTTCAGTTCTGTAGGAGCCACTCTATAAGGTGCTTTTGATACTGGTGCGGCTCCAGGTATAAGGTCTATTACAAACTCCGTGGCTCGGTCGGGTGGTAATCCAGGTAATTCCTCTGGAAATACATCAGGAAAATCTCGCACGACATCAATATCTTCCATTTGTGGCACGTCCTTGGTTAGGTCGACCACTGATACTAGATATCCGACTGCTCCTTTCTCAATGCACTTCTTAGCCTTTAATGCTGAGAGTATGAGCTTGCGTCTCCTGGGAAGTTTGGTTCCCGAGAAACTGAATTCTGCTCCTTCTTTGTCTTCAAACGTTAGCTTCTTCTTGGCGCATAACAGATTTGCAGAGTGCCGAGCTAACCAGTCAATTCCTAAGATGACATCAAAGTCTGCCATCTCAAGTTGTATTAAGGTTGCATCCAAGGTCTGCTCTCCGATGAGAACTGGACATGGTCCATAACCTTTCTCTAATTCTACTTCTAATCCCATCGGTGACCATACAAGTAATTTGTAGTTTAATGTTTTGATGGGCAGATTGGTCTTCTTTCCAAACGACACGGATATAAATGAATGAGTAGCTCTTGAATCAAAGAGTAATCTGGCGGGTACGCCCTTGATAGGTACGATACCTGTGATCCGTTTTTACTTAGTCTACATACTCAATCAGTGTAATTATAATCTTAAAAGTTTCGGTCATACCTGTGACCACATCGGGCGATGCGGCTGCATCCTCTGATGTAACAGCATATACCCGTCCTTGATGTAACTGCTTCTTGGGTTTTGGACATTCTCTTGCCATGTGCCCTGGTTGGTTGCAATTATAACACTTCGGGGCTTCAGAATTTGGCTTTGGCTATGGTTGAGCTGCTATAGTAGACTTTGGTGCAGTTGAAAAATTCTGAGGACGGAAAGGTTTATACGTCCTGTTATTGCCTCCGTTATAAGAATTCCCAGCTGGCCTTTTTATGCCTTTGTTTTGAGTGAAATAACTCTCTTTCTGGCTCGATTCAATTACTCGAGCGATCTGGACGGCTTCATTATATATGGTCATTTCTAATCCCAGAACATGTTCCCTGATGCTTCCTCTCAGTCCTGTGACAAATCTACGGGTTTTAGTTTCTTCTTCTTGCATACTCAGTGGTGCGAAGAAAAACAGCTCTTCATAACGCTATTGGTACGCATCCACCGACATCTGTCCCTGATAAAGACTCAGGAACTCCTTCTCCATCGAATCTCTGAAGCTTCATGGAAAATATTTATCAAAGAAAGCTTCTTTATATATAGCCCAAGTCAATAGGGCGTGCTTAGTCAATAGATAGGCCCTGGTCGATTTCCACCAATGATGTGCGTCGCCTTTGAGCATGAAGGTGGCACACAATACTTTCTCCTCTTCAGTAATAGTCATCATAAGAAAATTTATTTCCATCTCGTCTATCCAGTGTGCTGGCCACAGTGGATCAGACGGCTTGCCATTGAATTCTCTTGGCTTCATTTTCAAAAATCTCTCTACTAGTCGGGAGTGATCCAGTTGATTTTGGTATGCCCCAAACATAGGGGGTGGATACTGATAGTTCCCTTGGGCTGCTTCTTTGACTTGCACTGGAATTGGTGCAGTCGATTGTTGAGGTGTCTGTTGAGCTGGGTGGTTACCCACTGGTGCTGCACTAGCTTTCCCAGTGTGCATGGCTGCAGCCTGAGTGGCTTGAAACATAACTCCCATCGCAACCTGCATTTGAGCTTGTGCATGTTGCATTTGTTGTAGCTGTTGTGCCAAATTCATCACCACTGTTGTTAGCTTTGGTGGTGGTGGTGGCAAATTTGTAGGGTTTACCGGCTCGGGATTACCCTGTGCGTAATTGTTCTCTGGACTAGTCTCATCCGCCGGTGGTGGTGGTGGGACTGTGTTTCGGGTCTGTCGGGTAACTCTACGGCCAGACATATTTACTTTTGAGATGGGTGGTGCCTGAAAATCATCAAAATCAGTGAGAAATCATTTATACTTCATGTAGGCATGCTAACCGATATAAAATTTAAATCCTCAATTCATTCTGAAAAAAATACTGTCTTTTCTATGTAGGGTCGATGGTATGTCCGACCCTTAGTATCCGACCCTGGGAACGTCCTGTTCTTCCCGAGAGCTGAGGGTCGATGCGAGCGTCGATGGGTGTCCGACCCTCAATCCGACCCTTGAATTTCTGTCAGATTCCCGAGAGCCGAGGGTCGATTGGAGGGTTGATCCGAGGGTCGATGGTGTCAGTCGAATTGTCCGACCCTCGGACCAAAAATCAGATTTTTAAGATCAAATTCTGGGTCAATTCTCACTATTCCTCCTCCGTTTCGACTCGTCTCTACTCTCCGAGTTGCTACAGTGCTACTTCACTATTGTGGTTCATTCCTAGTCCGAGTTTCGACATCCGCATCACCTCTATAGGTAAAATTTCCTAACTTTCCCTGTTTTTAGGTTTTTATTTCTAGGTTTTTACTCATTTAGCTCGTCTTTTCCAAATTAAACTTTTTCCAACCATAAAAATTCTATTTTTATTGGGGGCTTTTGTTATTGGGGTCTTGAGGAACGAAAGCCCTCAAAAATTTTTGAGTTTCGTCGGTTGGTTAACGAGAAACTTAAATTTTTCTCTTTTTGCCCTAATTTGTTGACATTTTTTATTTTTCTTGAATTTCTTCAAATTGGGCATCGTCAGTTAAAATTTTCTACTGTAGGTGGATTGTAGGATATATTTTAACTTACGTAAGTCCTTATGCCCACTTGTATGGTGAGGAATGGGCTTCTATTTTAAATTTTTCGGATTTTTATCCTATTAACCCCTTGTTTCCTTTCTCTTTCTTATTTTGCAGATACTATGGCCCGTACCAAAGTGCCAAGATTGCGTGATCCTCTTCGCTTCCGTTCGAATGAAGCTGAGGCACAGTATGTTGACTATGCCTGTAAGAAAGTGGAAGGGGGTTGCATGGTGAACTTGGCTGAGTTAGCCTTGTTCAATGTGGAGGGAGCATTTGGTGACATGGGGTGGCTCCCTGTCATCACATACGACGCTTGCACATGTCCAGACTTGGTGCGCCTGTTCTATTGTAATCTCCAGGTGGTGGGGGATTACAATGATGTCGAGCGTGGTCAGGAGTTGCGCATCACTAGCTACGTCAAAGGGGTGCACATATCCTTTGATTATCGACAGCTGGCCGATCTGTTGGGCATTGCCTATGATGGCCCTATGGTGTACTGTGCGCCGGGAGAGCCACAGTTTGTTGAGATGGAAATGAGAGCTGAGATCGACAATCAGTTGCTCCGTCCCGATAGATGGCAGATGAGAGCATGCTACTTGCGTCCATCTCCACGAGTCTTCTGCAAGATTATCCAACATAATCTGATTCCGCAGAGTGGGCACTATGAGAGGGTGTCTCAGCTGACCCAGTTCTTGATCTACAGCATATGCACTCGACAGCCGGTCTGCCTTCCTTACATCATCATGCGGACGATGATCAGTGCCACATTGTCCGGTCATAGGGGTAATCTACCCTATGGACGCATGATTACAGTGCTACTGACCCGTTTGGGGGTGGATCTAGTTGATGAGAAGATCCAGGAGAAGACCTTCTCGTCGCCTCTAGATTGGGAGGCTATCTGCAAGATGGGGCTACGAGATGCGGAGGTTAGTGATGAGGAGAGGAACGCGATGGTGCGCCCTCACACTCGGGTTGAGATGGCTGATGCTGAGGCTGCTGCTAAGGCTCGTGGGGATCCAATCGACGATGATCGCTTATATATGGATGTCGATGAGATACCACCGCCATCACCTTCGCATGCGGATCCGGCTGGTACTTCTGCTGCGGCGACTTCGGTACCCGAGACCAGTCCTTCTCATGATGCTGGTCCTTCACGCCCACCTTCTGATATTATGGAGATGTTGTGCGAGATCAGAGAGACTCAGCGCAGATCGGACCTGAGGATGGAGGATTTGCTAGATGCTCAGCGCATGAGAGTGGATGAGCTGTTGGCTGCTCAGCACACATCTGACCCGTGGATAGGTGAGCTCATGGAGATCCAGCGTGCGACTGACAGGAGAGTAGCCGATCTCACAGCTAGTCTACAGACGACCCAGACTCAGATAGCCTGGTTGACTAGAGTCTATGCTGAGGACTACGACAGAGATCGTGAGGCACCGCCTCCTCCTTCGCCTCCAGCTTCCTGATTGTACTTTACTTTTCTTGTACTACAGAGTAACTGTCCGGGTTGTGGACTGTACTCTGCTTTAGTGATGTATATACGTTTTGTTTCTCTTACTCATTGTATATAACTGGTTTTCTCTTTAATAGATGCATTATTCTCTTTTTAATTCGGTTTCAATCATCACTTGTGCTTACAATGCGTTTGTATTAAAGCTTTTAATTTATCCTATCTCAGTTCACAATGGTCTTGAATGTGTGTCAGTTCGGCGGGCAAGGCCTGATATGCTCTGATACCAAGTTGTCACACCCCAATTCCACACTGTTCAGAATGGTGTGATGAACCGCCAAATAACCAATGGTTCAACCAGGATCTCTAATAGGCTATCCCCGCGTTATCCAAACTTTACACGCATCCACAATCATAATCAGAGTAATACACATTAGCAAAAAATTTATAAATAATATGAACTGAGAACTAAAATGATACCCATAAATAATAGCAAATTATTCTATGTTTAACTAAGACATAAATATTTAAATACCAAATACATGTCTTATAAATCCAATAAATAAATCCACAAAAATATCTATTCGAATACACACGAGTTGCACTCGCAAAAGGAGTCGTGTGTATCGTCTTCAGCTCCAACTTCCATAACTGCTACAGTTCCATACGCCGACGCGTTCATGTAATCTTCAACTGTATAACCTGCATCATCAACTAAAAATATTCGACGTCGAGGGGTGAACACACAACACGGCTCAGTGAGTAGCCAAAACAATGCAACATTACATATGCATGCAAAAAATCAATTCATATCTTTGGTATTGGTTTATAGTTTGCAATGTGCAATAGAAAGGTTGGGTGGTCAAAGGTTAACGTTTATTGACACCGCCTCTATACACAGGGTGTGGAAGCCCGCCCGAAGGTTAACGTTTATCGTCGTCCCCATCCACCCTACCATTATATTATACAACAAAGGTTAATGTTTATTGCTATATAATGCTATACCAACACGTAAGCCCCTGTTAGCGTGGGCTTGCAAACTGGGCTCGCTACTAACCAATCCTAATGCCAAACAGTGTATCCAATGCCTCACCCCAGCATCCCTCAGAACATCCATAGAGATAGAGCTAAGGCCCCCCGGTAGAGTCATAGACTACAAGGACCGAGACCACCTCCCCTGATACTCTACGACATAATAGTTCTGCTAAGGTAATGGCGATACGACGATGTCAATGCACTAGACTTGAGTTAGAGATAGAGCTAAAGTGCTGAGACCCGCCAAAGGTTAACGTTTATTGACGTTCTCATCACACCTCCCCTGATACTCGCTCGCATCAAGCACATCAACCACACACATATAATCACATGCCTATCCCTATCATCATCATCATCATCATATTATGAACAATAAAGTAAATATGCATGAACAAGTAATAGAAATGTTGGATGGCATGCTGTATGCACATTACAAACATATTCACATAGAATCAAACAGGGCATAGGAGTGAAGAAATAGAAAACAGTTTATTATTAACCAATTTAGTTTGGGGTTAAGGTTCCTCACCTTAGCTTGCTAATAGATATTTCTCAACCTTTAGAATCACCTTTATAATGTTATTATATTGCTAGCAAACCTAACATAGTCGATAGAATTTAATTAGAATTAATTCAGAATTTAAAAACCATTTTGTCAACTGAGGGTCGATGCTAGGGTCGATGGGTCTATCGACCCTCCCTCCATTCTGAACTTCCCGAATGCTGAGGGTCGATGGTCAGAATCACCTAGGGTCGGATGGTCTATCGACCCTCGGTGCGACCCTCGGTGCACTCTGGTCCAATTTTCACTTATTAATCCACTCTTCGTGTTTGGGGTCCTATGGCTTGCTTCCTACATTCACTCAACATTCATTCCATGGTCTAGAACCATGTATAAACCATCTTTCTCCTTTTCGTGCATAACCTAACCATGGATGGATAGTTTGGGTTTCTCCGAGATCACTTTCTCTTCAATTACTAACCTAAGGTCTGTAGAAACTCATGGAATTAGTATCCATACCTGAGAAGATTACTTTTCTCTGCATTTTCTTCTCCTATTTGCTAAGCCTTCTTCCTAGCCTCCTTTCTTCCTCTTTTCCTTCTTCTCTCTTTCTCTCAATTCAATAGGGTTATGAAAGGAGTGAAAGTGGCTTTGGGACGTCATTTAAATAGACTAGGAATGTCCTATAATAATCCCATTGAGATTTGGAAAGAATCCCAACCAAAAATTAGGAAATTTCCTAATTTCAGTTTCGTCAGAAACAGAGGGTCGATGGGAGGGTCGATGATCCCGTCGACCCTAGGGTCTTAAGCTGTCCGACGCTCCCTTCAAAACTGAGGGTCTGACTTTCTGTCTTGGGAGGTCCGACCCTGCATAGCTGGGTGTGCGACCCTTCCCTAAAATTAAGTGTTTTGGGTCGATTTTATACCTGGGATCTCGATCTCCTTCATGCCCTTGGTCCATTTGACTCGACCATGATGGTAAACCTGGTTCAAGGTGGTAAGACCAGGTTAGTTTGACACGGGTCTTCCAATACAGATGTCACCTTATGAGGCACTGTATGGTAGAAAGTGTCGAACTCCCTTGTTTTGGAATGAAGTTGGAGAACGCAGTATTGTTGGACCCGAATTTGTGGAAGAGACTTGTCGAGTGGTCGACATCATCAAGGAAAGAGTGAAAACAGCTCAGAACCGTCAGAAGCAATATCCAGATACTCGACGAAGAGATCTAGAGTTCACCGTAGGTGATAAAGTATTTTTGAAAGTATCGCCTATGAGAGGATTGAAGATATTCGGACAGAAAGGAAAATTAAGTCCAAGATATGTCGGGCCATACGAAATTCTAGCTAAGCGTGGAAAAGTAGCTTATCAGTTGGCATTACCACCATCTATGTCAAGTGTGCACGACGTATTTCACATTTCTCTATTGAAGAAGTATGTCAAGGATTCGACGCATGTGTTGACAGTAGATTTGCCAGAATTGATTGATGATTTGACATTCGAAGTAACACCAACAGAAATCACCAGTCGAAAGGTTCAACGTCTACGCAACAGAGATATCTACTATGTCAAAGTCACATGGAAAAGTAGAGACATGGAAGAAGTTACATGAGAAGAAGAGAATGCTATGCGAAAGCAATACCCTCACTTGTTTGATTCAGAAGGTACGTACAATTTGGGGGGAGTTGTAAGACCCGTGTCAAACTAACCCGGTCTTACCAACTTGAACCAGGTTTACCCATCATTGTCGAGTCAAGTGGACCAGGGGCGTGATGGAGATCGAGATCCCAGGTATAAAATTGACCCAAAAATACTTAATTTTAGGGGAGGGTCGCATACCCAGCCAAGTAGGGTCGGACCTCCCAAAACAGAATGTCAGACCCTCAGATTTTCTGGGAGGGTCGGACAGCTTAAGACCCTAGGGTCGACGGGATCATCGACCCTCGGTTTCTGGCGAATATAGAAATTAGGAAATTTCTATATTTTTCGATTGGGATTCTTTCCAAATCTCAATGAGACTTATTTAGGATGTTCCTAGTCTATTTAAAGGACGTCCCTAAGCCACTTTCACTCCTTTCACAACCCTAATTGAATTGAGAGAAAGAGAGGAGAAGGAAAAGAGGAAGAAAGGAGGCAAGGAGGAAGACTTAGCAAAAAAGAGAAGAGTTACAGAGAAAGATTAATCTTCTTAGGTCTGGATACTAATTCTATGAGTTTCTACAGACCTTAGGGTAGTTATTGATGAGAATGTGATCTCGGAGAGACCCAAACCATCCATCCATGGTTAGGTTTTCATGGAAAACCATAGGAGGATGCACGAAAACTATTTAGATGGATTATAAATGGTTCTAGACCGTGGAATGACTGTTGAATGAATGTAGAAAGCAAGCCATAGGACCCCAAACACGAAGAGTGGATTTAAAAGTGGTAATTGGATCAGAATGCATCGAGGGTCGCACCGAGGGTCGATAGACCATCCGACCCTAGGTGTTTCTGACCATCGACCCTCAGCATTCGGGAAGTCCAGAATGGAGGGAGGGTCGATAGACCCATCGACCCTAGCATCGACCCTAGCATCGACCCTCAATTGACAGAATAGCTTTAAATTTTGAATTAATTCTAATTAAATTCTATCGACTTTGTTAGGTTTGCTAAAAATATAATAACATTATAACGGTGATTCTAAAGCTTAGAAAAGTATCTTTTAGCAAGCTAAGGTGAGGAACCTTAACTCCAAACTAAATTGGTTAATAATAAACTGTTTTCTATTTCTTGAGTCCTATGCCATGCTTGATTCTATGCGAATATGTTTGTAATGTGCATACAGCATGCCATTTAATATTTCTATTACTTGTTCATGCATATTTACTTTATTGTTTATAACATGATGATGATGATGATGATAGGAATAGGCATATGCTTGTATGTGTGTGGTTGATGTACTTGATGCGAGCGAGTATCAGGGGAGGTGTGATGAGAACGTCAATAAACGTTAACCTTTGGCGGGTCTCAGCACTTTAGCTCTATCTCTAACTCAAGTCTTGTGCATTGACATCGTCGTATCGCCATTACCTTAGCAGAACTATTATGTCGTAAAGTATCAGGGGAGGTGGTCTCGGTCCTTGTAGTCTCTGACTCTACCGGGGGGCCTCAGCTCTATCTCTATGGGCATTCTGAGGGATGCTGGGGTGAGGCCTTGGATACACTGTTTGGCATTAGGATTGGTTAGTAGCGAGCCCAGTTTGCAAGCCCTCGCTAACAGGGGCTTACGTGTTGGTATAGCATTATATAGCAATAAACGTTAACCTTTGTTGTATAATGTTATGGTAGGGTGGATGGGGACGAAGATAAACGTTAACCTTCGGGTGGGCTTCCACACCCTGTGTATAGAGGCGGTGTCAATAAACGTTAACATTTGACCACCCAACTTTTTTATTGCGCATTGCAAACTATAAACCAGACCAAAGATATAAATTGATTTTTGCATGCATATGTATTGTTGCATTGTTTTGGCTACTCACTGAGCCGTGTTGTGTGCTCACCCCTCGACGTCGAAGATTTTTAGTTGATGATGTAGGTTACACCGTTGAAGATTATATGAACACATCTGCGTACGGGAATATCACAGCAATGGATGCTGGAGCTGAAGAGTATATACATGACACCTCTTGCGAGTGTGACTCATGTGTATTTGATTAGTTATTTTATAGGTTTCTTTGGATTTATAAAGACTTGTATTTGATATTTACATAAGTATGTCTCAGTTGGAAACAGAATAATTTACTATTTTATTAATGGTATCATCTTAGTTCTCAGTTCATTTATTTATAAATTTTCCGCTATTGTGTATTACTCTGATTATGATTATGGATGTGTGGGAGTTTGGATAACGCGGGGATAGCCTATTTGAGATCCTGGTTGAACCGTTGGTTATTTAACGGTTCATCACACCATTCTGAACAGTGCAGAATTGGGGTGTGACAATACTGGATATCACAATCATAGTCTTTCAATTGTTCCAGCCATCTCCTTTGTCTCATTTTCAACTCCTTCTGATTAAATAGATAAGTAAGACTTTTATGGTCCGACTTAATCTAAAATTTCTCCCCGTATAGGTAATGTCTCCATATCTTGACCACATGTACTACTGCCGCTAGCTCCAGATCATGAGTGGGATAATTTTTCTCATGTACCTTTAACTGTCTTGAAGCATAACCAATCACTTGCTCTCCTTGCATGAGCACACATCCTAATCCCAATCCCGATGCATCAGTGTATAAAGTAAATGTCTGTCCTGGAACGGGAATGGTCAAAATCGGGGCAGATATCAATCTGGCCTTTAATGTCTGGAAGCTCTTCTCACATTTGTCGGTCCACACAAACTTCTCGCCTTTCTTAGTCAAGCTGGTGAGAGGTACGGCAATCCAAGAATAGTCTTCTACGAATCTTCGATAATAACCAGCTAGACCCAGAAAACTTCTAATTTCTGAAACGCTCTTTGGTGCTTCCCACTTCACAATAGCTTCGATTTTGCTGGGGTCCACTTTGATTCCTTCTACGGATACCACGTGGCCTAGGAATGCGACTTCACTTAGCCAAAAATCACACTTAGAAAATTTGGCATATAGCTTCTCTTTCCTTAAACGCTGTAGGGCTGCGTTTATGTTTTTGATATGGGTTTCCTTATCCTTGGAATATACCAATATGTCGTCAATAAATACTATAACCGACATATCCAACATATCATGGAAAACTCGGTTCATAAGTTCCATAAACGTTGCCGGTGCATTAGTTAATCCGAATGACATAACCAAAAATTCATAATGTCCATATCTGGTCCTGAATGCGGTCTTCGGAATATCACCTTCTTTAATCTTCAGCTGATGATAGCACGATCGAAGATCGATCTTAGAAAATACATTTGCTCCTTGTAACTGATCGAACAAGTCATCGATCCTGGGTAGTGGATATCGATTCTTGATTGTCAGTTTGTTCAACTCCCGATAGTCGATACACAATCGAACGCTACCATCCTTCTTTTTCACGAACGGTACCGGTGCCCCCCATGGAGATATA
The DNA here is from genome assembly GCA_028583415.1 of Protea cynaroides. Classification (NCBI taxonomy): domain Eukaryota; kingdom Viridiplantae; phylum Streptophyta; class Magnoliopsida; order Proteales; family Proteaceae; genus Protea; species Protea cynaroides. Next base: position 9,783,160 of record CM053274.1, on the reverse strand, counting down.
CTGGGTCGAATATAACCCTTGTCTAGCAGTTCTTGTAGTTGTACTTTTAATTGCTTCAGTTCAGTAGGAGCCATCCTATAAGGTGCTTTTGATATGGGTGCGGCTCCAGGTAGAAGGTCTATTACAAACTCTGTGGCTCGGTTGGGTGGTAATCCAGGTAGTTCCTCTGGAAATACATCCGGAAAATCTCGCACGACATCAATATCTTCCATTCGTGGCACGTCCTTGGTTAGGTCGACCACTGATACTAGATATCCGACCGCCCCTTTCTCAAGTCACTTCTTAGCCTTTAATGCTGAAAGGATGAGCTTGCATCCCCGGGGAAGTTTGGTTCCCGAGAAACTGAATTCTGCTCCTTCTTTGTCTTTGAATGTTAGCTTCTTTTCGGCGCATAACAAATTTGTAGAATGCCGAGCTAAGCAGTCTATTCCCAAGATGACATCAAAGTCTGCCATCTCAAGTTGTATCAAGACTGCATCTAAGGTCTGCTGTCCAATGAGAACTGTACATGGTCCATAACCGTTTTCTAGTTCCACTTCTAACCCCATCGGTGACCGTACAAGTAATTTGTAGTCCAATGTTTTGATGGGTAATTTTGTGTTCTTTCCAAATGACACAGATATAAATGAATGAGTAGCTCTGGAATCGAAGAGTACTCTAGCGGGTACGCCATTTATAGGTACAATACCTGTGATTTATCTTTACTTAGTCTACATGCTCATTCAATGTAATTTTAACTTTAAAAGTTTCAGTCATACCTGTGACCAGATCGGGTGATGCGGCTGCATCCTCGGATGTAACAGCATATACCAGTCCCTGATGTAACTGCTTCTTGGGCTTTGGGCACTACCTTGCCATATGTCCGGGTTGGTTACAGTTAAAACACTTCAGAACTTCAGAATTTGACTTTGACTGAGGTTGCACTGCTGAAGTGGTCTTGGGTGCAGCAGTAAAGTTTTGAGGACGGAAAGGCTTATACGTTCTGGCATTTCCTCCGTTGTAGGAGTTTTCGGCGGATCTCTTGATGCCTCTATTCTGGTTCAGATAACTCTCCTTCTAGCTCGATTCAATCACTCGAGAAATCTGGACGGCTTCATTATATATTGTCTTTTCTAATCCCAGAACATGTTCCCTGATGCTTCCTCTCATTCCCGTGACAAACCTACGGGTTTTAGTTTCTTCTTCTTGCATACTCAGTGGTGCGAAGAAACACAGCTCTTCATAACGCTGTTGGTACGCATCCACCGACATCTGTCCCTGATAAAGACTCAGGAACTCCTTCTCCATCGAATCTCTGAAGCTTCGTGGAAAATATTTCTCAAAGAAAGCTTTTTTATATATAGCCCAAGTCAGTAGGGCGTGCTTAGTCAATAGATAGGCTCTGGTCGATTTCGACCAATGATGTGCGTCGCCTTTGAGCATGAAGGTGGCACACAATACATTATCCTCTTCAGTAATAGTCATCATAAGAAAATTTCTTTCCATCTCGTCTATCCAGTGTGCTGGCCATAATGGATCAGATGGTTTGCCATTAAATTCCCTGGGATTCATCTTCAAAAACCTCTCGACCAGTCGAGAGTGATCCATCTGGTTTTGATATGCCCCAAACATATGGGGTGGATACTGATAATTAGCCTGTTGTCACGGCCTTAGTGTAACTAAGCCAACCGTGCGGCACTTAGTCGCTTGCAACCCTTCTTGAAGCACTAAGTCAGCCTAACCCCTTACTAAGAAAGAGAGCACACAATAGAGAATTATGGAAGATAAACTTGTATTGCAAAGGAACTCTTACAATGCTTGCTTGCTTGAGTGCCTTGGCCAAGTGAGGCCCTCCCTATTTATAGGCACCAAGGTGTACAATGAATGGTTAGGATTTGTACAAGTGTTATAAATCTAACGGTTGGGAACATTCTAGTATAAAAGTCTAGAATACTCCCACCTCCTTAGGAAAAGTCTAGAGAAACTCTATACAAGTGTGGAGGTTTCTAGAGAACCCCACATGAGCCTAAGTGTAGGGAATGTGTAGAGAATTCTAGAATATGGGCTTAACCTATCAACCCATGTGTCCATCCATGGACCTTGTAGACGGAGCGGGTCACGGGTCGTGACATTCTCCCCCACCTAAGTTGGCGACGTCCTCGTCGCATTTTCCTCATGGAACTTTTGTATCATGTCTTGGAACTGCCAAAGGGCATCTGATGGTTCCCAGCTTGTCTCGCTCTCTGGTAGCCCCTTCCATTTGACTAAGTACTCCCTATAAGGAGGAACGCCTCGTCTTCGTATAAGTCTATCCGCCATTATGCATTCAACCTCCTTCTCATAGGAAGTAACCACACCCATTGGTGCTCGAGTAGAAGTCCCACGGCTCGGATCTTCCATGTCTCCATGATAAGGTTTTAACATACTTGCATGGAAAACCGGATGAATTTTGAGTTTGGGAGGGAGCTTTACCTCATAGGATACCTTGCCCACCTTCCTTAGAATCTCAAACGGCCCTTCATACCGACGAACCAGCCCTTTGTGCACTGACCTTAGGGACTTGAACTGCTGTGACACGAGCTTTACAAGTACCAAGTCACCTACCATGAAGTGTTCTGGTCGTCTGTCCTTGTCGGCCCATTTCTTCATCTTCTTAGTGGCTTTGTCTAGGTAAGACTTGGCCACGTCCATCTTTTCATGCCACTCCTTGGCAGCCTTGAACGCCGAAGGGCTCCTCCCTGTGTATTCTGTCATAAGTGTATGTGGCGTCAAAGGTTGTTGTCCAGTGGCTAGTTCGAACGGGCTTTGGTTTGTTGCCTCGCTCTTTTGAAGGTTGTAGGAGAACTGAGCCACATCAATCAGCTTGGCCCAGTCTTTCTGGTTGGCACTCACAAAGTGCCTCAAGTATGTCTCTAACAAGTTGTTGACTCGTTCGGTCTGCCCATCAGTTTGTGGATGAAAACTTGTAGAAAAGTGGAGAGCCGAACCCAACAACTTGAACAACTCCGTCCAGAACTTTCCCGTGAAGCGAGGGTCTCGATCGCTAACGATCGTGCGTGGCACACCCCAATACTTCACTATGTTCTTAAGGAACAGCCTTGCTGCCTCCTCTGCGGTACAGTCCCTAGGAGCTGCCACAAACGTGGCATACTTAGAGAATCTGTCAACAACCACCATTATAGAGCCACATCCTTCCGACGTAGGTAGTGCACTGATGAAGTCCATAGATACACTTTCCCATGGTCTTTCCGGTGTGGGTAGTGGTTCTAGCAAACCTCTCGGTTGTTGTTGCTCTACCTTGTCTTGTTGACATACAAGACAGGTCCTTACGTAGGCCTCTATGTCATCCCGCATCTGAGGCCAGTAATATGCGGCTTCTAGTAGTGCCCGTGTGCGCCGCTGTCCTGGGTGGCCAGCCCACTTTGTATCATGGCACTCACGGATAAGGTTCCGCCGTAAGTTATGCCATTTAGGAACATAGATCCTTCTCTTCTTGGCATAAAGCAAGCCGTCCTTCTCCCAAAAGCGTCGTGTCTTACCTTCTTGTGCGAGGTTAGTCAAGCTCTTAGCCATAGGGTCGTGCTCTAACCCCTCTTTGATTAAGTCTATCAATACTCCATTTGACTGGCTAAGAGAGGCTAATTCTGCCTTCCTACTCAATGCATCGGCTACACAATTGACTTTACCAGGCTTGTACTCGAAGGTAAAGTCGAACTCCGCCAAGAAATCCTGCCACCTAGCTTGTTTGGGACTTAGCTTTTTCTGAGACTGGAAATAGCTAGTGGCTACATTATCTGTCTTTACGACGAACCTTGAGCCAAGTAAGTAGTGACGCCATGTCCTAAGACAATGTATCACCGCAGTCATTTCCTTGTCATGGACCGTATAGCGTCGCTCGGTGTCATTGAGCTTGCGGCTCTCGTAGGCAATTGGGTGTCCTTCTTGCATCAACACCCCGCCAATAGCGAAGTCGGAGGCATCGGTGTGTACTTCAAATGTCTTGCCATAGTCGGGCAAGGCAAGCACGGGATCTTCTGTTACTGCCTCCTTTAGTTCTTCAAAGGCGTTTTGGCATGCATCCGACCACTGCCATGCCGTATTCTTCTTAAGAAGATCCGTTAAAGGGGCTGCCCTTGCAGAATATCCCTTGATGAACCGTCTATAGTAGTTCACCAAGCCAAGGAAAGATCTTAGCTCAGTGACTTTTGTAGGGACGCTCCACTCTTTAATTGCTCGCACCTTGCTATCATCCATAGCTAATGTACCACCCCCGACCTTATGACCAAGGAACATTACCTCCTCTTGGGCGAATGCACATTTCTCCTTCTTCACGTAGAGTTGGTTGTCCCTTAATACCTTGAAGACAATCTTCAAATGTTCTACATGTTCCTCCAAAGTATGGCTATATATGACGATGTCATCCAGGTAAATGACTACGAACCTGTCTAGGTAAGGGTGGAACAATTTGTTCATGAGTGTACAAAATGTTGCTGGCGCGTTGGTGAGGCCAAAGGGCATGACTAAGAACTCGTACGCCCCATAGCGTGTCACACATGTGGTCTTAGGCTCATCCCCTTCTGCAATGCGTACTTGGTGGTATCCCGATCGTAGATCTAGCTTGGAAAAATACTTTGCTCCACCAAGTTGATCAAATAAGTCGGCTATCAAAGGGATAGGATATTTGTTCTTGATAGTTACCTTGTTGAGGGCCCGGTAGTCGATGCATAACCGCAACGAACCATCATGCTTTCGTTGGAAGAGGACCGGTGCGCCATATGGAGCTTTAGATGGGCGAATGAACCCTGCATCTAGTAAGGCCTTTAGCTGTGCCCTTAACTCCTCCAACTCTGGTGGTGACATGCGGTAGGGTGCCTTAGCAGGTGGCTTGGCGCCCGGGTTCCAACTCGATAGCATGGTCCACCTCCCTCCTAGGTGGAAGTTTCTTAGGCAGCTCAGACGGCATCACATCCTTGAATTCCTTAAGGACCTTCTCAATAGGCCCGGGCAACACTTCCATGGGCCTGTCTTCCTTCTCGTCGAGCAGCAGCAAATGAGATAAGTCATTTCCCCCTTCTTGACCCCTTTCTCGAACTGCATAGCCGATAGTAGTTTGGGGCCATCCTTGGTTCCTTGAACCGTTGGAATCATGCAAGAAGCTCCATTTTCCATGATGCATACGGTGCTAATGGAAGGCATAGCAATTGCATTTACCTTCCTTAGGAAGTCCATGCCCAGCACCACTTGGAAGTCATCCATGGGCACCACCGATAGATCTATAGTGCCTTTCCAGGTCCCGATGTGCATCTCGACCCCTCGAGTCACACCATGGATGGGTTGAGCTTGGGAGTTGACGGCCTTGAGCCATCCTGTCTCCTTGGTTACCTTCAACCCGAGTCTCTTTGCCTCATCCGTCGAGACAAAGTTGTGGGTTGCGCCCGTATCAACCATAGCATGTGTGGCCTTACCGTTGATGCGTGCCTCCACGTACATCAAGCCTTTTTGTGAAGGCGTGGCCTTGACCTCCTTTGTCTTGGCCTTGATAGCAGCCAATTGGAGCGAGCCCATATGAGCCTCCTCTTCTTCATCTCCTTTCTCGAGCAGGGCTGTCAAAGCCTTCTTTTTAGGGCACTGACTAGCCCAGTGTGGACCATCGCATAGGAAACAAGCGGTCTTCCGTCGATATCCACTCTTCTTGTCATCCCTTGCCTTATTCTCTCTATATGATGAGGTCTTTTCTATGCTTTCCTTAGGATAAGTTTCTTTGGATGTCGATGCTCCCCCACCTTTCTCACTATATGGCTTCTTGGGCTTTGGGGGATCTTCTCTCCTATACTCAACGATGGCCTCCGCCGCTGCTATGGCGGAGGAGATATCTTGCACACCCCGTCGTTGTAACTCTTGTGCGGCCCAACCTTGGAGACCTTCCATGAAGTTGAACAAGAGGTCTACCTCGGTCATATCCTGGACATCTAGCATAAGTGTAGAGAATGCCTTCACATAGTCTCGGATAGACCCCGTTTGTTTGAGCCTTTTAAGATTCCTTCTAGCCATGAACGATGCATTCTCGGGGTAAAATTGTTTCTTTAGTTCCTTCTTGAAACTATCCCAAGTGTCTATGGTGCACATACCTCTTTCGATGTCGCCGTGTCGTCGTCTCCACCATAGAGTTGCTGTGTCTTTGAGATAAAGGATGGCAGTTTGTACCTTCATCTGCTCGTCTTCGAGGGAGATTGCTTTGAAGTATTGTTCCATGTGCCACAAGAAATTATCTATTTCTCGGGCATCTCGTTGTCCATCGTAGGACATAGGTTTAGGCACATCCACTTTGGGTGCCTCTCTTGAGGTCGTAGCTCCCCCAACCATTGCCCTCTTGCATAGGTTTACATCAGCTCGTACCTCGTCTACGCATGCTTGTAGGTTTGCCATCATCTCCAACACTTGAGCTTTGAAGGCATCAAGCTCTCCTTGTGGCTGTGTGTGAGGACAATGGAAAATCGATGATGATCCTCCTCTGGGATGGAAATGTAGATCCGTAATCGATGAAGATCGATTTGTTCTGTTGGAGTCGCCACCTAGATTAAGGTCTAGGACCTCTAAAAATGTAGTCTCACCCTAAGGTAAGACTTCTATTGACTCGTGACCCAATGTATCGGTTCTTTGGTCTGCAAGAGATCGGGTAAGTATTCAGGGTACGATTATGGGAAGGTGTTAGGCACCCAAACCGCCCGATCAATATCGGCCTCCTAAACTTTCCTTAAATTCTAATTTTGACTGTGCTTGGTCAACTGGATGACTAGGGTTCAATGGGGGATGTCCTAAACCAAGTTGCTAAGTTATTCTAAACTAGGGTTCAGCCAATCATGTTTTAAAGTAAATAAACAAGCAAATGGAATGTACAATATTTTACAGTGAACCGAACCAAAGATGGTTCGGTCTTGGACTGAATCTGAGATGTGTAAGACATCTCAAACTGCCTACGTATTCCAATCCTGGAAATCAAGTCCAAAAACGTAGTTCGAAAACAGGTTGTGTGATTAAAGATTATGGAAGTGATTTATGCATTTGCTTCAATTAGATTTTTTTTGTTCAAGTTGAAGTTTATGCTGGATGTATGGTTGATGGGTGGCTTTGTACCGTATTTGGGTTTCCCAAATTGCCTACGTATTCTAGGGTTTGCCCTAGAAATCAGGTATGACGTAGTTCGAAAATTTGTGAGAGTCATATTTGGAATGTGTACCAAATCCTTCGAATTTTGTCAATAAGATCTAGGAATGAGACCTAAATTCCTACCATTTTTATTTGGGATGTGTACCAAATTCTTTCTATTTTTGTTAATAGGATCTAGGGATGAGACCTAAATTCCTACCATTTTTATTTGGGATGTGTACCAAATTCTTTCTATTTTTGTTAATAGGATCTAGGGATGAGACCTAAATTCCTACCATTTTTATTTGGGATGTGTACCAAATTCTTTCTATTTTTGTTAATAGGATCTAGGGATGAGACCTAAATTCCTACCATTTTTATTTGGGATGTGTACCAAATTCTTTCTATTTTTGTTAATAGGATCTAGGGATGAGACCTAAATTCCTACCATTTTTATTGTTTCCATTTTTAGGTTTCTAGGGTTTCCTATCCCTTTTCATTGTGATTTTCATTTTTTTGGGTTTCATACCCTAATTATTCTCTTTATTCTGGGGTTTATTTTTCCCTAATTATTCTTTTCATTTTTAGGGTTTCACTACCCTAATTGTTCAATTCTTTCCATCTTAGGGTGTATCTTGCCCTAGTTGTTGTACAATGTAAACAATCTAACAAAGCAATATGAGCTTAAATATAGCAATGTAAGCTTCCAAATATAGCATGTTGGAAATATATTCAAATTTAGCAACACATCAGTCAAAAATGGAAAGTGAGCATGTGAATCAATACAAACATGGTAAGTGTGCATCCAAACATTGCAGTAATATGTGAGCAAGTGTAGCAGACAAATATGGCAATAAGCATGTGTAGTATTCCAAAACGCAAGAATCATGGCAATGTGATTATTCCAATTATGGCAATGTAACCATTCCAATTATGGCAGTGTAACCATTACAATTATAGTAGTGTATGCACACGAGCATCCGAACATAGCATAGCATCAAATATGACATGTGAGAAACAACCAAAGCATATGAGAATCAATCAAAACATGATGGAACACGTAGCAAGATGACAGCTTTGTCAGGCTGGACCAAAATGGGCACATAGGGCACTGTACTTACTCAAAAAATTCTTAAAAGATATCCCTGGAAAGAAGACTCAGAGGCCAACATTTTGTCTCAAGGAAGCTAATCCTAAAAGAGAACATAGGTAGGTCGAAAACATTCCCCAAGTACAGGCAAATACATTGGTCAGGTCTGTTCCAGATTTTTGACCAGTTGCACCATAAATTCCAAATAAAATTCTATTCTTAATGAAAATTAAATACAGACATATGACTATGTAGATAACTGTATGATATAAAATTTCATTAAGAAAAACAAGTTAAAACAGTATATTTTCATTGGGAAAAAGGACTCTTTTCAATCATGCAAATCAGCACATCATGACAGATCTGAAATCAAAGCACTATGCACTTAAAAATTGATATCAATTTAAAGAAAAATGGAAAAAATATGAAACTAGTGCCATTTTTTAGAAGACTTTCATGTCTAAAAAGTTCATGTTAAGTGTATTTTCTGATTATGGTCATAAGGCCTTTGTCTAGAGACTTTCCGATGGAGGATTGCATTACATCCGAGAAAAATAGCAATGTCAAAGACAAATTGTTTGATATATTTCCCCAATTCCAAATGGAACGAAATTTTTAGGGTAGTCTTCTATCATATCAGAGAGACTCCCATAAAATTTTGGGCTTCAAAATCTTAGAAAAAATACATATGATGTACGTCCTAAGTTTGAACCCTAAATCTGGAATTTTCAGATCAAAAAATCACTTTATGAAATTTACAAAAAACATCAAACATCATTGTATATCAATCAAAAATTCATCATTGAATAGCTTAGACAAATTATCATTCATGAAAAATGTTAGACATAGGAATCGTAACATTAACAAGCATGTAATAGAGCATTCATGATTGAGATTTCATGAAAATTAGCCTTTTTCAAGCAAAATTGGCATTCGGGCATTATAACGACCTCTAAATTTGTTTAGAGTACTAACCTTGGGCTCAAATCGAGCGAAACCGTTGATGAAGGGTGATTGGGGATTGTATCAATCCCCTTTGAATGTGAATCCTCCTTCGCCTCTCTTCTGCTTCTTTCTCTCTTCTCTTTCTCTCTTTTCTTCTTCTCTTTTCTTTCTTTTCTCTTTTCTCTCTCTTTTCTTTCTTCCTCTCTCACGTTTTCTCTCTCTCACTCACGTTTCTCTCTCTCACCCACGTTTTCCTCTCTCTCTGCTCTGGAAAAAAGGATCCTCCTCTTGCCTATTTATAATTTTTCACTCATTTTCTAGAAGATCCTTTTTTCTAAAAAATTTTTTTTCCTTTTTCTTTCCTTCCTTTTTTCTTTCTTTCTTTCTCCTCTTTCTCTTTCACGTTTTCTTTCTAGAAAACGTGAAGGGGAATCTTTTTCCCCCCTTTTTTCTTTTTATTTTTATTTTTTATTCCTCTCTCTTTCCTTTTTTCTTCTCAAGATCTTTTGGATTATCTCAAAACCCTAAATCCCCTTCTCTTTCATATTTTCACTCTCCCCTCTTTCCTTTTTCTTCTCAAAACCTTTTTGGATTATCTCAAAACCCTAAATCCCCTTCTCTTACACGTTTTTTCCCTCCCCTCTTTCCTTTTTTTTCTCAAAAATCTTTTGGATTATCTCAAAACCCTAAATCCCCTTCTCTTTCACGTTTTCTCTCCCCCTCTTTCCTTTTTCTTCTCAAAATCTTTTTGGATTATCTCAAAACCCTAAATCCCCTTCTCTTCCACGTTTTTTCTCTCCCCCTCTTTCCATTTTTTTCAAAAATCTTTTGAATTATCTCCAAAACCAAAATCCCCCCTTCACTTTCACGTTTCTCTTTCCCCTCTTTCCTTTTTCTTCTCAAAATCTTTTGGATTATCATTTACATATAATAATATATATTATATGCACATATACACATATATTTAATAACATACATACATATATATATATATATATATATATATATATATATATATATATATATATATATATAGTATATAATATATATAATATATATAAATACTATGCACATGAATGAACCGGTTCGAAACGGGTTGAGACCGACTTAGGTTGACCGAAGTTAAACCGATATGGGTTGAGCTAGGTTGGACCAAAACCGGCTTGAACCGAGTTGACCGGATTAATTGGAATTAACCGGGTTTTCTCTCCTTGTCATTTCATGGGTCATTTCCGCTGTCATCCCGCATGGAATTTTCCCGATGGCCTCTATTCCAAATTTTTTACTGCTCATTTTGTAGAACATTAAAAATGAGGAATATAGGAACTGAATCACCCGAATCCGATGTAGAACGGAAAAGATATGCGGCTTTGAAGTTCTCGACGATAATTTTGCATGCAAGTTTGCATGGGACCCACCGGTGACTTCTACCCGGGATTTTTTTACGTCCACTTTGTAGAACATCATGAATGAAGAATAATGGTCTTGGAATCATCCCGAATCCGATGTCGGATGATCAAGATATGATGATTTGAAATTCAAACAATCCAACTTAGGATAATTTGCATGAAGGCCCCTAGGATTATTTATAATAATTTCATAAACCTCCCTCATATGTATCATCTGACTAAAATGGTCATATCTTCCTCATTTGATATCGAAATTGAGCAATTCTGGTCTCGTTTCGAAGATAATTCTATGACCTACGCATCCATGCAAAATTATAACCCATGACCTTGCTGTGGACCCATTGAAAACTTCCTCAAATTCACAGATCCATTGAAAACTTCCTCAAGTACACAGTCAAGAATCCAAACTTTCGATCACCTTTCTTCCTTTTGTTGTCCACACACCAGCAGGACTTTGTTTAGCTGGGATGGCAAAAATGGGGTGCTTACAGATGCCCCTCTTCGACCGAGATTGTGGGCAATTGAGGCCGAAGATCAAAGTAGCCCATTTTTGCATTATTCTACACTTGATCCGAATTCTACCATTGCTCTCTTGAACTGATGCTGTAACTACTCTCCTCCCCCCCCCTTTTTTTTTTTTTTTTTTTTTGTTCACACTGTACAACAAACAACTGTAGATGTCAAGCTCCTTGAGTAGCGACCTCATCAGGTCTGTGACTTTGGCTCAAGACCGCTCATGATGTAACTGTAACTGTCAAGCTCCTTGAGTAGCGACCCCATCGGGTCTGTGACTTTAGCTCAAGACCGCTCATGATGTAACTGTAACTGTCAAGCTTCTTGAGTAGCGACCTCATCAGGTCTGTGACTTTAGCTCAAGACCGCTCATGATGTAATCAGAATCGCCAAGCTTCTTGAGTAGCGACCTCCATCGGTCGTGACTTTAGCTCAAGACCGCTCATGATGTAATCAGATCGCTGCTTCTTGAGTAACGACCCTATCCTGTCGTGACTTTAGCTCAAGACCGCTCATGATGTAACGTACGTGTTTTGTGCTCTGGATTTGTAACCTTTGGATGTGTTTCCTTTGGCTGTGTAGCCTTGGGATGTGTAGCCTTTGGATGTGTAGCCTTTGGATGTGTAGCCTTTGGATGTGTATCTTTTGGACCGAATTTGGGGTGTCCCAAATTGCCTACGTATCCTTTGGGATTTTCGTCCCTCCAGAATCAGGTTCCGTGTAGTTCGGGATGGTTTTTTCTCTCTCTTTTCCATGATCTTTCTTTCTTTTTTTCTCTTTGCTTGCATCTTGTTCTCTTTTCCATTCTAATTCGCTTTCATTCAGTATTCTTTCTTCTTTGTACTTTCATTTTTCTTTTCTTTTTCTTTTTCTTTTTTTCCAATTTCTTTTCTTTTCACTTTCTTCATCTTTCTTCATTCCCAAAATGGGTTGAACTTTCCATAAATATTGAGGTAGCCACAATGAGGCTCAGATCTGCACTTTGTCCACTAACATTGCTCGAAATCCAAGAGGAACTAGAGATCATGATTTGATCGACTTTCCTTGACTTGACTTAATCTAGACCGAGAGAAACATGTTTCTTTTCTTTAAAAGGCAATTTTGATATGTTCTGCATTCCTGCCAAATTTATATGGGTTTCACTTTGATCAAAGGGAAATCAGGTCTTTTTAATGAGGGGCAAATGATGACAATGACTCAATTTTCTTTCATTTTTTTTCAAATTTGTATGAGTCATCTTTCTCTTACATTCAAATGAACTCAGCTAGAGTTTCAAACAGAGGGCTCAATTAAACTCATGATGTTTGGATAAATGGGTGATTTTGCCCCAGTGTCTTAGTTCAAGTTTGCACATATTGATAGGCAGACGACTTTTGAGTCATCACTAGAAATAACCTTAAGGAGATGCAACCCTACACTAATCTTTAGAAAAAACGTCAAAGAATGCTTTCTCTTCTCGGTATTACTCAGATAGAAAACAAGTTTCAACAAGCTATGCTCAGATGCTGAATCAGTTGTAACCATGTTTGGGCCCAAATCCTTTAAGTCTGTATACAAGTATGACGATGAAGGTCCAGATGGACAGATAAGAAACTGTCCAATGGGTCTGCCATTGGGAGAGTGTTTGGTTGTTTATGTAGAATGGCTTGATCTCCACTAGGCGATGCCATTTTATCGGCTAGCAAAAAAGGACTATGGAATTTTTGGACGCCGTCGAAATGATGAACGACAGATAGATATTCCCGTCAGATTTATTAAACAATATTTATGCATAACAAGACGACATGTTCACAAGAAACGATAAGATAAAATTTTGTAACATTTGAAATAAGGGCATGTAATGTAGACTCTGTGGAAGACCGTCAAATTGATAGACGGGAGAGAGAGTCTTTAGCTGAAAAGAAAAATCCTCCCGATGACAACAAAGTGATGAGACAACCCCCCGTATGGGCGGGATGTAGTGACCAATATCAAAAATCCAGCTCAACACACAACGTGAACCACAACAAACGATCAGCTCTCCAATCAGGTTCTAAGAAATGGTGTCTATATGTCATTGTATGAGAACCAATTGTCTTATTGCTCTATAACTGAACTCGTCTATCGGTAGGGCTCCAAAGGAGTTGCCCCATGTATATGCCTTGTAATCGAACTCACTCATCATTAGTGTTTCAAAGTAGTTGCTCCATGTCTATGCACCACAGTTGAACTTCTCCACCATCATTGTTCCAATGTAGTATGCTAACCAACCTCATTATTTTGTATAGCTCTTTCTTTTTCTACTTTTTTTTTTTTTTTTTTTTTTTTTCCCTTTCCCTTTTTTTTTTTTTTTTCTTTCCTCCCCCTCCTTTTTCTTTTTTCTTCCCTTTTTTTTTTTTTTTTTTTTGAGCTCATCTTTGACTTTGAGGTTGATCCGTAGCATGTTTTATGTCTATAGACTTCATGCACTTGTAAAAGACTTAATCATTTGAATGGTCCTTGTTTGTAGAAATATCCCATAAAAAATTCTTTTCCAGAAATTGATCAAATGGGATGACATTTTGATGTACCAACTTGTATCTTTGAGAATGCTTGCATGATTTCAACTTAATCATCTATAACTTTCACATGTGTGTTGAGCTTTCATTTCCCAAAAGGCCGATGGAGTAGAAGTTCAGGTTGTGGCCCTTCATCTCAATCGTCATCGAGTTAGCATTAGCAACGGACATGGAAGAGGAAGAAATATCAAACCGGGAAGGAATGGATTGGAAATAGTAAAGCACCGTTGTTGATGTCTCAAATGAGATGATTATTGTTCATTTTTTCGCAGCATTTTGGACTGGACCGTCTACGTACACATCGAACTTAAGCCCAAAACATAGATGACCTATCAGATACCAATGGTAGCCAATTTAGACAAGTAATTTGCCAAGTTACCCCAATTGGATACGACATCATTGACGCCAACTTATGATTGGTTGTAGGACCGAATCTCCGTTCAGACTATCACTAGTAAGGCTCATTACGCCTATCTATCGACATGTGTTTAACCATTTCCATCTTGAGATAAACCCCTCTTGGGTCTATTACCATTTTGATTTATGCCCCAATCGGGTTTGACATTCACCTGGCCAATGCCTCAATTTGGGGTAAATGTATTCCAATCTTATGCCCCGCTTTGGATGTCATGAAACTTTGACCTATACCCTTGTTGGTCCATCACCTTTTTGGTTTGTCCCACTTTGAATCCATTAACATTTTAATTATGCCCCAGTTTAGGGTGCACTGATATTTTTGTTGTGCCCCAATTTAGGGTATACTAACATTTTGGTTTTGCCCCAGTTTAGGGTGCACATGAAGTTCATTTTCAGGTTTACCTTAATTTTGGGATATAATTGACCACATGGTCTTCCTTTTCATCCTGGATTTTGGGAGGTGGGTGGGACATTCTTGAAGGTTCAAGGGCTACTCCTTTGAGTTTGGGTCACCTTGGGTGATGAAAGTAATTTGGGAGTCAACACTCCGTCGGTCAAAGTGGCTCGCGCCAAGGGTGAATGAAATGCTTTCAAATCTCGGTTTTTTCCATTTAAATTTGGCAGGTATGCTAGTATGGGAAAGAAACATGTAATCTCTCAGAATCTATGATTCAGCTTTCTAATCTCTTGGATTCCTTAACTCCGATCTTGGAATTCAATTCCGCTCTGTAATATTTGGGCTCTCAATATACCGGTCTTCCAACCATTCCAACATTTTGAGATACAAAAGTCCTCCTTATGACCATGAACCGAGACATGAACCGGTGAAGATGAGACCTTCTTATGAGAGGATGTAATAAGAGTGGATGCTTTGTCTACACACTCAGGTGTTCTCTTAAGTCTAGACAATTATATCCTCCCTAGTTCAACCTTTCTTTCTTTTATTTTTATTTTTTTTATTTTTTTATTTTTGTTTTTTTTTTAATTTTATTTTTATATAAACAATGAACGAAGGTTAAGACTCAGAAGTGACTGGACACGAGAAGAATACACATACATACAAGCTGACTCGACCAAACAAAATTAGCTCCTTCATGAAAATCGACCATTAGACATCATCTGTAACAATTTATTTGTATTTGAATAACCCCATGATTGGTCTTGGGGCCTCAAGATTTTGAAAGGATCATTGTAGCACCAAGGTTCGACCATGTGGTTCATCAAATTTCAAGAAATTGAAATGGATATGCTTATTTGTAGTTTTCATGATGGATGACAAAAGCGGTTCATGAATGAAAAAACCGATAAATTTCTACTTGATCACAGTATCTATACCGTGACGAAGATTTTCGATCGTTTTTGAGATTGATGTATCAATATTGAACGGTCAACACAATGAGCTTTGTACGATGGAGGGCGTGTATAGACCGCCCACACTAATGTGTATGCGGGTATACGTAACCCTCACGCTCCCAACAAGTGAGAGACAAGACTACTCAAGTGTGGATCCAAACATGTTGACAATTCAAGGACAAAAACGGGCAGAACTTCGACGCCTCGGATGTAAATATTATGATCGAGTAGATTTTACCATGTTGGTTCAAAGATGGACCAAAAATAACATACATATGGCTCAAACCCGGGTTAGGACAGAAAAGGCCACCTTGACGAGGACGGGGTAACCTATCACCAAATGCTCGATGAATAATGGGCCCCCATTCCCTTTATATACTATGTTGCAAGGATCCAAGCGACGTGGAGTAGCATAACGCATTCCCAGCGGACCCAAGAAACGCCGTTAGAGGCTGCTCGCCCGATCGTGGTCTCACAAAGTACAGCCAAGGCGTGTGTTTCTCCTAGCGGGCTGCCCCACATGCATGGGACCCGGTTCGGCTACTCGCACGAAAGTGTGACTGAACCCATTCCCCCCAAAGCAATATGTACAAACAATAAATATAGTACCCTAGATCTAGCATCAAATGTCAAGCAAATCAATATAAGGAAAGTATCCTAGGAGTCTGAATATTAATCCCCAGTGGAGTCGCCACCGTGAGGACAATGGGAACCAAGTTGCTAAGTTATTCTAAACTAGGGTTCAGCCAATCATGTTTTAAAGTAAATAAACAAGCAAATGGAATGTACAATATTTTACAAAGGAACCGAACCAAAGATGGTTCGGTCTTGGACTGAATCCGAGATGTGTAAGACATCTCAAACCCGCCTACGTATTCCAATCCTGGAAATCAAGTCCAAAAACGTAGTTCGAAAACAGGTTGTGTGATTAAAGATTATGGAAGTGATTTATGCATTTGCTTCAATTAGATTTTTTTTGTTCAAGTTGAAGTTTATGCTGGATGTATGGTTGATGGGTGGCTTTGTACCGTATTTGGGTTTCCCAAATTGCCTACGTATTCTAGGGTTTGCCCTAGAAATCAGGTATGACGTAGTTCGAAAATTTGTGAGAGTCATATTTGGAATGTGTACCAAATCCTTCTAATTTTGTCAATAAGATCTAGGAATGAGACCTAAATTCCTACCATTTTTATTTGGGATGTGTACCAAATTCTTTCTATTTTTGTTAATAGGATCTAGGGATGAGACCTAAATTCCTACCATTTTTATTTGGGATGTGTACCAAATTCTTTCTATTTTTGTTAATAGGATCTAGGGATGAGACCTAAATTCCTACCATTTTTATTTGGGATGTGTACCAAATTCTTTCTATTTTTGTTAATAGGATCTAGGGATGAGACCTAAATTCCTACCATTTTTATTTGGGATGTGTACCAAATTCTTTCTATTTTTGTTAATAGGATCTAGGGATGAGACCTAAATTCCTACCATTTTTATTGTTTCCATTTTTAGGTTTCTAGGGTTTCCTATCCCTTTTCATTGTGATTTTCATTTTTTAGGGTTTCATACCCTAATTATTCTCTTTATTCTGGGGTTTATTTTTCCCTAATTATTCTTTTCATTTTTAGGGTTTCACTACCCTAATTGTTCAATTCTTTCCATCTTAGGGTGTATCCTGCCCTAGTTGTTGTACAATGTAAACAATCTAACAAAGCAATATGAGCTTAAATATAGCAGTGTAAGCTTCCAAATATAGCATGTTGGAAATATATTCAAATTTAGCAACACATCAGTCAAAAATGGAAAGTGAGCATGTGAATCAATACAAACATGGTAAGTGTGCATCCAAACATTGCAGTAATATGTGAGCAAGTGTAGTAGACAAATATGGCAATAAGCATGTGTAGTATTCCAAAACAGCAAGAATCATGGCAATGTGATTATTCCAATTATGGCAGTGTAACCATTACAATTATGGCAGTGTAACCATTACAATTATAGTAGTGTATGCACACGAGCATCCGAACATAGCATAGCATCAAATATGACATGTGAGAAACAACCAAAGCATATGAGAATCAATCAAAACATGATGGAACACGTAGCAAGATGACAGCTTTGTCAGGCTGGACCAAAATGGGCACATAGGGCACTGTACTTACTCAAAAAATTCTTAAAAGATATCCCTGGAAAGAAGACTCAGAGGCCAACATTTTGTCTCAAGGAAGCTAATCCTAAAAGAGAACATAGGTAGGTCGAAAACATTCCCCAAGTACAGGCAAATACATTGGTCAGGTCTGTTCCAGATTTTTGACCAGTTGCACCATAAATTCCAAATAAAATTCTATTCTTAATGAAAATTAAATACAGACATATGACTATGTAGATAACTGTATGATATAAAATTTCATTAAGAAAAACAAGTTAAAACAGTATATTTTCATTGGGAAAAAGGACTCTTTTCAATCATGCAAATCAGCACATCATGACAGATCTGAAATCAAAGCACTATGCACTTAAAAATTGATATCAATTTAAAGAAAAATGGAAAAAATATGAAACTAGTGCCATTTTTTAGAAGACTTTCATGTCTAAAAAGTTCATGTTAAGTGGATTTTCTGATTATGGTCATAAGGCCTTTGTCTAGAGACTTTCCGATGGAGGATTGCATTACATCCGAGAAAAATAGCAATGTAAAAGACAAATTGTTTGATATATTTCCCCAATTCCAAATGGAACGAAATTTTTAGGGTAGTCTTCTATCATATCAGAGAGACTCCCATAAAATTTTGGGCTTCAAAATCTTAGAAAAAATACATATGATGTACGTCCTAAGTTTGAACCCTAAATCTGGAATTTTCAGATCAAAAAATCACTTTATGAAATTTACAAAAAACATCAAACATCATTGTATATCAATCAAAAATTCATCATTGAATAGCTTAGACAAATTATCATTCATGAAAAATGTTAGACATAGGAATCGTAACATTAACAAGCATGTAATAGAGCATTCATGATTGAGATTTCATGAAAATTAGCCTTTTTCAAGCAAAATTGGCATTCGGGCATTATAACGACCTCTAAATTTGTTTAGAGTACTAACCTTGGGCTCAAATCGAGCGAAACCGTTGATGAAGGGTGATTGGGGATTGTATCAATCCCCTTTGAATGTGAATCCTCCTTCGCCTCTCTTCTGCTTCTTTCTCTCTTCTCTTTCTTCTCTTTTCTTCTTCTCTTTCTTTCTTTTCTCTTTTCTCTCTCTTTCTTTCTTCCTCTCTCACGTTTTCTCTCTCTCACTCACGTTTCTCTCTCTCACCCACGTTTTCCTCTCTCTCTGCTCTGGAAAAAAGGATCCTCCCCTTGCCTATTTATAATTTTTCACTCATTTTCTAGAAGATACTTTTTTCTAAAAAAATTTTTTTTCCCTTTTTCTTTCCTTCCTTTTTTTCTTTCTTTCTTTCTCCTCTCTCTCTTTCACGTTTTCTTTCTAGAAAACGTGAAGGGGAATCTTTTTCCCCCTTTTTTCTTTTCTTTTTTTTCTTTTATTCCTCTCTCTTTTCTTTTTTCTTCTCAAGATCTTTTGGATTATCTCAAAACCCTAAATCCCCTTCTCTTTCACGTTTTCTCTCTCCCCTCTTTTCTTTTTCTTCTCAAAACCTTTTTGGATTATCTCAAAACCCTAAATCCCCCTTCTCTTACACGTTTTTTCCTCCCCTCTTTCCTTTTTTTCCTCAAAAATCTTTTGGATTATCTCAAAACCCTAAATCCCCTTCTCTTTCACGTTTTCTCTCTCCCCCCTCTTTCCTTTTCTTCTTCTCAAAATCTTTTTGGATTATCTCAAAACCCTAAATCCCCTTCTCTTCCACGTTTTTTCTCTCCCCCTCTTTCCATTTTTTCTCAAAAATCTTTTGAATTATCTCCAAAACCAAAATCCCCCCTTCACTTTCACGTTTCTCTTTCCCCTCTTTCCTTTTTCTTCTCAAAATCTTTTGGATTATCATTTACATATAATAATATATATTATATGCACATATACACATATATTTAATAACATACATACATATATATATATATATATATATATATATATATATATATACATACATATATATAAGTATCTAATATATATAATATATATAAATACTATGCACATGAATGAACCGGTTCGAAACGGGTTGAGACCGACTTAGGTTGACTGAGTTAAACCGATATGGGTTGAGCTAGGTTGGACCAAAACCGGCTTGAACCGAGTTGACTGGATTAATTGGAATTAACCGGGTTTTCTCTCCTTGTCATTTCATGGGTCATTTCCGCTGTCATCCCGCATGGAATTTTCCGATGGCCTCTATTCCAAATTTTTTACGCTTCATTTTGTAGAACATTAAAAATGAGGAATATAGGAACTGGAATCACCCGAATCCGATGTAGAACGGAAAAGATATGCGGCTTTGAAGTTCCGACGATAATTTTGCATACAAGTTTGCATGGGACCCACCGGTGACTTCTACCCGGGATTTTTTACGTCCACTTTGTAGAACATCATGAATGAAGAATAATGGTCTTGGAATCATCCCGAATCCGATGTCGGATGATCAAGATATGATGATTTGAAATTCAAACAATCCAACTTAGGATAATTTGCATGAAGGCCCCTAGGATTATTTATAATAATTTCATAAACCTCCCCTCATATGTATCATCCGACTAAAATGGTCATATCTTCCTCATTTGATATCGAAATTGAGCAATTCGGTCTCGTTTCGAAGATAATTCTATGACCTACGCATCCATGCAAAATTATAACCCATGACCTTGCCGTGGACCCATTGAAAACTTCCCTCAAATTCACGGATCCATTGAAAACTTCCTCAAGTACACAGTCAAGAATCCAAACTTTCGATCACCTTTCTTCCTTTTGTTGTCCACACACCAGCAGGACTTTGTTTAGCTGGGATGGCAAAAATGGGGTGCTTACACTGTGCTGTGGTGTTGCGTAAGGACACATCGTGCTCATCCACTCGACCTTTGAGTTCTTCCTCGCACCCTTCTAACACATCGACCCTCTCTTGAGTGTCGGCCATGGCTAACTCCACTCGAGTTAGACGCGCTTCCATGGCAGCCACAATATCTACGGACTTGTCCTTGCTCCGCTTGCTCCTTGTGTTGGTATGAGCATCCCTTTCACGACCATGCTCTCCTTCCACGTTGTGATCTTCCACACTAGACATGGTGACGATGTTGCTTAAGCGTCTCCTTCGTAACCACGCTCTGATACCACTTGTCACGGCCTTAGTGTAACTAAGCCAACCGTGCGGCACTTAGTCGCTTGCAACCCTTCTTGAAGCACTAAGTCAGCCTAACCCCTTACTAAGAAAGAGAGCACACAATAGAGAATTATGGAAGATAAACTTGTATTGCAAAGGAACTCTTACAATGCTTGCTTGCTTGAGTGCCTTGGCCAAGTGAGGCCCTCCCTATTTATAGGCACCAAGGTGTACAATGAATGGTTAGGATTTGTACAAGTGTTATAAATCTAACGGTTGGGAACATTCTAGTATAAAAGTCTAGAATACTCCCACCTCCTTAGGAAAAGTCTAGAGAAACTCTATACAAGTGTGGAGGTTTCTAGAGAACCCCACATGAGCCTAAGTGTAGGGAATGTGTAGAGAATTCTAGAATATGGGCTTAACCTATCAACCCATGTGTCCATCCATGGACCTTGTAGACGGAGCGGGTCACGGGTCGTGACACTGTGCTGCTTCTAGGACCTGCACTGGAATCTGTGCAGCCAGTTGCTGAGGTGTCTGAGGAGCTGGGTGGTTACCCACCGGTGCTGCACTGGCTTGCCCCGTGTGCATGGGTGCAGCCTGAGTGGCTTGAAACATTATTCGCATGACAACCTGCATCTGAGCCTGCGCATGTTGCATCTGCTGCAGTTGCTGTGCAAGATTCATTACCACTGTTGCTAGCTCTGGTGGTGGAGGTGGCAAGTTTGTAGGGTTTACCGGTTCTGGATTTTCTGGTACATGGGTATTCTCTTGACTAGTCTCCTCCACAGGTGGTGGTGGTGGGACTGTGTTTCGGGTCTGTCGGGTCACTCTACGTCCAGACATATTTCCTTCTGAGATGGGTGGTGCCTGAAAATCATCAAATCAGTGAGAAATCATTTATACTTCATGTAGGCACGCTAACCGATATAAAATTCAAAATCCTCAATTCATTCTGTAAAAAAATACTGTCTTTTCTATGTAGGGTCGATGGTGAGGGTCGATGGTATGTCCGACCCTTGGTATCCGACCCTGGGAATGACCTGTTCTTCCTGAGAGCTGAGGGTCGATGCGAGGGTCGATGGGTATCCGACCCTCAGTACGACCCTCGATTTTCTGTCAGATTCCCGAGAGCCGAGGGTCGATTGGAGGGTCGATCCGAGGGTCGTTGGTGTCAGTCGAATTGTCCGACCCTCGGACCAAAAATCAGATTTTTAAGATCCGATTTTGGGTCATTTCTCCCTATTCCTCCTCCGTTTCGACTCGTCTCTACTCTCTAAGTTGCTACAGTGCTACTCTACTGTTTTGAATCGGTTTGACTCCAAGTTTCGACGTCCACGTCATCACTACAGGTATGTCTTCCCATTTTTACCTGTTTTTAGGTTTCCATTTCTAGGTTTTCGCACGTTTAACTTGTATTTTCCAAATTAAACTTTTTCCAATCGTAAAAATTCGATTTTTGTTGGAGGCTTTTATTATTGGTGTCTGGAGGAACGAAAGCCCTCAAAAATTTCTGAGTTTCATCGGTTGGTCATCGAGAAACTTGAAATTTTCTCTTTTTGCCCTAATTTGTCGACATTTTTGATTTTTCTTGAATTTCTTCAAATTAGACATCGTTAGTTAAAATTTCCTACTGCATGTGGGTTGTAGGATATGTTTTATCCTACTTAAGTTCTTATGCCCACTTGTATGGCGAGAAATGGGGCTTTATGGTCAAATTACGTCGTTATTAAATCAAATTTCAGATTTTTATCCTATTAACTCCTTGTTTCCTTCCTCTTTCTTATTTTGCAGATACTATGGCTCGTACCAAAGTACCTAGGGTGCGTGATCCACTTCGCTTCCGTTCGAATGAAGCCGAGACAAAGTATGCTGACTATGCCCGTAAGAAGGTTGAAGGGGGTCGCATGGTGAACTTGGCTAAGCTAGCCTTGTTCAATGTAGAGGGAGCGTTTGGTGATATGGGGTGGCTCCCTGTAATCACATACGACGCGTGCACATGTCCAGACTTGGTACGCCAGTTCTATTGTAATCTCCAGGTGGTGGGGAATTACAATGACGTTGAGCACGGTCAGGAGTTGCGCATCACCAGTTATGTCAAGGGGGTGCACATTTCTTTTAATTATCGGCAACTGGCCGATCTGTTGGGCATTCCCTATGATGGCCCTATGGTGTACTGTACGCCGGGAGAGCCACAGTTTGTTGAGATGGAGATGAGGGCAGAGATCGACAACCAGTTGCTCCGTCCCAATAGATGGTAGATGAGAGCTTGCTACTTGCGTCCAGCTCCACGGGTCTTCTGCAAGATTATCCAGCATAATCTGATCCCGCAGAGTGGGCACTATGAGAGGGTGTCTCAGCTGACCCAGTTCTTGATCTACAGCATCTGCACTCGTCAGCCGGTCTGCCTTCCTTACATCATCATGCGGACAAAGATTAGTGCCACATTGTCCGGTCATAGGGGTAATCTACCCTATGGACGCATGATTACAGTGTTACTGACCCGTCTGGGGGTGGATCTGGTAGATGAGAAAATCCAGGAGAAGACCTCGCCTTTAGATTGGTAGGCTATCTGCAAGATGGGGCTGCGAGATGCTGAGGTTAGTGATGAGGAGAGGAACGCGATGGTGCGCCCTCACACTCGGGTCGAGATGGCTGATGCTGAGGCTGCTGCTGCTGCTAGAGCTCGTGGGGATCCGGTCAACGATGACGATCGCATGTATATGGATGTCGACGCGATACCCCCGCCATCACCCACACAGGCGGATGGAGTTGGTACATCTTCTGCGGCGGCTCCTGCACCTGAGGCCGGTCCTTCTCATCCACCTTCTGATATGATGGAGATATTGCGTGAGCTCAGGGATGCTCAGTGCAGGTATGATTTGAGGATGGATGAGCTGTTGGCTACTCAGCACGCATCAGACGCACGGATGGGAGAGCTCCTAGAGGTGCAGCGTGCGACTGATCAGAGGATAGTCGGTCTCACGGCTAGTCTACAGACGACCGAGACCCAGATTGCCTGGTTGACTAGAGTCTATGCTGAGGACTACGACAGAGACCATGAGGCAACGCCTCCTCCTTCGCCTCCAGCTTCCTGAGTGTACTTTTATTTTTCCTTGTACTACAGAGTAACTGTCTGGGTTGTGGACTGTACTCTACTTTAGCGATGTATATACGTTTTGTTTCTCTCACTCATTGTATGTAACTTGTTTTCCCTTTAATAGATGCATTATTCTCTTTTTAATTTGGTTTCAATCATCACTTGTGCTTACAGTGTGTTTGTATTAAAGCTTTTAATTTATCCTATCTCAGTTCACAATGGTCTTGAATGTGTGTCAATTCGGCGGGCAAGGCCTAAGACGCTCTGATACCAAGTTGTCACACCCCAATTTTGGTCTAACCAGAATGGTGTGATGAACCGCTAACCAACCAACGGTTCAACCAGGATCTCTAATAAGCTATCCCCGCGTTATCCAAACTTTCACCCATCCATAATCATAATCAGAGTAATACATAATAGTAGAAAATCTATAATAAAATGAACTGAGCAACTAAGATGATATCATTAATTTAATAGCAAATTATTCTGTTCTCAACTGAGACATAAATATTTAAATACCAAATACATGTCTTTATAAATACGATGAAAGAAACCTATAAAAATATCTAATCAAATACACACGAGTTGCACTCGCAAGAGGAGTCGTGTGTATCATCTTCAGCTCCAGCATCCATTGCTGCTATATTCCCATATAGAGATGCGTTCATATAATCTTCAACTATGTAACCTGCATCATCAAGTAAAAATATTAGACGTCGAGGGGTGAGCACACAACATGGCTCAGTGAGTAGCCAAAACGATGCAACATTACATATGCATGCAAAAAGTCAATTTATATCTTTGGTCTGGTTTAAAGTTTGAAATATCCAATAGAAATGTTGAGGTAGCCAAAGTTCGCGTTTATTGACTCCGCCTCTATACACGAGTGTGTGACGTTACCCGAAGATCACGTTTACCGTCAACTCACATGCACCCAATCATGAACATTATATAACAAAGGTTACGTTTATTGCTATATAGTGCCATACCAACACGTAAGCCCCAGTTGGCGAGGGCTGCAAACTGGGCTCGCAACTAACCAATCCTAATGCCAAACAGTGTATCCAAGGCCTCACCCCAGCATCCCTCAGAATGTCCATAGAGATAGAGCTAAGCCCCCCGGTAGAGTCAGAGACTACAAGGACCGAGACCACCTCCCCTGATACCCTACGACATAATAGTTCTGCTAAAGTAATGGCGATACGACGATGCTAATGCATAAGACTTGAGTTAGAGATAGAGCTAAAGTGCTGAGACCCGCCAAAGGTTAACGTTTATTGACGTTCTCATCACACCACCCCTGATCCTCGCTCGCATCAAGCACATCAACCACACACATACAAGCACATGCCTATTCCTATCATCATCATCATCATCATGTTATAAACAATAAAGTAAATATGCATGAACAAGTAATAGAAATATTGGATGGCATGCTGTATGCACATTACAAACATATTCGCATAGAATCTATCATAGCATAGGACTCAAAAATAGAAAATAGTTTATTATTAACCAATTTAGTTTGGAGTTGAGGTTCCTCACCTTCTAA
>CM053274.1:9747849-9752849 GCA_028583415.1 Protea cynaroides | reverse complement strand
TGAGGAATGGGGAATTGGGGGGGGGGATGGGGAATGGGGAATTGGGGGGGGGCAAGCCACAACAAGGCATATGTTTGTGGGTCTTATGAACTACTCTAGAAGACTCCTTAAAAGTCCCAACCCACTTGCAATGCCTTCAATCATGGGGCCCTGCACATGCTTGCGGGTGTGCATGAACGGTCACAAGGAATCTTGCAGTCATAGCTGCACACTGCTGCACATGCTGTGCAACAAAATGCAGCCACGCCTACAAGCATGTGTGACGATGTGCATGCACGCCTACAAGCATGAGGGGCCATACCCTTCTCTTTCGCAGGGCTTTTTTACGGCCACGTGTTTCTCCCGAAGGGTCATCAGCAGCAACCGCTGGGCACTATCTTTCCAAGCCACAACAAGCATAAACCAAAGCACGAGCCATACCACGAGGGGGGATGGGAGGGGGGTTGGGGAGAGGGAAGTGAGCCATGAACTTTTCTAGAACACTACCCAAAAGCCACAACCTAGCTTAAGAGGGAAACCCGTGTGGCACCGCTTGCGGCATGGGCCGAAACCCACACCTAGGCCATTACCTCCTCTTCCGCAGGTTTTTTTTATGGCCACGTGTTTCTCTCGAAGTGTCATTAGCAGCAACACCTGGGAATTTGCCATACCACGAGCCATACCACGAGGGGGGAGGGGAGGGGAGGGGGGATGGGGAATGGGGAATTGGGGGGGCAAGCCACAACAAGGCATATGTTTGTGGGTCGTATGAACTTCTCTGGAAGAGTCCTTAAAAGTCCCAACCCACTTGCAATGCCTTCAATCATGGGGCCCTGCACATGCTTGCGGGCATGCATGAACGGTCACAAACAAGCTTGCAGTCATAGATCCACACTGCTGCACATGCTGTGCAACAAAATGTAGCCACGCCTACATGCATGTGTGACGATGTGCATGCACGCCTACAAGCATGAGGGGCCATACCCTCCTCTTTCACAGGGCTTTTTTACGGCCACGTATTTCTCCCGAAGGGTCATCAGCAGCAACCGCTGGGCACTGTCTTTCCAAGCCACAACAAGCATAAACCATAGCACGAGCCATACCACGAGGGGGGATGGGAGGGGGGTAGGGGGGAGGGAAGTGAGCCATGAACTTTTCTAGAACACTACCCAGAAGCCACAACCTAGCTTAAGAGGTAAACCCGTGAGGCACCGCTTGCGGCATGGGCCGAAACCCGCACCTAGGCCATTACCTCCTCTTTCGCAGGGCTTTTTTATGGCCACGTGTTTCTCTCGAAGGGTCATTAGCAGCAACACCTGGGAATAAACCATACCACGAGCCATACCACGAGGGGGGAGGGGGGGGAGGGGAATTGGGGGGGGCAAGCCACAACAAGGCATATGTTTGTGGGTTGTATGAACTTCTCTGGAAGACTCCTTAAAAGTCCCAACCCACTTGCAATGCCTTCAATCATCGGGCCCTGCACATGCTTGCGGGCGTGCATGAACGGTAACAAGCAAGCTTGCAGTCATAGCTGCACACTGCAGCACATGCTGTGCAACAAAATGCAGCCACGCCTACAAGCATGTGTGACGATGTGCATGCACGCCTACAAGCATGTGGGGCCATACCCTCCTCTTTCGCAGGGCTTTTTTACGGCCACGTGTTTCTCTCGAAAGGTCATCAGCAGCAACCGCTGGGCACTGTCTTTCCAAGCCACAAGAAGCATAAACCATTGCACGAGCCATACCACGAGGGGGGATGCGAGGGGGGTAGGGGGGAGGGAAGTGAGCCATGAACTTTTCTAGAACACTACCCAGAAGCCACAACCTAGCTTAAGAGGGAAACCCGTAAGGCACCGCTTGCGGCATGGGCCGAAACCCACACCTAGGCCATTACCTCCTCTTTCGCAGGGCTTTTTTATGGCCACGTGTTTCTCTCGAAGGGTCATTAGCAGCAACACCTGGGAATAAACCATACCACGAGCCATACCACGAAGGGGGAGGGGAGGGGAGGGGGGATGGGGAAAGGGGAATTGGGGGGGGGGGCAAGCCACAACAAGGCATATGTTTGTGGGTCATATGAACTTCTCTGGAAGAGTCCTTAAAAGTCCCAACCCACTTGCAATGCCTTCAATCATCGGGCCCTGCACATGCTTGCGGGGGTGCATGAACGGTAACAAGCAAGCTTGCAGTCATAGCTGCACACTGCTGCACATGCTGTGCAACAAAATGCAGCCACGCCTACAAGCATGTGTGACAATGTGCATGCACGCCTACAAGCATGAGGGGCCATACCCTCCTCTTTCGCAGGGCTTTTTTACGACCACGTGTTTCTCTGGAAGGGTCATCAGCAGCAACACCTGGGAATAAACCATACCACGAGCCATAGCACAAGGGGGGAGGGGAGGGGGGGGGATGGGGAATGGGGAATTGGGGGGGGGGGGCAAGCCATAACAAGGCATATGTTTGTGGGTCGTATGAACTTCTCTGGAAGACTCCTCAAAAGTCCCAACCCACTTGCAATGCCTTCAATCATGGGGCCCTGCACATGCTTGTGGGCGTGCATGAACGGTCACAAGCAAGCATGCAGTCATAGCTGCACACTGCTGCACATGCTGTGCAACAAAATGCAGCCATGCCCGCAAGCATGTGTGATGATGTGCATGTACGCCTACAAGCATGAGGGGCCATACCCGAATGCCTATCCAATGATGTGCGGGCATATACCCACAAGCTTATGCCTCGATGTGCATCCATGCCCGCAAGCATTTGCACATGTGTGCAGGCGGAGTGCCTAACAATGTGCAATCGGCCCCATTGTTCATCCGAGACCAACCGATGCACATGTAACCTTCGACTTGACCACACATAAGCCCACACACATACACATCATGCATACGAGGGACCAACCGAACCACCCGCACATAGCTTCATTTGGCCGACCAACTGTGCCCACAGGCTGCCCATGGCGCCCAGCCTTGTGCACGCGTGGCTGTCCAAGGCAGCTTGCCAGGGCACATGGCATACACATCATGAATACGAGGGACCAACCGAACCACCCGCACATAGCTTCATTTGGCCGACCAACTGTGCCCACAGGCTGCCCATGACGCCCAGCCTTGTGCGCGCGTGGCTGCCCAAGGCAACCTGCCGGGGCGTGTGGCATACACATCATGCATACAAGGGACCAACCGAACCACCCGCACATAGCTTCGTTTGGCCGACCAACTGTGCCCACAGGCTGCCCATGGCGCCCAGCCTTGTGCACGCATGGCTTCCCAAGGCAGCCTGCCGGGGCGCATGGCCGCCTACGGTGGCAACCATACCGCCCACGGCATGGGTACGACGTGCTTTTATTGGGACGAGTACCTTATCAGCAAGGTTTCACCGTGCCATGCCTCGTTTGCGCATGCCTTCCTTGCCCACGCAGCCCCCGTGGCAGCCGCTTGCCTGCCCATGCATGCCCACCCCCCTTGAGGGGACCCCCCCTCAAGGTACCTCTTAAGCTTTTTGCACTTTTCCAGAAGGAGACATCACCTATTTCAAAAAATCATACTGGCCTTTTTTGGAGCTACAAACATCTAAATATGATGAAACATGGTAGGATTGTAGAGACAAATTCAAGGTTTCATTTAAAAAAAATTTCATAATTTTTCGATAATTATTTTATTTTTTATAAATTTTTTTTAATGAAAAATTCAAAAAATCACGAAAAATTTATTTTATTGAATTTTTTAATGGGACCAGTTTTACATGTCTCAGAACATTCCATAGAATTTATAGGAAAATAACTGGAACATTCAGAAAAGGTTTGATATTTTTTTATATTTTATGATTAGTATCTCAGTTAACTTTACCGATAACTCATAAAAGCACACTATAAGATTGAAAAATATACAAGCAATCCATACTTTGATCACCAAAAAACCTTTTGCAAGGTGTTTTCAAACATAAAGATCATTTTGCACGAGAGAATTAGAAAAAGTATGATACGTTGTGCTTACCCATGCACGTCGTGGTGCAACCATGCCCATGGCTGTGGCCGTGACTGCACCATGTGTGTGGTAGTGGCCCATGGCTGTGGGCGTGACTGCACCTTGTGTGTGGCAGTGGCCATGGATGTGGCCATGTGTGTGGCCATCCCAACCTCAAGTGTGGCTGTGACCATGTGTGTGGCCGTGGCACAAGGTTGTGGCATGGGCAGCACCATGTGCGTGGCCGTGGCCTTGGCTGTGCCCATGGCTGCCCCATGAGGGTGGCCATGGCACTGGCTATGGCCATGGCTGCCCCATGTGGGTGGCCGTGGCTGTGCGTCATGTGCGTGGCCGTGACGCTGCGTATGCCCATCGCTGCCCCATGTGGGTGGCCACGGCACTGCCTATGCCCGCGCCGCATGGCTGCCCCATGTGTGTGGCCGTGGCACTGGCTGTGCGCACTGTGTGCATGGCCACGACACTGGCTGCGCGCACAATGTGCGCGGCCGTGACACTCACGGCCGTGCGCATGGATGCACGTGCCATGTACTTGGCCGTGGTGTTGGCTGCGCGCACCATGTGCGTGGCCATGACAAGGCTGCGCGCACCATGTGCGAGGCCGTGACACTGGCTACGCGCACCATGTGCGTGGTCGTGACACTGGTTGCACGCATCATGTGCGTGGCCGTGGCCCTGGCTGGGTGCCCATGGCTGCCCCATGTGTGTGACTGTGGGCTCTGGCTAGGTGCTAATGGCAGCCCCATGACTCTGCCCATGGCCATGGCTGCCCCATATGGGTGGCTGTGGCTGTGCGCATGGGCGCCCATGTGCGTGGCCGTGGCACTGCCTATGCCCATGGCTGCCCATGGGAACCCAGCGATGGCCATGGGCAGAGTCTTGGGGCTGCCATTGGCACCTGGCAGGGCCAAGACCACACACATGGGGCAGCCATGGGCACCCAGCCAGGGCCACGGCCACACACGCAGGGCAGCCATGGGCACCTTGCCAGGGCCACGGCCACACACATAGGGCAGCCATGGGAACC
>CM053274.1:9735349-9740349 GCA_028583415.1 Protea cynaroides | reverse complement strand
TTGTGGGTCGTATGAACTTCTCTCGAAGACTCCTTAAAAGTCCCAACCCACTTGCAATGCCTTCAATCATGGGGCCCTGCACATGCTTGCGGGCGTGCATGAACGGTCACAAGTAAGCTTGCAGTCATTCCTGCACATTGCTGCACATGCTGTGCAACAAAATGCAGCCACGCCTACAAACATGTGTGATGATGTGCATGCACGCCTACAAGCATGAGGGGCCATACCCTCATCTTTCATTGGGCTTTTTTACGGCCACGTGTTTCTCTCAAAGGGTCATCAGCAGCAACCGCTGGGCACTGTCTTTCCAAGCCACAACAAGCATAAACCATACCACGAGCCATACCACGAGGGGGGATGGGAGGGGGGAAGGGGGGAGGGAAGTGAGCCATGAACTTTTCTATAACACTACCCAGAAGCCACAACCTAGCTTAAGAGGGAAACCAGTGAGGCACCGCTTGCGGCATGGGCCGAAACCCACACCAAGGCCATTACCTCCTCTTTCGCAGGGCTTTTTTACGGCCACGTGTTTCTCTCGAAGGGTCATCAGCAGCAACCGCTGGGCACTGTCTTTCCAAGCCACAACACGCATAAACCATACCACGGGCCATACCACGAGGGGGGATGGGTGGGGGCAAGGGGGGAGGGATGTGAGCCATGAACTTTTCTAGAACACTACCCAGAAGCCACCACCTAGCTTAAGAGGGAAACCCGTGAGGCACCGTTTGCGGCATGGGCCAAAACCCACACCTAGGCCATTACCTTCTCTTTCGCAGGGCTTTTACGGCCACGTGTTTCTCTCGAAGGGTCATCAGCAGCAACACCTGGGAAAAAACCATACCACGAGCCATACCACGAGGGGGGAGGGGAGGGGAGGGGGGATGGGGAATGGGGAATTGGGGGGGGGGGGGGGGCAAGCCACAACAAGGCATATGTTTGTGGGTCATATGAACTTCTATGGAAGACTCCTTAAAAGTCCCAACCCACTTGCAATGCCTTCAATCATGGGGCCCTGCACATGCTTGCGGGCGTGCATGAACGGTCACAAGTAAGCTTGCAGGCATAGCTGCACATTGCTGCACATGCTGTGCAACAAAATGCAGCCACGCCTACAAGCATGTGTGACGATGTGCATGCACGCCTACATGCATGAGGGGCCATACCCTCCTCTTTCGCAGGGCTTTTTTACGGCCACTTGTTTCTCTCGAAGGGTCATCAGTAGCAACCGCTGGGCACTGTCTTTCCAAGCCACAATAAGCATAAACCATACCACGAGAAATTCCACGAGGGGGGATGGGAGGGGGGAAGGGGGGAGGGAAGTGAGCCATGAACTTTTCTAGAACACTACCCAGAAGCCACAACCTAGCTTAAGAGGGAAACCCGTGAGGCAGCGCTTGCGGCATGGGCCGAAACCCACACCAAGGCCATTACCTCCTCTTTCGTGGGGCTTTTTTACGGCCACGTGTTTCTCTCGAAGGGTCATCAGCAGCAACACCTGGGAATAAACCATACTACGAGCCATACCACGACTTGGGAGGGGAGGGGAGGGGGGGATGGTGATGGGGAATGGGGAATGGGGAATTAGGGAATTGGGGGGCAAGCCACAACAAGGCATATGTTTGTGGGTCGTTTGAACTTCTCTGGAAGACTCCTTAAAAGTCCCAACCCACTTGCAATGCCTTCAATTATGGGGCCCTGCACATGGTTGCGGGTGTGCATGAACGGTCACAAGCAAGCTTGCAGTCATAGCTGCACACTGCTGCACATGCTGTGCAACAAAATGCAGCCATGCCCGCAAGCATGTGTGACGATGTGCATGCATGCCTACAAGCATGAGGGGCCATACCCGAATGCCTGTCCAACGATGTGCGGGCATAAACCCACAAGTTTGTGCCTCGGTGTGCATCCATGCCCCCAAGCATGTGGACATGTGTGCGGGCGGAGTGCCTATCAATGTGCAATCGGCCCCATTGTTTGTCCGAGACCAACTGATGAACATGTAACCTTCGACATGACCACCCATAAGCCCACACACATGCACATCATGCATTCGAGGGCCCAACCGAACCACCCGCACATAGCTTCTTTTAGCCGACCAACTGTGCCCACAGGCTGCCCATGGCGCCCAACCTTGTGCACGCGTGGCTGCCCAAGACAACCTGCCGGGGCGCATGGCATACACATCATGCAAACGAGGGACCAACCGAACCACCCGCACATAGCTTCATTTGGCCGACCAACTGTGCCCACAGGCTGCCCATGGCGCCCAGCCTTGTGCGCGTGTGGCTGCCCAAGGCAGCCTGCCGGGGCGCATGGCATACACATCATGCATACGAGGGACCAACCGAACCACCCGCACATAGCTTCGTTTGGCTGACCAACTGTGCCCACAGGATGCCCATGGCGCCCCGCCTTGTGCGTGCGTGGCTGCCCAAGGCAGCTTGCCGGGGCGCATGGCCGCCTACGGTGGCAACCATACCGCCCACGGCATGGGTACGACGTGCTTTCATTGGGACGAGTACCTTATCGGCAAGGTTTCACAGTGCCATGCCTCGTTTGCGCATGCCTACCTTGCCCACGCAGCCCCCGTGGCAGCCGCTTTCCTGCCCATGCATGCCCACCCCCTTGAGGAGACCCCCCCTCAAGGTACCTGTTAAGCTTTTTGCACTTTTCTAGAAGGAGACATCACCTATTTCAAAAAATCATACTGGCCTTTTTTGGAGCTACAAACATCCAAATATGATGAAACTTGGTAGGGTTGTAGAGAAAAATTCAAGGTTTCATTTAAAAAAAATTTCATAATTTTTCGATTATTATTTTTTTATTAATTTTTTAATAAAAAATTCAAAAAATCACCAAAAATTTATTTTATTGAATTTTTTAATGGGACCAGTTTTACATGTCTCAAAAAATTCCATAGAATTTATAGAAAAATAACTGGAACATTCACAAAAGGTTTGATATTTTTTTATATTTTATGATTAGTATCTCAGTTAACTTTACCGATAACTCATAAAAGCACACTATAAGATTGAAAAATATACAAGCAATCCATACTTTGACCACCAAAAAACCTTTTGCAAGGTGTTTTCAAACAAAAAGACCATTTTGCATGTGAGAATTAGAAAGAGTATGATACGTTGTGCCCATGCACATCGTGGTGCAAGCGTGCCCCATGGCTATGGGCGTGACTGCACCATGTGTGTGGCAGTGGCCCATGGCTGTGGGCATGACTGCACCATGTGTGTGGCAGTGGCCATGGCTGTAGCCATGTGTGTGGCCATCCCAACCTCAAGTGTGGCTGTGACCATGTGTGTGGCCGTGGCACATGGCTGTGGCATGGACAGCACCATGTGCGTGGCCATGGCCTTGGATATGCCCATGGCTGCTCCATGAGGGTGGCCATGGCACTGGCTATGGCCATGGCTGCCCCATGTGGGTGGCCGTGGCTGTGTGTCCTGTGCGTGGCCGTGACACTGCCTTTGCCCATGGCTGCCCCATGTGGGTGGCCGTGGCACTGCCTATGCCCGTGCCGCATGGCTGGCCCATGTGCCTGGCCGTGGCACTGGCTGTCCGCACTGTGTGCGCGGCCATGACACTGGCTGCGCGCACAATGTGCGCGGCAATGACACTGGCTGCGCGCACAATGTGCGCGGCCATGACACTGGTTGCGCACACAATGTGCGCGGCCGTGACACTCACGGCCGCGCACATGGATGCACGCGCCATGTACTTGGCCGTGGCATTGGATGCGCGCACCATGTGCGTTGCCATGACCAGGCTGCGTGCACCATGTGCGTGGCCGTGACACTGGTACGCGCATCATGTGCGTGGCCGTGACACTAGCTGCGTGCATCATGTGCGTGGCCGTGGCCCTGGATGGGTGCCCATGGCTGCCCCATGTGTGTAACCGTGGCTCTGGCTAGGTGCTAATGGCTGCCCCATGACTCTGCCCATGGCCATGGCTGCCCCATGTGGGTGGCCGTGGCTGTGCGCATGGGCGCCCATGTGCGTGGCCGTGGCACTGCCTATGCCCATGGCTGCCCATGGGCACCCAGCCATGGCCATGGGCAGAGTCTTGGGGCTGCCATTGGCACCTGCCAGGGCCAAGGCACACACATGGGGCAGCCATTGGCACCTAGCCAGGGCCACGGCCACACACACAGGGCAGCCATGGGCACCTAGCCAGGGCCACGGCCACACACATGGGGCAGCCAATGGGCACCCAGCCATGGCCATGGGCAGAGTCATGGGGCTGCCATTAGCACCTAGCCAGAGCCACGGTCACACACATGGGGCAGCCATGGGCTCCCAGCCAGGGCCACGGCCACGCACATGATATGCGCTGCCAGTGTCACGGCCACGCACATGATGCACGCAGCCAGTGTCACGGCCACACACATGGTGCGCGCAGCCTTGTCATGGCCACGCACATGGAGCGCGCAGCCAATGCCACGGCCAAGTACATGGCGCGTGCATCCATGCACCCGGCCGTGAGTGCCACGGCCGCGCACATTGTGCGTGCAGCCAGTGTCATGGCCGCGCAAATTGTGCACGCAGCCAGTGTCATGGCCGCGCACATTGTGTGCGCAGCCAGTGTCATGGCCGCGCACACAGTGTGCACAGCCAGTGCCACAGCCACGCACATGGGGCAGCCATGCTGCACGGGCATAGGCAGTGCCATGGCCACCCACATGGGGCAGCCATGAGCATAGGTAGTGCCACGACCACCCACATGGGGCAGCCCTGGGCATAGGCAGTGCCACGTCCACGCACATGGCTGCCCCATGTGTGTGGCCGTGGCACTGGTTAGGTGCCAATGGCAGCCCCATGACTTTGGCCTTGGGCCTTGTCTTAGGTGCCAAGGTACGAACTTAGACTAAAAACTTACTGCCAAGCACAAGGGTCATTAAGGCAAGTAGGTAGGTAGGTAGGTAGGTAGGTAGGTAGGTAGGTAGGTAGGTAGGTAGGTAGATAGGCACCCGAAAGCTAACGTACAA
>CM053274.1:9687849-9727849 GCA_028583415.1 Protea cynaroides | reverse complement strand
GGGGGGGCAAGCCACATCAAGGCATATGTTTGTGGGTCGTATGAACTTCTCTGGAAGACTCCTTAAAAGTCCCAACCCACTTGCAATGCCTTCAATCATGGGGCCCTGCACATGCTTGCGGGCGTGCATGAACGGTCACAAGCAAGCTTGCAACCATAGCTGCACACTGCTGCACATGCTGTGCAACAAAATGCAGCCACGCCTACAAGCATGTGTGACGATGTGCATGCACGCCTACAAGCATGAGGGGCCATACCCTCCTCTTTCGCGGGGCTTTTTTATGGCCACATGTTTCTCTCGAAGGATCATCAGTAGCAACCGCTGGGCACTGTCTTTCCAAGCCACAACAAGCATAAACCAATCCACGAGCCATACCACGAGGGGGGATGGGAGGGGGGAAGAGGGGAGGAAGTGAGCCATGAACTTTTCTAGAACACTACCCAGAAGCCACAACCTAGCTTAAGAGGGAAACCCGTGAGGCACCGCTTGCGGAATGGGCCGAAACCCACACCTAGGCCATTACCTCCTCTTTCGCAGGCATTTTTATGGCCACGTATTTCTCTCGAAGGGTCATCGGCGCAGAACCGCTGGGCACTGTCTTTCAAACCACAACAAGCATAAACCATACCACGAGCCATACCACGAGGGGGGATGGGAGGGGGGAAGGGGGGAGGGAAGTGAGCCATGAACTTTTCTAGAACACTACCCAGAAGCCACAACCTAGCTTAAGAGGGAAACCCGTGAGGCACCGCTTGTGGCATGGGCCGAAACCCACACCTAGGCCATTACCTCCTCTTTTGCAGGGCTTTATTACGGCCACGTGTTTCTCTCGAAGGGTCATCAGCAACAACACCTGGGAATAAACCATACCACGAGCCATACCACGAGGGGGGGGAGGGGAGGGGGGATGGGGAATGGGGAATTGTGGGGGGGGGCAAGCCACATCAAGGCATATGTTTGTGGGTCGTATGAACTTCTCTGGAAGACTCCTTAAAAGTCCCAACCCACTTGCAATGCCTTCAATCATGGGGCCCTGCACATGCTTGCGGGCGTGCATGAACGGTCACAAGCAAGCTTGCAGTCATAGCTGGACACTGCTACACATGCTGCGCAACAAAATGCAGCCACGCCTACAAGCATGTGTGACGATGTGCATGCAGGCCTACAAGCATG
The DNA here is from genome assembly GCA_028583415.1 of Protea cynaroides. Lineage (NCBI taxonomy): Eukaryota > Viridiplantae > Streptophyta > Magnoliopsida > Proteales > Proteaceae > Protea > Protea cynaroides. The sequence goes on along the minus strand of CM053274.1, from coordinate 9,726,676 downwards.
AGGGGCCATACCCTCCTCTTTCGCAGGGCTTTTTTACGGCCACGTGTTTCTCTCGAAGGGTCATCACACGAGCCATACCACGAGGGGGGATGGGAGGGGGGAAGGGGGGAGGGAAGTGAGCCATGAACTTTTCTAGAACACTACCCATAAGCCACAACCTAGCTTAAGAGGGAAACCCGTGAGGCACCGCTTGCGGCATGGGCCGAAACCCAAACCTAGGCCATTACCTCCTCTTTCCTAGGGGATTTTTACGGCCACATGTTTCTCTTGATGGGTCATTAGCAGCAACACCTGGGAATAAACCATACCACGAGACATACCATGAGGGGGGAGGGGAGGGGAGGGGGGATGGGGAATGGGGAATTGGGGGGGGGGGGGGCAAGCCACTACAAGGCAAATGTTTATGGGTCGTATGAACTTCTCTGGAAGACTCCTTAGAAGTCCCAACCCACTTGCAATTTCTTCAATCATGGGTCCCTGCACATGCTTGCGGGCGTGCAAGAACGGTCACAAGCAAGCTTGTAGTCATAGCTGCACACTGCTGCACATGCTGTGCAACAAAATGCAGCCACGCCTACAAGCATGTGTGACGATGTGCATGCATGCCTACAAGCATGGGGGGCCATACCCTCCTCTTTCGTCGGGCTTTTTTACGGCCACGTGTTTCTCTCGAAGGGTCATCAGCAGCAACCGCTGGACACTGTCTTTCCAAGCCGCAACATGCATAAACCATACCACGAGCCATACCACGAGGGGGGATGGGAGGGGGGAAGGGGGGAGGGAAGTGAGCCATGAACTTTTCTAGAACACTACCCAGAAGCCACAACCTAGCTTAAGAGGGAAACCCGTGATGCACCGCTTACGGCATGGGCCGAAACCCACACCTAGGCCTTTACCTCCTCTTTCGCAGGGCTTTTTTATGGCCACGTATTTCTCTCGAAGGGTCATCAGTAGCAACACCTGGGAATAAACCATACCATGAGCCATACCACGAGGGGGGAGGGGAGGGGAGGGGGGGATGGGGAATGGGGAATTGGGGGGAGGGGGGCAAGCCACAACAAGGCATATGTTTGTGGGTCGTATGAACTTCTCTGGAAGACTCCTTAAAAGTCTCAACCCACTTGCAATGCTTTTAATCAAGGGGCCCTGCACATGCTTGCGGGCGTGCATGAACGGTCACAAACAAGCTTGCAGTCATAGCTGCACACTACTGCACATGCTGTGCAACAAAATGCAGCCACGCCTACAGGCATGTGTGACGATGTGCATGCACGCCTACAAGCATGAGGGGCCATACCCTCCTCTTTCGCAGTGCTTTTTTTCGGCCACTTGTTTCTCTGGAAGGGTCATTATCAGCACCCGCTGGGCACTGTCTTTCCAAGCCACAACAAGCATAAACCATACCACGAGCCATACCATGAAGGGGGATGGGAGGGGGGAAGGGGGGATGGGAGGGGGGAAAGGGGGAGGGAAGTGAGCCATGAACTTTTATAGAACACTACCCAAAAGCCGCAAGCTAGCTTAAGAGGGAAACCCGTGAGGAACCGCTTGTGGCATGGGCCGAAACCCACACCTAAGCCATTACCTCCTCTTTCGCAGGGCTTTTTTACGGCCACGTATTTCTCTCGAAGGGTCATCAGCAGCAACACCTGGGAATAAACCATACCACGAGCCATACCACGAGGGGGGAGGGGAGGGGAGGGGGGGATGGGGAATGGGGAATTGGGGGGGGGGCAAGCCACAACAAGGCATATGTTTGTGGGTCGTATGAACTTCTCTGGAAGACTCCTTAAAAGTCCCAACCCACTTGCAATGCCTTCAATCATGGGGCCCTGTACATGCTTGCGGGCGTGCATGAATGGTCACAAGCAAGCTTGCAGTCATAGCTGCACACCGCGGCACATGCTGTGCAACAAAATGCAGCCACGCCTACAAGCATTCGTGACGATGTGCATGCACGCCTACAAGCATGAGGGGCCATACCCTCCTCTTTCGCAGGGCTTTTTTACGGCCACGTGTTTCTCTCGAAGGTTCATCAGCAGCAACCGCTGGGCACTGTCTTTCCAAGCTGCAACAAGCACAAACCATACCACGAGCCATACCACGAGGGGGGATGGGAGGGGGGAAGAGTGGAGGGAAGTGAGCAATGAACTTTTCTAGAACACAACCCAGAAGCCACAACCTAGCTTAAGAGGGAAACCCGTGAGGGACCGCTTGCGGCATGGGCCGAAACCCAAACCTAGGCCATTACCTCCTCTTTCACAGGGCTTTTTTACGGCCACGTGTTTCTCTCGAAGGTTCATCAGCAGCAACATCTGGGAATAAACCATACCACAAGCCATACCACGAGGGGGGTGGGGAGGGGAGGGGGGATGGGGAATGGGAAATTGGGGGGGGGGGGCATTCCACAACAAGGCATATGTTTGTGGGTACTTCTCTGGAAGACTCCTTAAAAGTTCCAACCCAGTTGCAATGCCTTCAATCAAGGGGCCCTGCACATGCTTGCGGGCGTGCATGAACGGTCACAAGTAAGCATGCAATCATAGCTGCACACTGCTGCACATGCTGTGCAACAAAATGCAGCCACGCCTACAAGCATGTGTGACGATGTGCATGCATGCCTACAAGCATGGGGGGCCATACCCTCCTCTTTCGCCGGGCTTTTTTAAGGCCACGTGTTTCTCTCGAAGGGTCATCAGCAGCAACCGCTGGACACTGTCTTTCCAAGCCGCAACAAGCATAAACCATACCACGAGCCATACCACGAGGGTGGATGAGAGGGGGAAAGGGGGGAGGGATGTGAGCCATGAACTTTTCTAGAACACTACCCAGAAGCCACAACCTAGCTTAAGAGGGAAACCCGTGAGGCAACGCTTGCAGCATGGGCCGAAACCCACACCTAGGCCATTACCCCTCTTTCGCAGGGCTTTTTTACCACCACGTGTTTCCCTCAAAGGGTCATCAGCAGAAACACCTGGGAATAAACCATACCACGAGCCATACCATGAGGGGGGAGGGGAGGGGAGGGGGGATGGGGAATGGGGAATTGGGGGGGGGGGGGGGGGGCTAGCCTCAACAAGGCATATGTTTGTGGGTCATATGAACTTCTCTAGAAGACTCCTTAAAATTCCCAACCCACTTGCAATGCCTTCAGTCATGGGGCCCTGCACATGCTTGCGGGCGTGCATGAACGGTTACAAGCAAGCTTACAGTCATAGCTGCACACTGCTGCACATGTTGTGCAACAAAATCCAGCCATGCCTACAAGCACGTGTGACGATGTGCATGCATGCCTACAAGCATGAGGGGCCATTCCCCCCTCTTTCGTAGGGCTTTTTTACGGCCACATGTTTCTCTCGAAGGGTCATCAGCAGGAACCGCTGGGCACTGTCTTTCCAAGCTGCAACAAGCATAAACCATACCACGAGCCATACCACGAGGGGGGATGGGAGGGGGGAAGGGGGGAGGGAAGTGAGCCATGAACTTCTCTAGAACACTACCCAGAAGCCACAACCTAGCTTAAGAGGGAAACCCGTGAGGCAACGCTTGTGGCGTGGGCCGAAACCCACACCTAGGCCATTACCTCCTCTTTCGCAGGGCTTTTTTATGGCCACGTGTTTCTCCCGAAGGGTCATCAGCAGCAACACCTGGGAATAAACCATACCACGAGCCATACCACGAGGGGGGAGGGGAGGGGAGGGGGGATGGTGAATGGGGAATTGGGGGGGGCAAGCCACAACAAGGCATATGTTTGTGGGTGGTATGAACTTCTCTGGAAGACTCCTCAAAAGTCCCAACCCACATGCAATGCCTTCTATCATGGGGCCCTCCCCATGCTTGCGGGCGTGCATGAACGGTCACAAACAAGCTTGCAGTCATAGCTCCACACTGCTGCACATGCTGTGCAACAAAATGCAGCCACGCCGACAAGCATGTGTGACGATGTGCATGCACGCCTACAAGCATGAGGGGCCATACCCTCCTTTTTCGCAGGGCTTTTTTACGGCCACGTATTTCTCTCGAAGGGTCATCAACAGCAACCGCTGGGCACTGTCTTTCCAAGCCACAACAAGCATAAACCATACCACGAGCCATACCACGAGGGGGGATGGGAGGGGGGAAGGGGGGAGGGAAGTGAGCCATGAACTTTTCTAGAACACTACCCAGAAGCCACAACCTAGCTTAAGAGGGAAACCCGTGAGGCAACGCTTGCGGCATGGGCCGAAACCTACACCTAGGCCATTACCTCTTCTTTCGCAGGGCTTTTTTACGGCCACGTGTTTCTCTCGAAGGGTCATCAGCAGCAACACCTGGGAATAAACCATACCACGAGCCATACCACGAGGGGGGAGGGGAGGGGAGGGGGGATGGGGAATGGGGAATTGGGGAGGGGGGGCAAGCCACAACAAGGCATATGTTTGTGGGTCGTATGAACTTCTCTGGAAGACTCCTTAAAAGTCCCAACCCACTTGCAATGCCTTCAATCATGGGGCCCTGCACATGCTTGCGGGCATGCACGAACGGTCACAAAAAAGCTTGCAGTCATAGCTGCACACGGATGCACATGCGGTGCAACAAAATGCAGCCACGCCTACAAGCATGTGTGACGATGTGCATGCATGCCTACCAGCATGAGGGGCCATACCCTCCTCTTTCGCAGGGCTTTTTTAAGGCCACGTGTTTCTCTCGAAGGGTCATCAGCAGCAACCGCTGGACACTGTCTTTCCAAGCCGCAACAAGCATAAACCATACCACGAGCCATACCACGAGGGTGGATGAGAGGGGGAAAGGGGGGAGGGATGTGAGCCATGAACTTTTCTAGAACACTACCCAGAAGCCACAACCTAGCTTAAGAGGGAAACCCGTGAGGCAACGCTTGCGGCATGGGCCGAAACCTACACCTAGGCCATTACCTCTTCTTTCGCAGGGCTTTTTTACGGCCACGTGTTTCTCTCGAAGGGTCATCAGCAGCAACACCTGGGAATAAACCATACCACGAGCCATACCACGACGGGGGAGGAGAGGGGAGGGGGGGATGGGGAATGGGGAATTGGGGGGGGGGGGCAAGCCACAACCAGGCATAAGTTTGTGGGTCGTATGAACTTCTCTAGGAGACTCCTTAAAAGTCCCCACCCACTTGCATTGCCTTCAATCATTGGGCCCTGCACATGCTTGTGGGCGTACATGAACGGTCACAAACAAGCTTGCAGTCATAGCTCCACACTGCTGCACTTGCTGTGCAACAAAATGTAGCCATGCCTACAAGCATGTGTTACGATGTGCATGCACGCCTACAAGCATGAGGGGCCATACCCTCCTTTTTCGCAGGGCTTTTTTACGGCCACGTATTTCTCTCGAAGGGTCATCAACAGCAACCGCTGGGCACTGTCTTTCCAAGCCACAACAAGCATAAACCATACCACGAGCCATACCACGAGGGGGGATGGGAGGGGGGAAGGGGGGAGGGAAGTGAGCCATGAACTTTTCTAGAACACTACCCATAAGCCACAACCTAGCTTAAAAGGGAAACCCGTGAGGCCCCGCTTGCGGCATGGGCCCAAACCCAAACCTAGGCCATTACCTCCTCTTTCGCAGGGCTTTTTTATGGCCACGTTTTTCTCTCGAAGGGTCATCAGCAGCAACACTTGGGATTAAACCATACCACGAGCCATACCACGAGGGGGGAGGGGAGGGGAGGGGGGGAAGGTGAATGGGGAATTGGGGGGGGGGGCAAGCCACAACAAGGCATATGTTTGTGGGTCGTATGAACTTCTGTGGAAAACTCCTTAAAAGTCCCAACCCACTTGCCATGCCTTCAATCATGGGGCCCTGCACATGCTTGCGGGAGGGCATGAACGGTCACAAGCAAGCTTGCAGTCATAGCTGCACACTGCTGCACATGCTGGGCAAAAAAATGCAGCCACGCCTACTAGCATGTGTGACGATGTGCATCCATGCCTACAAGCATGAGGGGCCATACCCTCCTCTTCCGCAGGGATTTTTTATGGCCACGTGCTTCTCTCGAAAGGTCAACAGCAGCAACCGCTGGGCACTGCCTTTCCAAGCCGCAACAAGCATAAACCACACCACGAGCCATACCACGAGGGGGGATGGGAGGGGGGAAGGGGGGAGGGAAGTGAGCCATGAACTTTTCTAGAACACAACCCAGTAGCCACAACCTAGCTTAAGAGGGAAACCCGTGAGGCAATGCTTGCTGCATGGGCCGAAACCCACACCTAGGCCATTACCTCCTCTTTCGCAGGGCTTTTTTATGGCCACGTGTTTCTCTCGAAGGGTCATCAGCAGCAACACCTGGGAATAAACCATACCACGAGCCATACCACGAGGGGGGAAGGGAGGGGAGGGGGGATGGGGAATGGGGAATTGGGGAGGGGGGGCTAGCCACAACAAGGCATATGTTTGTAGGTCGTATGAACTTCTCTGGAAGACTCCTTAAAAGTCCCAACCCACTTGCAATGCCTTCAATCATGGGGCCCTGCACATGCTTGCGGGCTTGCAAGAATGGTCACAAGCAAGCTTGCAGTCATAGCTCCACACTGCTGCACATGCTGTGCAACAAAATGTAGCCACGCCTACAAGCATGTGTGACGATGTGCATGCACGCCTACAAGCATGAGGGGCCATACCCTCCTCTTTCGCAGGGCTTTTTTACAGCCACATGTTTCTCTCGAAGGGTCATCAGCGGCAACCGCTGGGCACTGTCTTTCTAAGCCACAACAAGCATAAACCATACCACGAGCCATACCACGAGGGGGGATGGGAGGGGGGAAGGGGGGAGGGAAGTGAGCCATGAACTTTTCTAGAACACAACCCAGTAGCCACAACCTAGCTTAAGAGGGAAACCCGTGAGGCAATGCTTGCGGCATGGGCCGAAACCCACACCTAGGCCATTACCTCCTCTTTCGCAGGGCTTTTTTATGGCCACGTGTTTCTCTCGAAGGGTCATCAGCAGCAACACCTGGGAATAAACCATACCACGAGCCATACCACGAGGGGGGAAGGGAAGGGAGGGGGGATGGGGAATGGGGAATTGGGGGGGGGGGCTAGCCACAACAAGGCATATGTTTGTAGGTCGTATGAACTTCTCTGGAAGACTCCTTAAAAGTCCCAACCCACTTGCAATGCCTTCAATCATGGGGCCCTGCACATGCTTGCGGGCATGCATGAACAGTCACAAGCAAGCTTGCAGTCATAGCTGCACACTGCTGCACATGCTGTGCAACAAAATGCAGCCACGCCTACAAGCATGTGTGACGATGTGCATGCACGCCTACAAGCAAGAGGGGCCATACCCTCCTATTTCGTAGGGCTTTTTTACGGCCACGTGTTTCTCTCGAAGGGTGATCAGCAGCAACCGCTGGGCACTATCTTTCCAAGCCACAACAATTATAAACCATACCACGAGCCATACCACGAGGGGGGACGGGAGGGGGAAGGGAGGAGGGAAGTGAGCCATGAACTTTTCTCGAACACTACCCAGAAGCCACAACCTAGCTTAAGAGGGAAACCCGAGAGGCACCGCTTGCGCCAAGGGCCGAAACCCACAGCTAGGCCATTACCTCTTCTTTCGTAGGGCTTGTTTACGGCCACGTGTTTCTCTCGAAGGGTCATCAGCAGCAACACCTTGGATTAACCATACCACGAGCCATACCACGAGGGGGGAGGGGAGTGGAGGGGGATGGGGAATGGGGAATTGGAGGGGGGGCAAGCCACAACAAGGCATATGTTTGTGGGTCGTATGAACTTCTTTGGGAGACTCCTTAAAAGTCCCAACCCACTTGCAATGCCTTCAATCATGGGGCCCTGCACATGCTTGCGGGCATGCATGAACAGTCACAAGCAAGCTTGCAGTCATAGCTGCACACTGCTGCACATGCTGTGCAACAAAATCCAGCCACGCCTACAAGCATGTGTGACGATGTGCATGCACGCCTACAAGCATGAGGGGCCATACCCTCCTCTTTTGCAGGGCTTTTTTACGGCCACGTGTTTCTCTCGATGGGTCATCAGCAGCAACCGCTGGGCACTATCTTTCCAAGCTGCAACAAGCATAAACCATACCCCGAGCCATACCACGAGGGGGGATGGGAGTGGGGAAGAGGGGAGGGAAGTGAGCCATGAACTTTTCTAGACCACTACCCAGAGGCCACAACCTAGCTTAAGAGGGAAACCCGTGAGGCAACGCTTGCGGCATGGGCCAAACCCCACACCTAGGCCATTATCTCGTCTTTCGCAGGGGTTTTTTACGGCCACGAGTTTCTCTCGAAGGGTCATCAGCAGCAACACCTGGGAATAAACCATACCATGAGCCATACCACGAGAGGGGAGGAGAGCGGAGGGGGGATGGGGAATGGGGAATTGGGGGGGGGGGCAAACCACAACAAGGGATAAGTTTGTGGGTCGTATGAACTTCTCTAGAAGACTCCTTAAAAGTCCCAACCCACTTGCATTGCCTTCAATCATGGGGCCCTGCACGTGCTTGCTGGCGTGCATGAATGGTCACAAACAAGCTTGCAGTCATAGCTCCACACTGCAGCACTTTCTGTGCAACAAAATGTAGCCACGCCTACAAGCTTGTGTGACGATGTGCATGCACGCCTACAAGCATGAGGGGCCATACCCTTCTCTTTCGTAGGTCTTTTTTATGGCCACATGTTTATCACGAAGGGTCATCAGCGGCAACCGCTGGGCACTGTCTTTCCAAGCCACAACAAGTATAAACCATACCACGAGCAATGCCACGAGGGGGGAGGGGAGGGGAGGGGGGATGGGGAATGGGGAATTGGGGGGGGGGGCAAGCCACAACAAGGCATATGTTTGTGGGTCGTATGAATTTCTCTGGAAGACTCCTTAAAAGTCCCAACCCACTTGCAATGCCTTCAATCATGGGGCCCTGCACATGCTTGCGGGCTTGCATGAACGGTCACAAGCAAGCTTGCAGTCATAGCTGCACACTGCTGCACATGCTGTGCAACAAAATGCAGCCATGCCTACAAGCATGTGTGACGATGTGCATGCATGCCTACAAGCATGAGGGGCCATACCCTCCTCTTTCGCAAGGCTTTTTTGCGGCCACGAGTTTCTCTCGAAGGGTCATCAGCAGCAACCACTGGGCACTGTCTTTCCAAGCCGCAACAAGCATAAACCATACCACGAGGGGGGATGGGAGGGGGGAAGGGGGGAGGGAAGTGAGCCATGAACTTTTCTAGAACACTACCCAGAAGCCACAACTTATCTTAAAAGGGAAACCCGAGAGGCACCGCTTGCGGCATGGGCCGAAACCCACACCTAGGCCATTACCTCCTCTTTCGCAGGGCTTTTTTACGGCCAAGTATTTCTCTCGAAGGGTCATCAGCAGCAACACCTGGGAATAAACCATACCACGAGCCATACCACGAGGGGGGAGGGGAGGGGGGGGAAGGGGAATGGGGAATTGGGGGGGGCAAGCCAGAACAAGGCATATGTTTGTGGGTCCTATGAACTTCTCTGGAAGACTCCTTAAAAGTCCCAGCCCACTTGCAATGCCTTCAATCATGGGGCCCTGTACATGCTAGCGGGCGGGCATGAACGGTCACAAGCAAGCTTGCAGTCATAGCAGCACGCTGCTGCACGTGCTATGCAACAAAATGCAGCCACGCATAGAAGCATGTGTGACGATGTGCAAGCAAGCTTACAAGCAAGAGGGGCCATACCCTCCTCTTTCGTAGGGCTTTTTTACGGCCACGTGTTTCTCTCAAAGGGTGATCAGCAGCAACCGCTGGGCACTATCTTACCAAGCCACAACAATTATAAACCATACCCCGAGCCATACCACAAGGGGGGATGGGAGGGGGGAAGGGGGGAGGGTAGTGAGCCATGAACTTTTTTAGAACACTACCCATAAGCCACAACCTAGCTTAAAAAGGTAACCCGTGAGGCCCCGCTTGCGGCATGGGCCGAAACCCAAACTTAGGCCTTTACCTCCTCTTTCGCAGGGCTTTTTTACGGCCACATTTTTCTCTCGAAGGGTCATCAGCAGCAAGACTTGGGAATAAACCATTCCATGAGCCATACAACGAGGGGGGAGGGGAGGGGAGGGGGGATGGTGAAGGGGGAATTGGGGGGGGGGGCAAGCCACAACAAGGCATATGTTTGTGGGTCGTATGAACTTCTCCGGAAGACCCCTTAAAAGTACCAACCCACTTGCAATTCCTTCAATCGTGGGTCCCTGCAGATGCTTGCGGGAGTGCATGAACGGTCACAAGCAAGCTTGCAGTCATAGCTGCACACTGCTGCACATGCTGTGCAACAAAATGCAACCACGCCTACAAGCATGTGTGACGATGTGCATGCAAGCCTACAAGCATGAGGGGCCATACCCCCCTCTTTCGCGGGGCTTTCTTAAGGCCACTTGTTTCTCTCGAAGGGTCATCAGCAGCAACCGCTGGGCACTGTCTTTCCAAGCTGCAACAAGCATAAACCATACTCCGAACCATACCACGAGGGGGGATGGGAGGGGGGAAGGGGGGAGGGAAGTGAGCCATGAACTTTTCTAGAACACTACCCAGAAGCCACAACCTAGCTTAAGAGGGAAACCCGTGAGGCAACGCTTGCGGCATGGGCCAAAACCCTCACCTAGGCCATTACCTCCTCTTTAGCAGGGGTTTTTTACGGCCACGTGTTTCTCTCGAAGGGTCATCAGCAGCAACACCTGGGAATAAACCATACCACGAGCCATACCACGAGGGGGGAGGAAAGGGGAGGGGGGATGGGGAATGGGGAATTGGGGGGGGGGGGCCAAGCCACAACAAGGGATAAGTTTGTGGGTCGTATGAACTTCTCTAGAAGACTCCTTAAAAGTCCCAACCCACTTGCATTGCCTTCAATCATGGGGCCCTGCACATGCTTGCTGGCGTGCATGAACGGTCACAAACAAGCTTGCAGTCATAGTTCCACACTGCTGCACTTTCTGTGCAACAAAATGTAGCCTCGCCTACAAGCATGTGTGACGATGTGCATGCACGCCTACAAGCATGAGGGGCCACACCCTCCTCTTTCGCAGGTCTTTTATACGGCCACGTGTTTCTCTCGAAGGGTCATCAGCGACGAACCGCTGGGCACTGTCTTTCCAAGCCACAACAAGAATAAACCATACCACGACCATACCACGAGGGGGGATGGGAGGGGGGAAGGGGGGAGGGAAGTGAGCCATGAACTTTTCTAGAACACTACCCATAAGCCACAACCTAGCTTAAGAGGGAAACCCGTGAGGCACCGCTTGCAGCATGGGCCGAAACCCAAACCTAGGCCATTACCTCCTCTTTCGCAGGGCTTTTTTACGGCCACGTTTTTCTCTCAATGGGTCATCAGCAACAACACCTGGGAATAAACCATACCACGAGCCATACCACGAGGGGGGAGGGGGGGGGAGGGGGGATGCATGAACGGTCACAAACAAGCTTGCAGTCATAGCTCCACACTGCTGCTCATGCTGTGCAACAAAATGTAGCCACGCCTACAAGCATGTGTGACGATGTGCATGCACGCCTACAAGCATGAGGGGCCATACCCTCCTCTTTCGCATGGCTTTTTTACGGCCACGTGTTTCTCTCGAAGGGTCATCAGCAGCAACCGCTGGGCACTGTCTTTCAAAGCCACAACAAGCATAAACCATACCACGAGCCATACCACGAGGGGGGATGGGAGGGGGGAAGGGGGGAGGGATGTGAGCCATGAACTTTTCTAGAACACTACCCAGAAGCCACAACCTAGCTTAAGAGGGAAACCCATGAGGCAACGCTTGCGGCATGGGCCGAAACCCACACCTAGGCCATTACCTCCTCTTTCGCAGGGCTTTTTTATGGCCACGTGTTTCTTTCGAAGGGTCATCAGCAGCAACACCTGGGAATAAACCATACCACGAGCCATTCCACGAGGGGGGAGGGGAGGGGAGGGGGGATGGGGAATGGGGAATTGGGGGGGGGGCAAGCCACAACAAGGCATATGTTTGTAGGTCGTATGAACATCTCTGGAAGACTCCTTAAAAGTCCCAACCCACTTGCAATGCCTTCAATCATGGGGCACTGCACAAGCTTGCGGGCATGCATGAACGGTCACAAACAAGCTTGCAGCCATAGCTCCACACTGCTGCACATGCTGTGCAACAAAATGTAGCCACGCCTACAAGCATGTGTGACGATGTGCATGCACGCCTACAAGCATGAGGGGCCATACCCTCCTCTTTCGCAGGGCTTTTTTTTGGCCACGTGTTACTCTCGAAGGGTCATCAGCAGCAACCGCTGGGCACTGTCTTTCTAAGCCACAACAAGCATAAACCATACCACGAGCCAAACCACGAGGGGGGATGGGAGGGGGGAAGGGGGGAGGGAAGTGAGCCATGAACTTTTCTTGAACACTACCCATAAGCCACGACCTAGCTTAATAGGGAAACCCGTGAGGCACCGCTTGCAGCATGGGCCGAAACCCAAACCTAGGCCACTACCTCCTCTTCCGCAGGGAATTTTTACGGCCACGTTTTTCTCTCAAAGGGTCATCAGCAACAACACCTGGGAATAAACCATACCACGAGCCATACCACGAGGGGGGAGGGGAGGGGAGGGGGGATGGGGAATGGGGAATTGGGGGGGCAAGCCACAACAAGGCATATGTTTGTAGGTCGTATGAACTTCTCTGGAAGACTCCTTAAAAGTCCCAACCCACTTGCAATGCCTTCAATCATGGGGCCTTGCACATGCTTGCGGGCATGCATGAACGGTCACAAACAAGCTTGCAGTCATAGCTCCACACTGCTGCACATGCTGTGCAACAAAATGTAGCCACGCCTACAAGCATGTGTGACGATGTGCATGCACGCCTACAAGCATGAGGGGCCATACCATCCTCTTTTGCAGGGCTTTTTTACGGCCACGTGTTTCTCTCGAAGGGTCATCAGCAGCAACCGCTGGGCACTGTCTTTCTAAGCCACAACAAGCATAAACCATACCACGAGCCATAACACGAGGGGGGATGGGAGGGGGGAAGGGGGGAGGGATATGAGCCATGAACTTTTCTAGAACACTACCCACAAGCCACAACCTAGCTTAAGAGGGAAACCCGTGACGCACCGCTTGCGGCATGGGCCGAAACCAAAACCTTGGCCATTACCTCCTCTTTCACAGGGCTTTTTTACGGCCACATTTTTCTCTCGAAGGGTCATCAGCAGCAACACCTGGGAATAAACCATACCACGAGCCACACCACGAGGGGGGAGGGGAGGGGAGGGGGGGATGGGGAATGGGGAATTGGGGGGGGGGGCCAGCCAGAACAAGGCATATGTTTGTGGGTCCTATGAACTTCTCTGGAAGACTCCTTAAAAGTCCCAGCCCACTTGCAATGCCTTCAATCATGGGGCCCTGTACATGTTTGCGGGCGGGCATGAACGGTCACAAGCACGCTTGCAGTCATAGCAGCACACTGCTGCACGTGCTGTGTAACAAAAAGCAGCCACGCCTAGAAGAATGTGTGACGATGTGCATGCACGCCTACAAACAAGAGGGGCCATACCCTCCTCTTTCGTAGGGCTTTTTTACGGCCACGTGTTTCTCTCGTAGGGTGATCAGCAGCAACCGCTGGGCACTATCTTTCCAAGCCACAACAATTATAAACCATACCACGAGCCATACCACGAGGGAGGACGGGAGGGGGGAAGGGGGGAGGGAAGTGAGCCATGAACTTTTCTAGAACACTACCCAGAAGCCACAACCTAGCTTAAGAGGGAAACCCGAGAGGCACCGCTTGCGGCAAGGGCCGAAACCCACACCTACGCCATTACCTCCTCTTTCGTAGGGCTTGTTTACGGCCACGTGTTTCTCTCGAAGGGTCATCAGCAGCAACACCTGGGATTAACCATACCACGAGCCATACCACGTGGGGGGAGGGGAGGGGAGGGGGGGATGGGGAATGGTGAATTGGAGGGGGGGCAAGACACAGCAAGGCATGTGTTTGTGGGTCGTATGAACTTCTTTGGAAGACTCCTTAAATGTCCCAACCCACTTGCAATGCCTTCAATCATGGGGCCCTGGACATGCTTGCGGGCGTGCATGAACGGTCACAAGCAAGCTTGCAGTCATAGCTGCACACTGCTGCACATGCTGTGCAACAAAATCCAGCCACGCCTACAAGCATGTGTGACGATGTGCATGCACGGCTACAAGCATGAGGGGCCATACCCTCCACTTTCGCAGGGATTTTTTACGGCTACGTGTTTCTCTCGAAGGGTCATCAGCAGCAACCGCTGGGCACTATTTTCCAAGCTGCAACAAGCATAAACCATACCATGAGCCATACCACGAGGGGGGATGGGAGGGGGGAAGGGGGGAGGGAAGTGAGCCCTGAACTTTTCTAGAACACTACCCAGAAGCCACAACCTAGCTTAAGAGGGAAACCCGTGAGGCAACGCTTGTGGCATGGGCCGAAACCCACACCTAGGCCATTACCTTCTCTTTCGCAGGGCTTTTTTATGGCCACGTGTTTCTCCCGATGGGTCATCAGCAGCAACACCTGGGAATAAACCATACCACGAGCCATACCACGAGGGGGGAGGGGAGGGGAGTGGGGATGGGGAATGGGGAATTGGGGGGGGGGGGCAAGCCACAACAAGGCATATGTTTGTGAGTCGTATGAACTTCTCTGGAAGACTCCTCAAAAGTCCCAACCCACTTGCAATGCCTTCTATCATGGGCCCTGCACATGCTTGCGGGCGTGCATGAACGGTCACAAACAAGCTTGCAGTCATAGCTCCACACTGCTGCACATGCTGTGCAACAAAATGCAGCCACGCCTACAAGCATGTGTGACGATGTGCATGCACGCCTACAAGCATGAGGGGCCATACCCTCCTCTTTTGCAGGGCTTTTTTATGGCCACGTGTTTCTCTCGATGGGTCATTAGCAGCAACCGCTGGGCACTGTCTTTCCAAGCCACAACAAGCATAAACCATACCACGAGCCGTACCACGAGGGGGGATGGAAGGGGGGAAGGGGGGAGGGAAGTGAGCCATGAACTTTTCTAGAACACTACCCATAAGCCACAACCTAGCTTAAAAGGGTAACCCGTGAGGCACCGCTTGCGGCATGGGCCGAAACCAAAACCTAGGCCATTACCTCCTCTTTCGTAGGGCTTTTTTACGGCCACATTTTTCTCTCGAAGGGTCATCCGCAGGAACACCTGAGAATAAACCATACCATGAGCTATACCACGAGGGGGTAGGGGGGGGGGGGGGATGGTGAATGGGGAATTGGGGGGGGCAAGCCAGAACATGGCATATGTTTGTGGGTCGTATGAACTTTTCTGGAAGACTCCTTAAAAGTCCCAACCCACTTGCAATGCCTTCAATCAAGGGGCCCTGCACATGCTTGCGGGCGTGCATGAACGGTCACAAGCAAGCTTGCAGTCATAGCTGCACACTGCTGCACATGCTGTGCAACAAAATGCAGCCACGCCTACAAGCATGTGTGACGATGTGCATGCATGCCTACAAGCATGGGGGGCTATACCCTCCTCTTTCGCAGGGATTTTTTACGGCCACGTGTTTCTCTCGAAGGGTCATCAGCAAAGCAACCACTGGGCACCTGTCTTTCCAAGCCGCAACAATCATAAACCATACCACGAAGGGGATGGGAGGGGGGGAAGGGGGGAGGGAAGTGAGCCATGAACTTTTCTTGAACACTACCCATAAGCCACAACCTAGCTTAATAGGGAAACCCGTGAGGCACCGCTTGCAGCATGGGCCGAAACCCAAACCTAGGCCACTACCTCCTCTTCCGCAGGGAATTTTTACGGCCACGTTTTTCTCTCAAAGGGTCATCAGCAACAACACCTGGGAATAAACCATACCACGAGCCATACCACGAGGGGGGAGGGGAGGGGAGGGGGGGATGGGGAATGGGGAATTGGGGGGGGCAAGCCACAACAAGGCATATGTTTGTGGGTCGTATGAACTTCTCTGGAAGACTCCTTAAAAGTCCCAACCCACTTGCAATGCCTTCAATCATGGGGCCCTGCACATGCTTGCGGGCATGCATGAACGGTCACAAACAAGCTTGCAGTCATAGCTCCACACTGCTGCACATGCTGTGCAACAAAATGTAGCCACGCCTACAAGCATGTGTGACGATGTGCATGCACGCCTACAAGCATGAGGGGCCATACCCTCCTCTTTTGTAGGGCTTTTTTACAGCCACGTGTTTCTCTCGAAGGGTCATCAGTTGCAACCGCTGGGCACTATCTTTCTAAGCCACAACAAGCATAAACCATACCACGAGCCATAACACGAGGGGGGATGGGAGGGGGGGAAGGGGGGGGGATATGAGCCATGAACTTTTCTAGAACACTACCCACAAGCCACAACCTAGCTTAAGAGGGAAACCCGTGACGCACCGCTTGCGGCATGGGCCGAAACCAAAACCTTGGCCATTACCTCCTCTTTCGTAGGGCTTTTTTACGGCCACATTTTTCTCTCGAAGGGTCATCAGCAGCAACACTGGGAATAAACCATACCACGAGCCACACCACGAGGGGGGGGGGAGGGGAGGGGGATGGGGAATGGGGAATGGGGGGGCCAGCCGCAACAAGGCATATGTTTGTGGGTCCTATGAACTTCTCCCGGAAGACTCCTTAAAAGTCCCAGCCCACTTGCAATGCCTTCAATCATGGGGCCCTGTACATGTTTGCGGGCGGGCATGAACGGTCACAAGCACGCTTGCAGTCATAGCAGCACACTGCTGCACGTGCTGTGTAACAAAAAGCAGCCACGCCTAGAAGAATGTGTGACGATGTGCATGCACGCCACAAACAAGAGGGGCCATACCCTCCTCTTTTAGAGGGCTTTTTTTACGGCCACGTGTTTCTCTCGAAGGGTGATCAGCAGCAACCGCTGGGCACTATCTTTCCAAGCCACAACAATTATAAACCATACCACGAGCCATACCACGAGGGGGGACGGGGGGGGGAAGGGGGGAGGGAAGTGAGCCATGAACTTTTCTAGAACACTACCCGAAGCCACAACCTAGCTTAAGAGGGAAACCCGAGAGGCACCGCTATGCGGCAAGGGCGGAAACCCACACCTACGCCATTCCCTCCTCTTTCGTAGGGCTTGTTTACGGCCACGTGTTTCTCTCGAAGGGTCATCAGCAGCAACACCTGGGATTAACCATACCACGAGCCATACCACGTGGGGGGGGGGAGGGGAGGGGGGGATGGGGAATGGGGGAATTGGAGGGGGCAAGACACAACAAGGCATGTGTTTGTGGGTCGTATGAACTTCTCTGGAAGACTCCTTAAAAGTCCCAACCCACTTGCAATGCCTTCAATCATGGGGCCCTGGACATGCTTGCGGGCGTGCATGAACGGTCACAAGCAAGCTTGCAGTCATAGCTGCACACTGCTGCACATGCTGTGCAACAAAATCCAGCCACGCCTACAAGCATGTGTGACGATGTGCATGCACGCCTACAAGCATGAGGGGCCATACCCTCCACTTTCGTAGGGATTTTTTACGGCTAAGTGTTTCTCTCGAAGGGTCATCAGCAGCAACCGCTGGGCACTGTTTTCCAAGCCGCAACAAGCATAAACCATACCATGAGCCATACCACGAGGGGGATGGGAGGGGGGAAGGGGGAGGGAAGTGAGCCATGAACTTTTCTAGAACACTACCCCGTAGCCACAACCTAGTTTAAGAGGGAAACCCATGAGGCAACGCTTGTGGCATGGGCCGAAACCCACACCTAGGCTATTACCTTCTCTTTCGCAGGGCTTTTTTATGGCCACGTGTTTCTCCCGAAGGGTCATCAGCAGCAACACCTGGGAATAAACCATACCACGAGCCATACCACGAGGGGGGAGGGGAGGGGAGGGGGGATGGGGAATGGGGAATTGGGGGGGGGCAAGCCACAACAAGGCATATGTTTGTGGGTGGTATGAACTTCTCCGGAAGACTCCTCAAAAGTCCCAACCCACTTGCAATGCCTTCAATCATCATGGGCCCCGCACATGCTTGCGGGCGTGCATGAACGGTCACAAACGAGCTTGCAGTCATAGCTCCACACTGCTGCACTTGCTGTGCAACAAAATGCAGCCACGCCTACAAGCATGTGTGACGATGTGCATGCAAGCCTACAGGCATGAGGGGCCATACCCCCCTCTTTCGCGGGGCTTTTTTACGACCACATGTTTCTCTCGAAGGGTCATCAGCAGCAACCGCTGGGCACTGTCTTTCCAAGCTGCAACAAGCATAAACCATACCACGAGCCATACCACGAGGGGGGAGGGGAGGGGGGGGGATGGGGAATGGGGAATTGGGGGGGGGGGGCAAGCCACAACAAGGCATATGTTTGTGGGTCGTATGAACTTCTCTGGAAGACTCCTCAAAAGTCCCAACCCACTTGCAATGCCTTCTATCATGGGCCCTGCACATGCTTGCGGGCGTGCATGAACGGTCACAAACAAGCTTGCAGTCATAGCTCCACACTGCTGCACATGCTGTGCAACAAAATGCATCCACGCCTAAAAGCATGTGTGACGATGTGCATGCACGCCTACAAGCATGAGGGGCCATACCCTCCTCTTTGCGGGCTTTTTATGGCCACGTGTTTCTCTCGATGGGTCATTAGCAGCAACCGCTGGGCACCGCCTTCCAAGCCACAACAAGCATAAACCATACCACGAGCCGTACCACGAGGGGATGGAAGGGGGAAGGGGGAGGGAAGTGAGCCATGAACTTTTCTAGAACACTACCCATAAGCCACAACCTAGCTTAAAAGGGTAACCCGTGAGGCACCGCTTGCGGCATGGGCCGAAACCAAAACCTAGGCCATTACCTCCTCTTTCGTAGGGCTTTTTTGCGGCCACGTTTTTCTCTCGAAGGGTCATCAGCAGCAACACTTGGGAATAAACCATACCACGAGCCATACCACGAGGGGGGAGGGGAGGGGAGGGGGGATGGTGAATGGGGAATTGGGGGGGCAAGCCAGAACATGGCATATGTTTGTGGGTCGTATGAACTTTTCTGGAAGACTCCTTAAAAGTCCCAACCCACTTGCAATGCCTTCAATCATGGGGCCCTGCACATGCTTGCGGGCGTGCATGAACGGTCACAAGCAAGCTTGCAGTCATAGCTGCACACTGCTGCACATGCTGTGCAACAAAATGCAGCCACGCCTACAAGCATGTGTGACGATGTGCATGCATGCCTACAAGCATGGGGGGCTATACCCTCCTCTTTCGCAGGGATTTTTTACGGCCACGTGTTTCTCTCGAAGGGTCATCAGCAGCAACCACTGGGCACTGTCTTTCCAAGCCGCAACAATCATAAACCATACCACGAGGGGGGATGGGAGGGGGGAAGGGGGGAGGGAAGTGAGCCGTGAACTTTTCTAGAACACTACCCAGATGCCACAACTTAGCTTAAAAGGGAAACCCGTGAGGCACCGCAAGCGGCATGGGCCGAAACCCACACCTAGGCCATTACCTCCTCTTTCGCAGGGCTTTTTTACGGCCATGTGTTTCTATCGAAGGGTCATCAGCAGCAACGCCTGGGAATAAACCATACCACGAGCCATACCACGAGGGGGAGGGGAGGGGAGGGGGGATGGGGAATGGGGAAGTTGGGGGGGGGGGCAAGCCACAACAAGGCATATGTTTGTGGGTCGTATGAACTTCTCTGGAAGACTCCTTAAAAGTCTCAACCCACTAGCAATGCCTTCAATCATGGGGCCCTGCACTTGCTTGTGGGCATGCATGAACGACAAGCTTGCACTCATAGCTGCACACTACTGCACATGCTGTGCAACAAAATGCAGCCACGCCTACAAGCATGTGTGATGATGTACATGCACGCCTACAAGCATGAAGGGCGATGCCCTTCTCTTTCGCAGGGCTTTTTTACTACCACGTGTTTCTCTCGAAGGGTCATCAGCAGCAACCGCTGGGCACTGTCTTTCCAAGCCACAACAAGCATAAACCATACCACGAGCCATACCACGAGGGGGGATGGGAGGGGGGAAGGCGGGAGGGAAGTGAGCCATGAACTTTTCTAGAACACTACCTAGAAGCCACAACCAAGCTTAAGAGGGAAACCCGGGAGGCACCGCTTGTGGCATGGGCCGAAACCCACACCTAGGCCATTACCTCCTCTTTCGCAAGGCTTTTTTACGGCCACGTGTTTCTCCCGAAGGGTCATCAGCAGCAACACCTGGGAATATACCATACCACGAGCCATACCACGAGGGGGGAGGGGAGGGGAGGGGTGATGGGGAATGGGGAATTGGGGGGGCAAGCCACAACAAGGCATATGTTTGTGGGTCGTATGGACTTCCCCAGAAGACTCCTCAAAATTCCCAACCCACTTGCAATGCCTTCTTTCATGGGGCCTGGCACATGCTTGCGGGCATGCATGAACGGTCACAAACAAGCTTACAGTCATAGCTCCACACTGCTGCACATGCTGTGCAAGAAAATGCAGCCACGCCTACAAGCATGTGTGACGATGTGCATGCACGCCTACAAGCATGAGGGGCCCTACCCTCCTCTTTTGCAGGGCTTTTTTACGGCCGCGTGTTTCTCTCGAAGGGTCATCAGTAGCAACCGCTGGGCACTGTCTATCCAAGCCACAACAAGCATAAACCATACCACGAGCCATACCACGAGGGGGGTTGGGAGGGGGGAAGGGGGGAGGGAAGTGAGCCATCAACTTTTCTAGAACACTACCCACAAGCCGCAACCTAACTTAAAAGGGAAACCCGTGAGGCCCCGCTTGCGGCATGGGCCGAAACCCAAACCTAGGCCATTACCTCCTCTTTCGCAGGGCTTTTTTACGGCCACGTTTTTCTCTCGAAAGGTCATCAGCAGCAACACTAGGGAATAAACCATACCACGAGCCATACCACGAGGGGGGAGGGGAGGGGAGGGGGGATGGTGAATGGGGATTAGGGGGGGGCAAGCCACAACAAGGCATATGTTTGTGGGTCGTATGAACTTCTCTGGAAGACTCCTAAAAACTCCCAACCCACTTGCAATGCCTTCAATCATGGGGCCCTGCACATGCTTGTGGGCGGGCATGAACGGTCACAAGCTAGCTTGCAGTCATTGTTGCACACTGCTGCACATGCTGTGCAACAAATTGCAGCCATGCCTACAAGCATGTGTGACGATGTGCATGCATGCCTACAAGCATGAGGGGCCATACCCTCCTCTTTCGCAGGGCTTTTTTATGGCCATGTGTTTCTCTCGAAGGGTCAACAGCAGCAACCGCTGGGCACTGTCTTTCCAAGCCGCAACAAGCATAAACCATACCACGAGCCATACCACGAGGGGGGGATGGGAAGGGGGAAGGGGGGAGGGAAGTGAGCCATGAACTTTTCTAGAACACTACCCAGAAGCCAAAACCTAGCTTAAGAGGGAAACCCGTGAGGCAAAGCTTGCGGCATGGGCCGAAACCCACACCAAGGCCATTACCTCCTCTTTCGCAGGGTTTTTTTATGGCCACGTGTTTCTCTCGAAGGGTCATCAGCAGCAACACCTGGGAATAAACCATACCACAAGCCATACCACGAGGTGGGAGGGGAGGGGAGGGGGGGGGATGGGGAATGGGGAATTGGGGGGGGGCAAGCCACAACAAGGCATATGTTTGTGGGTCGTATGAACTTCTCTGGGAGACTCCTTAAAAGTCCCAATCCACTTGCAATGCCTTCAATCATGGGGCCCAGCACATGCTTGCGGGCATGCATGAATGGTCACAAACAAGCTTGCAGTCATAGCTCCACACTGTTGCACATGCTGTGCAACAAAATGTAGCCACGCCTACAAGCATGTGTGACGATGTGCATGCTCGCCTACAAGCATGAGGGGCCATACCCTCCTCTTTCGCAGGGCTTTTTTACGGCCACGTGTTTCTCTCGATGGGTCATCAGCAGCAACCGCTGGGCACTGTCTTTCCAAGCCACAACAAGCATAAACCATACCACGAGCCGTACCACGAGGGGGGATGGGAGGGGGGAAGGCGGGAGGGAAGTGAGCCATGAACTTTTCTAGAACACTACCCATAAGCCACAACCTAGCTTAAAAGGGTAACCCGTGAGGCCCCGCTTGCAGCATCGGCCGAAACCAAAACCAAGGCCATTACCTCCTCTTTCGTAGGGCTTTTTCACGGCCACGTTTTTCTCTCGAAGGGTCATCAGCAGCAACACTTGGGAATAAACCATACCACGAGCCATACCACGAGGGGGGAGGGGAGGGGAGGGGGGATGGTGAATGGGGAATTGGGGGGGGGGGCAAGCCACAACAAGGCATATGTTTGTGGGTCGTATGAACTTCTCTGGAAGACTCCTTAAAAGTCCCAACCCACTTGCAATGCCTTCAATCATCGGGCCCTGCACATGCTTGCGGGAGTGCATGAACGGTCACAAGGAAGCTTGCCGTCATAGCTGCACACTGCTGCACATGCTGTGCAACAAAATGCAGCCACGCCTACAAGCATGTGTGACGATGTGCATGCAAGCCTACAAGCATGAGGGGCCATACCCCCCTCTTTCGCGGGGCTTTTTTACGGCCACATGTTTCTCTCGAAGGGTCATCAGCAGCAACCGCTGGGCACTGTCTTTCCAAGCCACAACAAGCATAAACCATACCACGAGCCATACCACGAGGGGGGATGGGAGGGGGGAAGGGGGGAGGGAAGTAAGCCATGAACTTTTCTAGAACACTACCCATAAGCCACAACCTAGCTTAAGAGGGAAACCCATGAGGCACCGCTTGCAGCATGGGCCGAAACCCACACCTAGGCCATTACCTCCTCTTTCGCAGGGCTTTTTTACGGCCACGTTTTTCTCTCAAAGGGTCATCAGCAACAACACCTGGGAATAAACCATACCACGAGCCATACCACGAGGGGGGAGGGGAGGGGAGGGGGGGGGGGATGGGGAATGGGAAATTGGGGGGGGGGGGGGCAAGCCACAACAAGGAATATGTTTGTGGGTCGTATGAACTTCCCTGGAAGACTCCTTAAAAGTCCCAACCCACTTGCAAAGCCTTCAATCATGGGGCCCTGCACATGCTTGCGGGCGTGCATGAACGGTCATAAGCAAGCTTGCAGTCATAGCTGCACACTGCTGCACATGCTGTGCAACAAAATGCAGCAACGCCTACAAGCATGTGTGACGATGTGCATGCACGCCTACAAGCATGGGGGGCCATACCCTCCTCTTTCGCAGGGCTTTTTTACGGCCACATGTTTCTCTCGAAGGGTCATCAGTAGCAACCACTGGGCACTGTCTTTCCAAGCCGCAACAATCATAAACCATACCCCGAGCCAACGAGGGGGGATGGGAGGGGGGAAGGGGGGGAGGGAAGTGAGCCATGAACTTTTCTAGAACACTACCCAGAAGGCACAACCTAGCTTAAAAGGGAAACCCGTGAGGCATCGCTTGTGGCATGGGCCGAAACCCACACCTAGGCCATTACCTCCTCTTTCGCAGGGCTTTTTTACGGGCACGTGTTTCTCTCGAAGGGTCATCAGCAGCAACACCTGGGAATAAACCATACCGCGAGCCAAACCACGAGGGGGGAGGTGAGGGAGGGGGGGGGGATGGGGAATGGGGAAGTTGGGGGGGGCAAGCCACAACAAGGCATATGTTTGTGGGTCGTATGAACTTCTCTGGAAGACTCCTTAAAAGTCTCAACCCACTAGCAATGCCTTCAATCATGGGGCCCTGCACTTGCTTGCGGGCGTACATGAACGACAAGCTTGCACTCATAGCTGCACACTACTGCACATGTTGTGCAACAAAATGCAGCCACGCCTACAAGCAAGTGTGATGATGTGCATGCACGCCTACAAGCATGAGGGGCCATACCCTCCTCTTTCGCAGGGCTTTTTTACGGCCACGTGTTTCTCTCGAAGGGTCATCAGCAGCAACCGCTGGGCACTGTCTTTCCAAGCCACAACAAGCATAAACCATACCACGAGCCATACCACGAGGGGGGATGGGAGGGGGGAAGGGGGGAGGGAAGTGAGCCATGAACTTTTCTAGAACACTACCTAGAAGCCACAACCTAGCTTAAGAGGGAAACCCGTGAGGCACCGCTTGCGGCATGGGCCAAAACCCACACCTAGGCCATTACCTCCTCTTTCGCAGGGCTTTTTTACGGCCACATGTTTCTCCCGAAGGGTCATCAGCAGCAACACCTGGGAATAAACCACACCACGAGCCATACCACGAGGGGGGGAGGGGGGAGGGGGGGGATGGGGAATGGGGAATTGGGGGGGGGGTGGCAAGCCACAACAAGGCATATGTTTGTGGGTCGTATGAACTTCCCTGGAAGACTCCTCAAAATTCCCAACCCACTTGCAATGCCTTCTATCATGGGGCCCGGCACATGCTTGCGGGCGTGCATGAACGGTCACAAACAAGCTTACAGTCATAGCTCCACACTGCTGCACATGCTGTGCAAGAAAATGCAGCCATGCCTACAAGAATGTGTGACGATGTGCATGCACGCCTACAAGCATGAGGGGCCCTACCCTCCTCTTTTGCAGGGCTTTTGTACGGCCACGTGTTTCTCTCGAAGGGTCATCAGCAGCAACCACTAGGCACTGTCTTTCCATGCCAAAACAAGCATAAACCATACCACGAGCCATACCACGACGGGGGTTGGGAGGGTGGATGGGGGGAGGGAAGTGAGCCATGAACTTTTCTAGAACACTACCCATAAGCCGCAACCTAACTTAAATGGGAAACCCGTGAGGCCCCGCTTGCGGCATGGGCCGAAACCCAAACCTAGGCCATTACCACCTCCTTCGCAGGGCTTTTTTACGGCCACGTTTTTCTCTCGAAGGGTCATCAGCAGCAACACTAGGGAATAAACCATACCACGAGCCATACCACGAGGGAGGAGGGGAGGGGGAGGGGGGATGGTGAATGGGGAACAGGGGGGGGCAAGCCACAACAAGGCATATGTTTGTGGGCCGTTTGAACTTCTCTCGAAGACTCCTAAAAACTCCCAACCCACTTGCAATGCCTTCAATCATGGGGCCCTGCACATGCTTGCGGGAGTGCATGAACGGTCACAAGGAAGCTTGCAGTCATAGCTGCACACTGTTGCACATGCTGTGCAACAAAATGCAGCCACGCCTACAAGCATGTCTGACGATGTGCATGCAAGCCTACAAGCATGAGGGGCCATACCCCCCTCTTTCGCAGGGCTTTTTTACGGCCACATGTTTCTCTCGAAGGGTCATCAGCAGCAACCACTGGGCTTTGTCATTCCGAGCTGCAACAAGCATAAACCATACCACGAGCCATACCACGAGGGGGGATGGGAGGGGGGAAGGGGGGAGGGAAGGGAGCCATGAACTTTTCTAGAACACTACCCAGAAGCCACAACCTAGCTTAAGAGGGAAACCCGTGAGGCAACGCTTGCGGCAGGGGCCAAAACCCACACCTAGGCCATTACCTCCTCTTTCGCAGGGCTTTTTTATGGCCACGTGTTTCTCTCGAAGGGTCATCAGCAGCAACACCTGGGAATAAACCATACCACGAGCCATACCACGAGGGGGAGGGGAGGGGAGGGGGGATGGGGAATGGGAATTGGGGGGGGGGGGGCAAGCCACAACAAGGGATAAGTTTGTGGGTCGTATGAACTTCTCTAGAAGACTCCTTAAAAGTCCCAACCCACTTGCATTGCCTTCAATCATGGGGCCCTGCACATGCTTGCGGGCGTGCACGAACGGTCATAAACAAGCTTGCGGTCATAGCTCCACACTGCTGCACTTGTTGTGCAACAAAATGTAGCCACGCCTACAAGCATGTGTGACGATGTGCATGCACGCCTACAAGCATGAGGGGCCATACCCTCCTCTTTCGCGGGGGCTTTTTTACGGCCACGTGTTTCTCTCGAAGGGTCATCGGCAAGAACCACCTGGGCACCGTCTTTCCAAGCCACAACAAGCATAAACCATACGAGCATACCACAAGGGGGATGGGAGGGGGGAAGGGGGGAGGGAAGTGAGCCACGAACTTTTCTAGAACACTACCCAGAAGCCACAACTTAGCTTAAATGGGAAACCCGTGAGGCACCTCTTGCGGCATGGGCCGAAACCCAAACCTAGGCCATTACCTCCTCTTTCGCAGGGCTTTTTTGCGGCCACGTGTTTCTCTCGAAGGGTCATCAGCAACAACACCTGGGAATAAACCATACCACGAGCCATACCAAGACGGGGGAGGGGAGGGGAGGGGGATGGGGAATGGGAATTGGGGGGGAAAGCCACAGCAAGGAATATGTTTGTGGATGGTATGAACTTCTCTGGAAGACTCCTTAAAAGTCCCAACCCACTTGCAATGCCTTCAATCATGGGGCCCTGCACATGCTTGCGGGCATGCATGAACGGTCACAAACAAGCTTGCGATCATAGCTGCACACTGCTGCACATGCTGTGCAACAAAATGCAGCCACGCCTACAAGCATGTGTGACGATGTGCATGCATGCCTACAAGCATGAACGGCCATACCCTCCTCTTTCGCAGGGCTTTTTTATGGCCACGTGTTTCTCTCGAAGGGTCATCAGCAGCAACCACTGGGCACTGTCTTTCCAAGCCGCAACAATCATAAACCATACCACGAGGGGGGATGGGAGGGGGGAAGGGGGGAGGGAAGTGAGCCGTGAACTTTTCTAGAACACTACCCAGATGCCACACCTTAGCTTAAAAGGGAAACCCGTGAGGCACCGCTAGCGGCATGGGCCGAAACCCACACCTAGGCCATTACCTCCTCTTTCGCAGGGCTTTTTTACGGCCACGTGTTTCCCTCGAAGGGTCATCAGCAGCAACACCTGGGAATAAACCATACCACGAGCCATACCACGAGGGGGGAGGGGAGGGGAGGGGGGGATGGGGAATGGGGAAGTTGGGGGGGGGCAAGCCACAACCAGGCATATGTTTGTGGGTCGTATGAACTTCTCTGGAAGACTCCTTAAAAGTCTAAACCCACTAGCAATGCCTTCAATCATGGGGCCCTACACTTGCTTGTGGGCGTGCATGAACGACAAGCTTGCACTCATAGCTGCACACTACTGCACATGCTGTGCAACAAAATGCAGCCACGCCTACAAGCATGTGTGATGATGTGCATGCACGCCTACAAGCATGAGGGGCGATACCCTCCTCTTTCGCTGGGCTTTTTTACGGCCACGTGTTTCTCTCGAAGGGTCATCAGCAGCAACCGCTGGGCACTGTCTTTCCAAGCCACAACAAGCATAAACCATACCACGAGCCATACCACGAGGGGGGATGGGAGGGGGGAAGGGGGAGGGAAGTGAGCCATGAACTTTTCTAGAACACTACCTAGAAGCCACAACCTAGCTTAAGAGGGAAACCCGTGAGGCACCGCTTGCGGCATGGGCCGAAACCCACACCTAGGCCATTACCTCCTCTTTCGCAGGGCTTTTTTACGGCCACGTGTTTCTCCCGAAGGGTCATAAGCAGCAACACCTGGGAATAAACCATACCACGAGCCATACCACGAGGGGGAGGGGAGGGGAGGGGGTGATGGGGAATGGGGAATTGGGGGGGGGGCAAGCCACAACAAGGCATATGTTTGTGGGTCGTATGAACTTCCCTGGAAGACTCCTCAAAATTCCCAACCCACTTGCAATGCCCTCTATCGTGGGGCCCGGCACATGCTTGCGGGCGTGCATGAACGGTCACAAACAAGCTTACAGTCATAGCTCCACACTGCTGCACTTGCTGTGCAGGAAAATTCAGCCACGCCTACAAGCATGTGTGACGATGTGCATGCACGCCTACAAGCATGAGGGGCCATACCCTCCTCTTTCGCTGGGCTTTTTTACGGCCACGTGTTTCTCTCGAAGGGTCATCAGCAGCAACCGCTGGGCACTGTCTTTCCAAGCCACAACAAGCATAAACCATACCACGAGCCATACCACGAGGGGGGATGGGAGGGGGGAAGGGGGGAGGGAAGTGAGCCATGAACTTTTCTAGAACACTACCCAGAAGCCACAACCTAGCTTAAGAGGGAAACCCGTGAGGCACCGCTTGCGGCATGGGCCGAAACCCACACCTAGGCCATTACCTCCTCTTTCGCAGGGCTTTTTTACGGCCACGTGTTTCTCTCGAAGGGTCATAAGCAGCAACACCTGGGAATAAACCATACCACGAGCCATACCACAAGGGGGGAGGGGGGGGGGATGGGGATGGGGGAATGGGGAATTGGGGGGGCAAGCCACAACAAGGCATATGTTTGTGGGTCGTATGAACTTCCCTGGAAGACTCCTCAAAATTCCCAACCCACTTGCAATGCCTTCAATCATGGGGCCCGGCACATGCTTGCGGGGCGTGCATGAACGGTCACAAACAAGCTTGCAGTCATACCTCCACACTGCTGCACATGCTGTGCAACAAAATGCAGCCACGCCTACAAGCATGTGTGACGATGTGCATGCACGCCTACAAGCATGAGGGGCCATACCCTCCTCTTTTGCAGGGCTTTTTTACGGCCACGTGTTTCTCTCGAAGGGTCATCAGCAGCAACCGCTGGGCACTGTCTTTCCAAGCCACAACAAGCATAAACCATACCACGAGCCATACCACGAGGGGGGATGGGAGGGGGGACAACAAGGCATATGTTTGTGGGTCGTATGAACTTCTCTGGAAGACTCCTAAAAACTCCCAACCCACTTGCAATGCCTTCAATCATGGGGCCCTGCACATGCTTGCGGGCAGGCATGAACGGTCACAAGCAAGCTTGCAGTCATTGCTGCACACTGCTGCACATGCTGTGCAACAAAATGCAGCCATGCCTACAAGCATATGTGACGATGTGCATGCATGCCTACAAGCATGAGGGGCCATACCCTCCTCTTTTCGCAGGGCTTTTTTTATGGCCACGTGTTTCTCTCGAAGGGTCATCGGCAGCAACCGCCGGGCACCGTCTTTCCAAGCCACAACAAGCATAAACCATACCACGAGCCATACCACGAGGGGGATGGGAGGGGGGAAGGGGGAGGGAAGTGAGCCATGAACATTTCTAGAACACTACCCAGAAGCCACAACCTAGCTTAAGAGGGAAACCCGTGAGGCAATGCTTGCGGCATGGGCCGAAACCCACACCTAGGCCATTACCTCCTCTTTCGCAGGGCTTTTTTATGGCCACGTGTTTCTCTCGAAGGGTCATCAGCAGCAACACCTGGGAATAAACCATACCACGAGCCATACCACGAGGGGGGAGGGGAGGGGAGGGGGGATGGGGAATGGGGAATTGGAGGGGGGGCAAACCACAACAAGGCATATGTTTGTGGGTCGTATGAACTTCTCTGGAAGACTCCTTAAAAGTCCCAACCCACTAGCAATGCCTTCAATCATGGGGCCTCGCACATGCTTGCGGCCGTGCATGAACGGTCACAAACAAGCTTGCAGTCATACCTCCACGCTGCTGCCCATGTTGTGCAACAAAATGCAGCCATGCCTACAAGCATGTGTGACGATGTGCATGCACGCCTACAAGCATGAGGGGCCATACCCTCCTCTTTCGCAAAGCATAAACCATACCACGAGCCATACCACGAGGGGGATGGGAGGGGGAAGGGGGGAGAGAAGTGAGCCATGAACTTTTCTAGAACACTACCCATAAGCCACAACCTAGCTTAAGAGGGAAACCCGTGAGGCACCGCTTGCGGCATGGGCCGAAACCCAAACCTAGGCCATTACCTCCTCTTTCGCAGGGCTTTTTTACGGCCACGTTTTTCTCTCGAAGGGTCATCAGCAGCAACACCTGGGAATAAACCATACCACGAGCCATACCACGAGGGGGGAGGGGAGGGGAGGGGGGGATGGGGAATGGGGAATTGGGGGGGGGGG
The DNA here is from genome assembly GCA_028583415.1 of Protea cynaroides. Classification (NCBI taxonomy): domain Eukaryota; kingdom Viridiplantae; phylum Streptophyta; class Magnoliopsida; order Proteales; family Proteaceae; genus Protea; species Protea cynaroides. Next base: position 9,696,752 of record CM053274.1, on the reverse strand, counting down.
GCAAGCCACAACAAGGCATATGTTTGTGGGTCGTATGAACTTCTCTGGAAGACACCTTAAAAGTCCCAACCCACTTGCAATGCCTTCAATCATGGGGCCCTGCACATGCTTGCGGGCGTGCATGAACGGTCACAAGCAAGCTTGCAGTCATAGCTGCACACTGCTGCACATGCTGTGCAACAAAATGCAGCCACGCCTACAAGCATGTGTGACGATGTGCATGCATGCCTACAAGAATGAGGGGCCATACCCTCCTCTTTCGCAGGGCTTTTTTACGGCCACGTGTTTCTCTCGAAGGGTCATCAGCAGCAACCACTGGGCACTGTCTTTCCAAGCCACAACAAGCATAAACCATACCACGAGCCATACCACGAGGGGGGATGGGAGGGGAGGGGGGGAGGGAAGTGAGCCATGAACTTTTCTAGAACACTACCCATAAGCCACAACCTAGCTTAAGAGGGAAACCCGTGAGGCACCGCTTGCGGCATGGGCCGAAACCCAAACCTAGGCCATTACCTCCTCTTTCGCAGGGCTTTTTTACGGCCACGTTTTTCTCTCGAAGGGTCATCAGCAGCAACACCTGGGAATAAACCATACCACGAGCCATACCACGAGGGGGGAGGGGAGGGGAGGGGGGATGGGGAATGGGGAATTGGGGGGGGGGGGGGGGAAGCCACAACAAGGCATATGTTTGTGGGTCGTATGAACTTCTCTAGAAGACTCCTTAAAAGTCCCAACCCACTTGCAATGCCTTCAATCATGGGGCCCTGCACATGCTTGCGGCCGTGCATGAACGGTCACAAACAAGCTTGCAGTCATACCTCCACGCTGCTGCACATGCTGTGCAACAAAATGCAGCCACGCCTACAAGCATGTGTGACGATGTGCATGCACGCCTACAAGCATGAGGGGCCATACCCTCCTCTTTCGCAGGGCTTTTTTACGGCCACATGTTTCTCTCGAAGGGTCATCAGCAGCAACCGCTGGGCACTGTCTTTCCAAGCCCCAACAAGCATAAACCATACCACGAGCCATACCACGAGGGGGGAGGGAGGAGGGAAGGGGGGGAGGGAAGTGAGCCATGATCTTTTCTTGAACACTACCCAGAAGCCACAACCTAGCTTAAGAGGGAAACCCGTGAGGCAACGCTTGCGGCATGGGCTGAAACCCACACCTAGGCCATTACCTCCTCTTTCGCAGGGCTTTTTTACGGCCACTTGTTTCTCTCAAAGGGTCATCAGCAGCAACACCTGGGAATAAACCATACCACGAGCCATACCACGAGGGGGAGGGGAGGGGGGGGGGGATGGGGAATGGGGAAGTTGGGGGGGGGCAAGCCACAACCAGGCATATGTTTGTGGGTCGTTTGAACTTCTCTGGAAGACTCCTTAAAAGTCTAAACCCACTAGCAATGCCTTCAATCATGGGGCCCTGCACTTGCTTGTGGGCGTGCATGAACGACAAGCTTGCACTCATAGCTGCACACTACTGCACATGCTGTGCAACAAAATGCAGCCACGCCTACAAGCATGTGTGATGATGTGCATGCACGCCTACAAGCATGAGGGGCGATACCCTCCTCTTTCGCTGGGCTTTTTTACGGCCACGTGTTTCTCTCGAAGGGTCATCAGCAGCAACCCTGGGCACTGTCTTTCCAAGCCACAACAAGCATAAACCATACCACGAGCCATACCACGAGGGGGGATGGGAGGGGGGAAGGCGGGAGGGAAGTGAGCCATGAACTTTTCTAGAACACTACCTAGAAGCCACAACCTAGCTTAGGAGGGAAACCCGTGAGGCACCGCTTGCGGCATGGGCCGAAACCCACACCTAGGCCATTACCTCCTCTTTCGCAGGGCTTTTTTACGGCCACGTGTTTCTCCCGAAGGGTCATAAGCAGCAACACCTGGGAATAAACCATACCACGAGCCATACCACGAGGGGGGAGGGGAGGGGAGGGGGTGATGGGGAATGGGGAATTGGGGGGGGGCAAGCCACAACAAGGCATATGTTTGTGGGTCGTATGAACTTCCCTGGAAGACTCCTCAAAATTCCCAACCCACTTGCAATGCCCTCTATCATGGGGCCCGGCACATGCTTGCGGGCGTGCATGAACGGTCACAAACAAGCTTACAGTCATAGCTCCACACTGCTGCACTTGCTGTGCAAGAAAATGTAGCCACGCCTACAAGCATGTGTGACGATGTGCATGCACGCCTACAAGCATGAGGGGCCCTACCCTCCTCTTTTGCAGGGCTTTTTTACGGCCACGTGTTTCTCTCGAAGGTTCATCAGCAGCAACCGCTGGGCACTGTCTTTCCAAGCCACAACAAGGATAAACCACACCACGAGCCATACCACGAGGGGGGTTGGGAGGGGGGAAGGGGGGAGGGAAGTGAGCCATGAACTTTTCTAGAACACTACCCATAAGCCGCAACCTAACTTAAAAGGGAAACCCGTGAGGCCCCGCTTACGGCATGGGCCGAAACCCAAACCTAGGCCATTACCTCCTCTTTCGCAGGGATTTTTTACGGCCACGTTTTTTTCTCGAAGGGTCATCAGCAGCAACACTAGGGAATAAACCATACCACGAGCCATACCACGAGGGGGGAGGGGAGGGGAGGGGGGATGGTGAATGGGGAATGGGGGGGGGGGGGGCAAACCACAACAAGGCATATGTTTGTGGGTCGTATGAACTTCTCTGGAAGACTCCTAAAAACTCCCAACCCACTTGCAATGCCTTCAATCATGGGGCCCTGCACATGCTTGCGGGCGGGCATGAACGGTCACAAGCAAGCTTGCAGTCATTGCTGCACCCTGCTGCACATGCTGTGCAACAAAATGCAGCAATGCCTACAAGCATATGTGACGATGTGCATGCATGCCTACAAGCATGAGGGGCCATACCCTCCTCTTTCGCAGGGCTTTTTTATGGCCATGTGTTTCTCTCGAAGGGTCAACAGCAACAACCGATGGGCACTGTCTTTCCAAGCCACAACAAGCATAAACCATACCATGAGCCATACCACGAGGGGGGGATGGGAGGGGGGAAGGGGGGAGGGAAGTGAGCCATGAACTTTTCTAGAACACTACCCAGAAGCCACAACCTAGCTTAAGAGGGAAACCCCTGTGGCAATGCTTGTGGCATGGGCCGAATCCCACACCTAGGCCATTACCTCCTCTTTCGCAGGGCTTTTTTATGGCCACGTGTTTCTCTCGAAGGGTCATCAGCAGCAACACCTGGGAATAAACCATACCACCAGCCATACCATGAGGGGGAGGGGAGGGGAGGGGGGGATGGGGAATGGGGAATTGGGGGGGGGCAAGCCACAACAAGGCATATGTTTGTGGGTCGTATGAACTTCTCTGGGAGACTCCTTAAAAGTCCCAACCCACTTGCAATGCCTCCAATCATGGGGCCCTGCACATGCTTGCGGGCATGCATGAGTGGTCACAAACAAGCTTGCAGTCATAGCTCCACACTGCTGCACATGCTGTGCAACAAAATGTAGCCACACCTACAAGCATGTGTGACGATGTGCATGCACGCCTACAAGGATGAGGGGCCATACCCTCCTCTTTCGCAGGGCTTTTTTACGGCCACGTGTTTCTCTCGATGGGTCATCAGCAGCAACCGCTGGGCACTGTCTTTCCAAGCCACAACAAGAATAAACCATACCATGAGCCGTACCACGAGGGGGGATGGGAGGGGGGAAGGCGGGAGGGATGTGAGCCATGAACTTTTCTAGAACACTACCCATATGCCACAACCTAGCTTAAAAGGGTAACCCGTGAGGCCCCGCTTGTGGCATGGGCCGGATCCCAAACCTAGGCCATTACCTCCTCTTTCGCAGGGCTTTTTTACGGCCACGTTTTTCTCTCGAAGGGTCATAAGCAGCAACACTTGGGAATAAACCATACCACGAGCCATACCACGAGGGGGGAGGGGAGGGGAGGGGGGATGGTGAATGGGGAATTGGGGGGGGGGGCAAGCCACAACAAGGCGTATGTTTGTGGGTCGTATGAACTTCTCTGGAAGACTCCTTAAAAGTCCCAACCCACTTGCAATGCCTTCAATCATGGGGCCCTGCACATGCTTGCGGGCGTGCATGAACGGTCACAAGGAAGCTTGCAGTCATAGCTGCACACTGCTGCACATGCTGTGCAACAAAATGCAGCCACGCCTACAAGCATGTGTGACGATGTGCATGCAAGCCTACAAGCATGAGGGGCCATACCCCCCTCTTTCGCAGGGCTTTTTTACGGCCACATGTTTCTCTCGAAGGGTCATCAGCAGCAACCACTGGGCTCTGTCATTCCGAGCTGCAACAAGCATAAACCATACCACGAGCCATACCACGAGGGGGGATGGGAGGGGGGAAGGGGGGAGGGAAGTGAACCATGAACTTTTCTAGAACACTACCCAAAAGCCACAACCTAGCTTAAGAGGGAAACCCGTGAGGCAACGCTTGCGGCAGGGGCCGAAACCCACACCTAGGCCATTACCTCCTCTTTCGCAGGGCTTTTTTACGGCCACGTGTTTCTCTCGAAGGGTCATCAGCAGCAACACCTGGGAATAAACCATACCACGAGCCATACCACAAGGGGGGAGGAGAGGGGAGGGGGGGGATGGGGAATGGGAATTGGGGGGGGAGGGGGCAAGCCACAACAAGGGATAAGTTAATGGGTCATATGAACTTCTCTAGAAGACTCCTTAAAAGTCCCAACCCACTTGCATTGCCTTCAATCATGGGGCCCAGCACATGCTTGCGGGCGTGCATGAACGGTCATAAACAAGCTTGCAGTCATAGCTCCACACTGCTGCACTTGCTGTGCAACAAAATGTAGCCACGCCTACAAGCATGTGTGACGATGTGCATGCACGCTTAAAAGCTTGAGGGGCCATACCCTCCTCTTTCACAGGGCTTTTTTACGGCCACGTGTTTCTCTCGAAGGGTCATCAGCAGCAACCTCTGGGCACTGTCTTTCCAAGCCGCAACAAGCATAAACCATACCACGAGGGGGGATGGGAGGGGGGAAGGTGGGAGGGAAGTGAGCCATGAACCTTTCTAGAACACTACCCAGAAGCCACAACTTAGCTTAAACGGGAAACCCGTGAGGCACCGCTTGCGGCATGGGCCGAAACCCAAACCTAGGCCATTACCTCCTCTTTCGCATGGCTTTTTTGTGGCCACGTGTTTCTCTCGAAGGGTCATCAGCAACAACACCTGGGAATAAACCATACCACGAGCCATACCATGAGGGAGGAGGGGAGGGGAGGGGGGATGGGGAATGGGAAATTAGGGGGGGGAAAGCCACAACAAGGAATATGTTTGTGGGTCGTATGAACTTCTCTGGAAGACACCTTAAAAGTCCCAACCCACTTGCAATGCCTTCAATCATGGGGCCCTGCACATGCTTGCGGGCGTGCATGAACGGTCACAAGCAAACTTGCAGTCATAGTTGCACACTGCTGCACATGCTGTGCAACAAAATGCAGCCACGCCTACAAGCATGTGTGACGATGCGCATGCATGCCTACAAGAATGGGGGGCCATACCCTCCTCTTTCGCAGGGCTTTTTTACGGCCACGTGTTTCTCTCGAAGGGTCATCAGCAGCAACCACTGGGCACTGTCTTTCCAAGCCGCAACAAGCATATAGCATAGCACGAGCCATACCACGAGGGGGGATGGGAGGGGGGAAAGGGGGAGGGAAGTGCGCCATGAACTTTTCTAGAACACCACCCAGAAGCCACAACCTAGCTTAAGAGAGAAACCTGTGAGGCACCGCTTGCGGCATGGGCCGAAACCCACACCTAGGCCATTACCTCCTCTTTCGCTGGGCTTTTTTACGGCCACGTGTTTCTCTCGGAGGGTCATCAGCAGCAACACCCGGGAATAAACCATACCACGAGCCATACCACGAGGGGAGAGGGGAGGGGAGGGGGGGATGGGGAATGGGGAATTGGGGGGAGGTAAGCCACAACAAGGCATATGTTTGTGGGTCGTATGAACTTCTCTAGAAGACTCCTTGATAGTCCCAACCCACTTGCAATGTCTTCAATCATGGGGCCCTGCACATGCTTGCGGGCGTGCATGAACGGTCACAAACAAGCTTGCAGTCATAGCTCCACACTGCTGCACATGCTGTGCGACAAAATGCAGCCACGCCTACAAGCATGTGTGACGATATGCATGCACGCCTACAAGCATGAGGGGCCATACCCTCCTCTTTCGCAAGGCTTTTTTACGGCCACGTGTTTCTCTCGAAGGGTCATCAGCAGCAACCGCTGGGCAATGTCTTTCCATGCCACAACAAGCATAAACCATACCACGAGCCATAGCACGAGGGGGGATGGGAGGAGGGAAGGGGGGGAGGGAAGTGAGCCATGATCTTTTCTTGAACACTACCCAGAAGCCACAACCTAGCTTAAGAGGGAAACCCGTGAGGCAACGCTTGCGGCATGGGCCGAAACCCACACCTAGGCCATTACCTCCTCTTTCGCAGGGCTTTTTTACGGCCACTTGTTTCTCTCAAAGGGTCATCAGCAGCAACACCTGGGAATAAACCATACCACGAGCCATACCACGAGTGGGGAGGGGAGGGGAGGGGGGGATGGGGAATGAGGAATTGGGGGGGGGGGGGCAAGCCACAACAAGGCATATGTTTGTGGGTCGTATGAACGTCTCTGGAAGACTCCTAAAAAGTCCCAACCCACTTGCAATGCCTTCAATCATGGGGCCCTGCACATGCTTGCGGGCGAGCATGAACGGTCACAAGAAAGCTTGCAGTCATAGCTGCACACTGCTGCACATGCTGTGCAACAAAATGCAGCAACGCCTATAAGCATGTGTGAAGATGTGCATGCACGCCTACAAGCATGAGGGGCCATACCCTCCTCTTTCGCCGGGCTTTTTTTCGGCCACGTGTTTCTCTCGAAGGGTCATCAGCAGCAACCGCTGGGCACTATCTTTCCATGCCACAACAAGCATAAACCATTCCACGAGCCATACCACGAGGGGGGATGGGAGGGGGGAAGGGGGGAGGGAAGTGAGCCATGAACTTTTCTAGAACACTACCCAGAAGACACAACCTAGCTTAAGAGGGAAACCCGTGAGGCAACGCTTGCGGCATGGGCCGAAACCCACCCCTAGGCCATTACCTCCTCTTTCGCAGGGCTTTTTTACGACCACGTATTTATCTCGAAGGGTCATCAGCAGCAACACCTGGGAATAAACCATACCACGAGCCATACCACGAGGGGGGAGGGGAGGGGAGGGGGGGATGGGGATGGGGAATGGGGAATGGGGAATTGGGGAATTGGGGGGCAAGCCACAACAAGGCATATGTTTGTGGGTCGTATGAACTTCTCTGGAAGACTCCTTAAAAGTCCCAACCCACTTGCAATGCCTTCAATCATGGGGCCCTACACATGCTTGCGGGCGTGCATGAACGGTCACAAGCAAGCTTGCAGTCATAGCTGCACACTGCTGCACATGCTATGCAACAAAATGCAGCCATGCCCGCAAGCATGTGTGATGATGTGCATGCACGCCTACAAGCATGAGGGGCCATACCCGAATGCCTATCCAACGATCTGCGGGCATATACCCACAAGCTTGTGCCTTGATGTGCATCCATGCCCGCAAGCATGTGCACATGTGTGCGGGCGGAGTGCCTAACAATGTGCAATTGGCCCCATTGTTCGTCTGAGACCAACCGATGCACTTGTAACCTTCGACGTGACCACCCATAAGCCCACACACATACACATCATGCATACGAGGGACCAACCGAACTACCCACACATTGCTTCATTTGGCCGATCAACCCCTGCCCCGCCTGTGCGCCTGGCTGCCCAAGAAGCCCGCCGCGCATGGCACCATGGTGCCGGGACCAGCCTTGTGCGCCGCTGTGCGCTGCCCAAGGTATCCTGCCGGGGCGCATGGCATACACATCATGCATACGGGGGACCAACCGAACCACCCGCACATAGCTTCGTTTGGCCGACCAACTGTGCCCACAGGCTGCCCATGGCGCCCAGCCTTGTGCACGCGTGGCTGCCCAAGGCAGCCTGCCGGGGCGCATGGCCGCCTACGGTGGCAGCCGTACCGCCCACGGCATGGGTACGACGTGCTTTTATTGGGACGAGTACCTTATCAGCAAGGTTTCACCGTGCCATGCCTCGTTTGCGCAAGCCTACCTTGCCCACGCAGCCCCCGTGGCAGCCGCTTGCCTGCCCATGCATGCCCACCCCCCATGAGGAGAGCCCCCCCCCCCCCCCCTTAAGGTACCTCTTAAGCTTTTTGCACTTTTCCAGAAGGAGACATCACCTATTTCAAAAAATCATAATGTCCTTTTTTGGAGCTACAAACATCTAAATGTAATGAAACTTGGTAGGATTGTGGAGAAAAATTAAAGGTTTCATTTAAAAAGAATTTCATAATTTTTTGACAATTATTTTATTTTTTATTAATTTTTTTTAATAAAAAATTCAAAAAATCACCAAATATTTATTTTATTGAATTTTTTAATGGGACCAGTTTTAAATGTCTCAGAAAATTCCATAGAATTTATAGAAACATAACTGGAACATTCAGAAACGGTTTGATATTTTTTTATATTTTATCAGTTAACTTTACCGATAACTCATAAAAGCACACTATAAGATTGAAAAATATACAAGCAATCCATACTTTGATCACCAAAAAACCATTTGCAAGGTGTTTTCAAACATAAAGATCATTTTGCACGTGAGAATTAGAAAAAGTATGATACATTGTGCTTACCCACGCACGTCGTGGTGCAACCGTGCCCCATGGCTGTGGGCGTGACTGCACCATGTGTGTGGCAGTGGCCCATGGCTGTGGGCATGACTGCACCATGTCTGTGGAAGTGGCCA
>CM053274.1:9672849-9682849 GCA_028583415.1 Protea cynaroides | reverse complement strand
GACGTTGAACCTTTCGGCTGGTGATTTCCATTGGTGTTACTTCGAATGTCAAATCATCAGTCAATTCTGGCAAATCTACTATCAAGACATCCGTTGGGTCTTTGACATACTTCTTCAATAGGGAAATGTGAAATACGTCATGCACACTTGACATAGATGGTGGTAGTGCTAACTGATAAGCAAATTTTCCACGCTTAGCTAGAATTTCATATGGTCCGACATATCTTGGACTTAGTTTTCCTTTCTGTCCGAACCTCTTCAATCCTCGCATAGGCGATACCTTCACAAATACTTTATCACCTACGACGAACTCTAGATCCCTTCATCGAGTATCTGCATATTGCTTCGACGGTTCCCGAGCTGTTCTTACTCTTTCCTTGATGATGTCGACCACTCGACAAGTCTCTTCAACAAATTCCGGTCCAACAATACTACGTTCTCCAACTTCATTCCAAAACAAGGGAGTTCGACACTTCCCGCCATACGATGGCTTCATAAGGTGACATCCGTATAGTAGCCCGATAGCCGTTATTGTAAGCGAACTCGATCAATGGTAACTTTTCGTCCCATGATCCTTTGAAATCAATCACACATGCTCGTAGCATATCTTCTAGAATCCGGATTGTATGCGTTGACTGTCCATCCGTCCGTGGGTGGAATGCAGTACTAAACTTCAATGTCGTACCCATAGCCTTTTGCAGTCCTTCCCAAAATTTGGAAGTAAATCGTGGATCTCTATCGGACACAATGCTTTCTGGAACACCATGTAACCAAACAATATTATCCACATACAGCTTTGCTAACCTTTCTAGTGTATATTGGGGTCGTATCGGTATGAAGCGAGCTGTTTTAGTCAGACGGTCCACAATCACCCAAACTGCGTCAACTACTCGAGGAGTCAATGGTAGTCCTGTGACGAAGTCCATAGTGATGCAGTCCCATTTCCATGCTGGTTCCGGTAATGGATGTAACATTAGATAAGGATCTGATTTGATAACTGTCTTCACTTCGTCCACTATATCCGGTATAATCTTCAATGCCGCGAACATATTCAAGAACCGATGAATAAACCCTTGGTTGGCTGATTCATCCGTTGTATCTATCACATACTGCTCGTTGCCGTGATTGAACACCATTCCGTTTGTACACATTGTTGCAGTCATGCTAACTTCTCCTTAAGATTTTATCATTGCTTTTTTGCTCAATGCATCCGCTACCACGTTCGCTTTTCCCGGATGATACTGGATATCACAATCATAGTCTTTCAATAGTTCCAGCCATCTCCTTTGTCTCATATTCAACTCCTTCTGATTAAATAGATAAGTAAGACTTTTATGGTCCGACTTAATCTGAAATTTCTCCCCGTATAGGTAATGTCTCCATATCTTGACCGCATGTACTACTGCCGCTAGCTCCAGATCATGAGTGGGATAATTTTTCTCATGTACCTTTAACTGTCTTGAAGCATAAGCAATCACTTGCTCTCCTTGCATAAGCACACATCCTAATCCCAGCCCCGATGCATCGGTGTATAAAGTAAATGTCTGTCCTGGAACGGGAATGGTCAAAATCAGAGCGGATATCAATCTGGCCTTCAATGTCTGGAAGCTCTTCTCACATTTGTCGGTCCACACAAACTTCTCGCCTTTCTTAGTCAAGCTGGTGAGAGGTACGGCAATCCAAGAATAGTCTTCTACGAATCTTCGATAATAACCAGCTAGACCCAGAAAACTTCTAATTTCTGAAATGCTCTTTGGTGCTTCCCACTTCACAATAGTCTCGATTTTGTTGGGGTCCACTTTGATTCCTTCTGCGGATACCACGTGGCCTAGGAACGCGACTTCACTTAGCCAAAACTCACACTTAGAAAATTTGGCATATAGCTTCTCTTTCCTTAAACGCTGTAGGGCTGTGTTTAGGTTTTTGATATGGGTTTCCTTATCCTTGGAATATACCAATATGTCGTCAATAAATACTATAACCGACATATCCAACATATCGTGGAAAACTCGGTTCATAAGTTCCATGAACGTTGCCGGTGCATTAGTTAATCCAAATGACATAACCAAAAATTCATAATGTCCATATCTGGTCCTGAATGCGGTCTTCAGAATATCACCTTCTTTAATCTTCAGCTGATGATAGCCCGATCGAAGATCGATCTTGGAAAATACTTTTGCTCCTTGTAACTGATCGAACAAGTCATCGATCCTGGGTAGTGGATATCGATTCTTGATTGTCAGTTTGTTCAACTCCCGATAGTCGATACACAATCGAACGCTACCATCCTTCTTTTTCACGAACAGTACCGGTGCCCCCCATGGAGATATACTGGGTCGAATATAACCCTTGTCTACAATTCTTGTGGTTGTACTTTTAATTCCTTCAGTTCAGTAGGAGCCATTCTATAAGGTGCTTTTAATATGGATGCGGCTCCAGGTATCAGGTCTATTACAAACTCTGTAGCACGGTCGGGTGTTAATCTGGGTAGTTCCTCTGGAAATACGTCGGGAAAATCTCGCACGACATCAATATTTTCCATTCGTGGCACGTCCTTGGCTAGGTCGACCACTGATACTAGATACCCGACTGCTCCCTTCTCAAGACACTTCTTAGCCTTTGATGCTGAAAGTATGAGCTTGCGTCTCCGGGGAAGTTTGGTTCCCGAGAAACTGAATTCTGCCCCTTCTTTGTCTTTGAATGTTAGCTTCTTTTCGGCGCATAACAAATTTGTAGAATGCCGAGCTAACCAGTCCATTCCCAAGATGACATCAAAGTCTGCCATCTCAAGTTGTATCAAGGTTGCATCTAAGGTATGCTCTGCAATGAGAACTGAACATGGTCCATAACCCTTTTCTAGTTCCACTTCAAACCCCATCGGTGACCGTACAAGTAATTTGTAGTCCAATGTTTTGATGGGTAATTTTGTCTTCTTTCCAAATGACACAGATATAAATGAATGAGTAGCTCCGGAATCGAAGAGTACTCTGGCGGGTACGCCATTTATAGGTATAATACTAGTGATTTATCTTTACTTAGTCTACATGCTCATTCAATGTAATTATAACTTTAAAAGTTTCAGTCATACCTCAGACCACATCGGGTGATGCGGCCGCATCCTCGGATGTAACAGCATATACCCGTCCCTGATGTAACTGCTTCTTGGGCTTTGGACACTCCCTTGCCATATGTCCGGGTTGGTTGCAGTTAAAACACTTCAGAACTTCAGAATTTGACTTTGACTGAGGTTGCACTACTGAAGTGGTCTTGGGTGCAATAGTAAAGTTCTGAGGACGGAAAGGCTTATACGTCCTTCAGTCCCGTGACAAACCTACGGGTTTTAGTTTCTTCTTTTTGCATACTCAGTGGTGCGAAGAAAAATAGCTCTTCATAACGCTATTGGTACTCATCCACTAACATCTGTCCCTGATAAAGACTCAGGAACTCCTTCTCCATCGAATCTCTAAAGCTTCGTGAAAAATATTTCTCAAAGAAAGCTTCTTTATATATAACCCAAGTCAGTAGGGCGTGCTTAGTCAATAGATAGGCCTTGGTAGATTTTCACCAATGATGTGCGTCGCCTTTGAGCATGAAGGTGGCACACAATACTTTCTCCTCTTCAGTAATAGTCATCATAAGAAAATTTCTTTCCACCTCGTCTAGCCAGTGTGCTGGCCATAATGGATCAGACGGTTTGCCATTAAATTCCCTGGGCTTCATCATCAAAAACCTCTCGACCAGTCGAGAGTGATCCATCTGGTTTTGATATGCCCCAAACATATGGGGTGGATACTGATAATTAGCCTGTGCTGCTTCCGAGACCTACACTGGAATCTGTGCAACCGGTTGCTGAGGTGTCTGAGGAGCTGGGTGGTTACCCACCGGTCTGCTGGCTTGCCCCGTGTGCATGGGTGCAGCCTGAGTGGCTTGAAACATTATTCCCATGGCAACCTGCATCTGAGCCTGCGCGAGTTGCATTTGCTGCAGCTACTGTGCCAGATTCATCACCACTGTTGCTAGCTCTGGTGGTGGAGGTGACAAGTTTGTAGGGTTTACCGGTTCTGGATTTTCTAGTACATGGTTATTCTCTTGACTAGTCTCCTCCACGGGTGGTGGTGGTGGGACTGTGTTTCGGGTCTGTCAGGTCACTCTACGTCAAGACATATTTCCTTCTGAGATGGGTGGTGCCTGAAAATCATCAAAATCAGTGAGAAATCATTTATACTTCATGTAGGCACGCTAACCGATATAAAATTCAAAATCCTCAATTCATTCTGTAAAAAAATACTGTCTTTTCTATGTAGGGTCGATGGTGAGGGTCGATGGTATGTCCGACCCTTGGTATCCGACCCTGGGAATGACCTGTTCTTCCCGAGAGCTGAGGGTCAATGCGAGGGTCGATGGGTATCCGACCCTAAGTCCGACCCTCGATTTTCTGTTAGATTTCAGAGAGCCGAGGGTCGATTGGAGGGTCGATCCGAGGGTCGATGGTGTCAGTCGAATTGTCCGACCCTCGAACCAAAAATCCGATTTTTAAGATCCGATTTTGGGTCATTTCTCACTATTCCTCCTCCGTTTCGACTCGTCTCTACTCTCTGAGTTGCTACAGTGCCACTCTACTATTTTTGGTCGGTTTAACTCCGGGTTTCGAAGTCCACGTCATTCCTACAGGTAAGTCTTCCCATTTTTACTTGTTTTTAGGTTTTCTTTTCTAGGTTTTTGCCCGTTTAACTCCTATTTTTCAAATTAAACTTTTTCCAACCGTAAAAATTTGATTTTTGTTGGGGGCTTTTATTATTGGTGTCTCGAGGAACGAAAGCCCTCAAAAATTTCTAAGTTTCATCGGTTGGTCATCGAGAAACTTGAAATTTTCTCTTTTTGCCCTAATTTGTCGACATTTTCAATTTTTCTTGAATTTCTTCAAATTGGACATCATCAGTTAAAATTTCCTACTGCATGTGGGTTGTAGGATATGTTTTAACCTACGTAAGTTCTTATGCCCACTTGTATGACGAGAAATGGGGCTTTATGGTCAACTTATGTCGTTATTAAATCAAATTTCAGATTTTTTTCCTATTAACTCCTTGTTTCCTTCCTCTTTCTTATTTTGCAGATACCATGGCTCGTACCAAACTACCCAGGGTGCGTGATCCACTTCGCTTCCGTTCGAATGAAGCCGAGGCACAGTATCGCGACTATGCCCGTAAGAAGGTTGAAGGGGGTCGCATGGTGAACTTGGCTGAGCTAGCCTTGTTCAATGTAGAGGGAGCGTTTGGTGATATGGGGTGGCTCCCTGTCATCACATACGACGCGTGCACATGTCCAGACTTAGTACGCCAGTTCTTTTGTAATCTCCAGGTGGTGGGGAATTACAACGACGTTGAGCACGGTCAGGAGTTGCGCATCACAAGTTATGTCAAGGGGGTGCACATTTCTTTTGATTATCAGCAACTGGACGATCTGTTGGGCATTCCCTATGATGGCCCTATGGTGTACTGTGTGTCAGGAGAGCCACAGTTTGTTGAGAAGGAGATGAGGGCAGAGATCGACAACCAGTTGCTCCGTCCCAATAGATGACAGATGAGAGCTTGCTACTTGCGTCCAGCTCCACGGGTTTTCCGCAAGATTATCCAAAGCATAATCTGATCCCGCAGAGTGGGCACTATGAGAGGGTGTCTCGGCTGACCCGGTTCTTGATCTACAGCATCTACACTCGTCGGCCGGTCCGCCTTCCTTACATCATCATGCGGACGATGATTAGTGCCACATTGTCCGGTCATAGGGGTAATCTACCCTATGGACGCATGATTACAAGTGTTACCGACCCCGTGCCGGGGGGTGGATCCGGTAGATGAGAAAATCCAGGAGAAGACCTTCTCGTCGCCTCTAGATTGGGAGGCTATCTGCAAGATGGGTCTGCGAGATGCTGAGGTTAGCGATGAGGAGAGGAACGCGATGGTGCACCCTCACACTCGTATCCAGATGGCTGATGCTCAGGCTGCTGCTGCTGCTGCAGCTAGAGCTCGTGGGGATCCGGTCGACGATGACAATCGCATGTATATGGATGTCGACGCGATACCCCCTCCATCACCCACACAGGCGGATGGAGTTGGTACATCTTCTGCGGCGGCTCCTGCACCTGAGGCCGGCTCGCTGTTATGGTGTCGACGCAACCCCCCACCCCCCGAGGGCCGGTCCTTCTCATGAGGCTTGTCCTTCGCATCCACCTTCTGATATGATGGAGATATTGCGTGAGCTCAGGGATGCTCAGTGCAAGTCTGATTTGAGGATGGATGAGTTGTTGGCTGCTATGCACGCATCAGACGCGCGGATGGGAGAGCTCCTAGAGGTGCTGCGTGCGACTGATCAGAGGATAGCCGGTCTCACGGCTAGTCTACAGACTACCCAGACCCAGATAGCCTGGTTGACTAGAGTCTATGCTGAGGACTATGACAGAAACCGTGAGGCACCGCCTCCTCCTTCGCCTCCAGCTTCCTGAGTGTACTTTTATTTTTCCTTGTACTACAGAGTAACTATCCGGGTTGTGGACTGTACTCTGCTTTAGCGATGTATATATGTTTTGTTTCTCTCACTCATTGTATGAAACTTGTTTTCCCTTTAATAGATGCATTATTCTCTTTTTAATTTGGTCTCAATCATCACTTGTGCTTACAGTGTGTTTGTATTAAAGTTTTTAATTTATCCTATCTCAGTTCACAATGGTCTTGAATGTGTGTCAGTTCGGCGGGCAAGGCCTGAGACACTCTGATAACAAGTTGTCACACCCCAATTTTGGTCTAACCAGAATGGTGTGATGAACCGCTAACAAACCAACGGTTCAACCAGGATCTCTAATAGGCTATCCTCGCGTTATCCAAACTTTCATACATCCATAATCATAATCAGAGTAATACACACTAGCGGAAAATTTATAATAAAATGAACTGAGCAACTAAGATGATATCATTAATTTAATAGCAAATTATTCTGTTTTCAACTGAGACATAAACATTTAAATACCAAATACATGTCTATATAAATCCAATGAAAGAAACCTATAAAAATATCAAATCAAATACACACGAGTTGCACTCGCAAGAGGAGTCGTGTGTATCATCTTCAGCTCCAGCGTCCATTGCTGCTATATTCTCGTACGCAGACGCATTCATATAATCTTCGACTGTGTGACCTGCATCATCAACTAAAAATATTCGATGTCGAGGGGTGAGCACACAACACGGCTCAGTGAGTAGCCAAAACAATGCAACACTACATATGCATGCACAAAAATTTATATCTTTGGTCTGGTTTGAAGTTTGCAATATGCAATAGAAAGGTTGAGGTAGCCAGAGGTCGCGTTTATTGACTCTGCCTCTATACATGAGTGTGTGACATTACTCGAAGATCACGTTTATCGTCAACTCACATTCACCCAATCATGAACATTATATAACAAAGGTTACGTTTATTGCTATATAGTGCCATACCAACACGTAAGCCCCTGTTGGCGAGGGCTGCAAACTGGGCTCGCAACAAACCAATCCTACTGCCAAACAGTGTATCCAAGGCCTCACCCCAGCATCCCTCAGAATGTCCATAGAGATAGAGCTAAGGCCTCCCGGTAGAGTCAGAGACTACAAGGACCGAGACCACCTCCCCTGATACTCTACGACATAATAGTTCTACTAAAGTAATGGCGATACGACGATGCCAATGCACAAGACTTGAGTTGGAGATAAAGCTAAAGTGCTGAGACCCACCAAAGGTTAACGTTTATTGACGTTCTCATCACACCCCCCCTGATACTCGCTCGCATCAAGCACATCAACCACACACATACAAGCACATGCCTATTCCTATCATCAACATCAACATCATGTTGTAAACAACAAAGTAAATATGCATTTACAAGTAATAGAAATATTGGATGGCATGCTGTATGCACATTACAAACATATTCGCATAGAATCAAGCATAGCATAGGACTCAAAAATAGAAAACAGTTTATTATTAACCAATTTAGTTTGGAGTTAAGGTTCCTCACCTTAGCTTGCTAAAAGATACTTTTCCAAGCTTTAAAATCACCTTTATACTGTTATTATATTGCTAGAAGACCTAACAAAGTTGATAGAATTTAATTAGAATTAATTTGGAATTTAAAAATAATTCTGTCAACCGAGGGTCGATGCTAGGGTCGATGCTAGGGTCGATGGGTCTATCGACCCTCCCCTCTTTCTGGACTTCCCGAATGCTGAGGGTCGATGGTCATAAACACCTAAGGTCGGATGGCCTATCGACCCTGGGTGCGACCCTCGGTGCACTCTGGTCCAATTCCCACTTTTAAATCCATTCTTCATGTTTGGGGTCCTATGGCTTGCTTCCTACATTCATTCAAATTCATTCCATCGTCTAGAACCATGTATAATCCATCTAAATAGTTTTCATGCATCCTCCTATGGTTTTCCATGAAAACCTAACCATAGCTTAATGGTTTGGGTTTCTCCGAGATCACATTCCTATTAATTACTAGCCTAAGGTCTATAGAAACTCATAGAATTAGTATCCATACCTTAGAAGGTTAATCATTCTCTGAAACTCTTCTCTTTTGGCTTAATTTCTCTTCCTTTCCTTTCTTCTTCCTCTTTCCTTCTCCTATCTTTCTCTCAATTCGATTAGGGTTGTGAAAGGAGTGAAAGTGGCTTAGGGACGTCCTTTAAATAGAGTAGGAACATCCTAAATAAGTCCCATTGAGATTTGGAAAGAATCCCCATCGAAAAATATAGAAATTTCCTAATTTCTATATTCGGCAGAAACCGAGGGTCGATGGGAGGGTCGATGATCCCGTCAACCCTAGGGTCATAAGCTGTCCGACCCTCCCTTCAAAACCGAGGGTCTGACTTTCTGTTTTGGGAGGTCCGACCCTGCTTAGCTGGGTGTGTGACCCTCCCCTAATTTTAAATGTTTTTGGGTCGATTTTATACCTGGGATCTCGATCTCCTTCACGCCCTTGGACCATTTGACTCGACCAAGATGGGTAAACCTGGTTCAAGGTGTTATGACCGGGTTAGATTGACACGGGTCTTACGCTGGCTATGCGCACTGTGTGCGCGGCCATGACACTGGCTACGTACACAATGTGCGCGGCCATGACACTGGCTGCGCGCACAATGTGCGCGGCCATGACACTGGCTGCGCGTACAATGTGCACGGCCGTGACACTCACGGCCGTGCGCATGGATGCACGCGCCATGTACTTGGCCGTGGCATTGGCTGCATGCACCATGTGCGTGGCCATGACACGGCTGCGCGCACCATGTGCGTGGCCGTGACACTGGCGACGCGCATCATGTGCGTGGTCGTGACACTGGCTGCGCGCATCATGTGCGTGGCCGTGGCCCTGGCTGGGTGCCCATGGCTGCCCCATGAGTGTGACCGTGGCTCTGGCTAGGTGCTAATGGCAGCCCCATGACTCTGCCCATGGCCATGGCTGTCCCATGTGGGTGGCCGTGGCTGTGCGCATGGGCGCCCATGTGCGTGGCCGTGGCACTTCCTATGCCCATGGCTGCCCATGGGCACCCAGCCATGGCCCTGGGCAGAGTCTTGGGGCTGCCATTGGCACCTGCCAGGGCCCAAGGCCACACACATGGAGCAGCCATGGGCACCCAGCCAGGGCCCCGGCCACACACACAGGGCAGCCATGGGCACCAAGCCAGGGCCACTGCCACACACATGGGGCAGCCAATGGGCACCTAGCCATGGCCATGGGCAGTGTCATGGGGTTGCCATTAGCACCTAGCCAGATCCACGGTCACACACATGGGGCAGCCATGGCCACCCAGCCAGGGCCACGGCCACGCAAATGATGCGCGCAGCCAGTGTCACGGCCACGCACATGGTGCACGCAGCCTTGTCATGGCCACGCACATGGAGCGCACAACAAATGCCACGGCCAAGTACATGGCGCGTGCATCCATGCGCCCGGGCGCGCATATTGTGCGCG
>CM053274.1:9662849-9665349 GCA_028583415.1 Protea cynaroides | reverse complement strand
TGGGCCGAAACCCACACCTAGGCCATTACCTCCTCTTTCGCAGGGCTTTTTTACGGCCACGTGTTTCTCTCGAAGGGTCATCAGCAGCAACCACTGGGCACTGTCTTTCCAAGCCACAACAAGCATAAACCATACCACGAGCCATACCACGAGGGGGGATAGGAGGGGGGAAGGTGGGAGGGAAGTGAGCCATGAAATTTTCTAGAACACTACCAAGAAGCCACAACCTAGCTTAAGAGGGAAACCCGTGAGGCACCGCTTGCGGCATGCGCCGAAACCCACACCTAGGCCATTACCTTTTCTTTCGCAGGGCTTTTTTATGGCCACGTGTTTCTCTCGAAGGGTCATCAGCAGCAACACCTGGGAATAAACCATACCACGAGCCATAGCACGAGGGGGGAGGGGGGGATGGGGAATGGGGAATCGGGGGGGGAAGCCACAACAAGGCATATGTTTGTGGGTCGTATGAACTTCTCTGGAAGACTCCTTAAAATTCCCAACCCACTTGCAATGCCTTCAATCATGGGGCCCTGCACATGCTTGCGGGCGTGCATGAACGGTCACAAGCAAGCTTGCAGTCATAGCTGCACACTGTTGCACATGCTGTGCAACAAAATGTAGCCACGCCTACAAGCATTTGTGACGATGTGCATGCACACCTACAAGCATGAGGGGTCATACCCACCTCTTTCGCAGCGCTTTTTTACGGCCACGTGTTTCTCTCGAAGGGTCATCAGCAGCAACCGCTGGGCACTGTCTTTCCAAGCCACAACAAGCATAAACCATACCACGAGCCATACCACGAGGGGGGATGGGAGGGGGGAAGGGGGGAGGGAAGTGAGCCACGAACGTTTCTAGAACACTACCCAGAAGCCACAACCTAGCTTAAGAGGGAAACCCGTGAGACACCGCTTGCGACATGGGCCAAAACCCACACCTAGGCCCTTGCCTCCTCTTTCGCAGGGCTTTTTTACGGCCACGTGTTTCTCTCGAAGGGTCATCAGCAGCAACACATGGGAATAAACCATACCACGAGCCATACCCCGAGGGGGGAGGGGAGGGGAGGGGGGATGGGGAATGGGGAATTGGGGGGGGGGGGGCAAGCCACAACAAGGCATATGTTTGTGGGTCGTATGAACTTCCCTGGAAGACTCCTTAAAAGTCCCAACCCACTTGCAATGCCTTCAATCATGGGGCCCTGCACATGCTTGTGGGCGTGCATGAACGGTCACAAGCAAGCTTGCAGTCATAGCTGCACACTACTGCACATGCTGTGCAACAAAATGCAGCCACGCCTACAAGCATGTGTGATGATGTGCATGCACGCCTACAAGCATGAGGGGCCATACCCTCCTCTTTCGTATGGCTTTTTTACGGCCACGTGTTTCTCTCGAAGGGTCATCAGCAGCAACCGCTGGGCACTGTCTTTCCAAGCCACAACAAGCATAACCATAGCACGAGCCATACCACGAGGGGGGATGGGAGGGGGGAAGGTGGGAGGCAAGTGAGCCATGAAATTTTCTAGAACACTCCCCAGAAGCCACAACCTAGCTTAAGAGGGAAACCCGTGAGGCACCGCTTGCGGCATGCGCCGAAACCCCCACCTAGGCCATTACCTTTTCTTTCGCAGGGCTTTTTTACGGCCACGTGTTTCTCTCGAATGGTCATCAGCAGCAACACCGGGGAATAAACCATACCACGAGCCATAGCACGAGGGGGGAGGGGGGGATGGGAAATGGGGAATCGGGGGGGGCAAGCCACAACAAGGCATATGTTTGTGGGTCGTACGAACTTCTCTGGAAGACTCCTTAAAATTCCCAACCCACTTGCAATGCCTTTAATCATGGGGCCCTGCACATGCTTGCGGGCGTGCATGAACGGTCACAAGCAAGCTTGCAGTCATAGCTGCACACTGTTGTACATGCTGTGCAACAAAATGTAGCCACGCCTACAAGCATGTGTGACGATGTGCATGCACACCTACAAGCATGAGGGGTCATACCCTCCTCTTTCGCAGGGCTTTTTTACGGCCACGTGTTTCTCTCGAAGGGCCATCAGCAGCAACCGCTGGGCACTGTCTTTCCAACCCACAACAAGCATAAACCATACCACGAGCCATACCACGAGGGGGGATGGGAGGGGGGAAGGGGGGAGGGAAGTGAGCCATGAACTTTTCTAGAACACTACCCAGAAGCCACAACCTAGCTTAAGAGGGAAACCCGTGAGACACCGCTTGCGACATGGGCCAAAACCCACACATAGGCCCTTGCCTCCTCTTTCGCAGGGCTTTTTTACGGTCACGTGTTTCTCTCGAAGGGTCATCAGCAGCAACACATGGGAATAAACCATACCACGAGCCATACCCCGAGGGGGGAGGGGAGGGGAGGGGGGATGGGGAATGGGGAATTGGGGGGGGGGGCAAGCCACAACAAGGCATATGTTTGTGGGTCGTATGAACTTCCCTGGAAGACTCCTTAAAAGTCCCAACCCACTTGCAATG
>CM053274.1:9660831-9662349 GCA_028583415.1 Protea cynaroides | reverse complement strand
GGGGGGGGGGGCAAGCCACAACAAGGCATATGTTTGTGGGTCGTATGAACTTCTCCGGAAGACTCCTTAAAAGTCCCAACCCACTTGCAATGCCTTCAATCATGGGGCCCTGCACATGCTTGCGGGCGTGCATGAACGGTCACAAGCAAGCTTGCAGTCATAGCTGCACACTGCTGCACATGCTGTGCAATAAAATGTAGCCACGCCTACAAGCATGTGTGACGATGTGCATGCACGCCTACAAGCATGAGGGGCCATACCCTCCTCTTTCGCAAGGCTTTTTACGGCCACGTGTTTCTCTCGAAGGGTCATCAGCAGCAACCGCTGGGCACTGTCTTTCCAAGCCATAACAAGCATAAACCATACCACAAGCCATACCACGAGGGGGGATGGGAGGGGGGAAGGGGGGAGGGAAGTGAGCCATGAACTTTTCTAGAACACTACCCAGAAGCCACAACCTGGCTTAGGAGGGAAACCCGTGAGGCACCGCTTGCGGCATGGGCCGAAACCCACACCTAGGCCATTACCTCCTCTTTCGCAGGGCATTTTTACGGCCATGTGTTTCTCTCGAAGGGTCACAGCAGCAACACCTAGGAATAAACCATATAATGAGCCATACCACGAGGGGTGAGGGGAGGGGAGGGGGGGATGGGGATGGGGAATGGGGAATGGGGAATTGGGGGGGGGGGATGGGCAAGCCACAACAGGGCATATGTTTGTGGGTCGTATGAACTTCTCTCGAAGACTCCTTAAAAGTCCCAACCCACTTGCAATGCCTTCAATCATGGGGCCCTGCACCTGCTTGCGGGTGTGCAAGAACGGTCACAAGGAAACTTGCAGTCATAGCTGCACACTACTGCACATGCTGTGCAACAAAATGCAGCCATGCCCGCAAGCATGCGTGACGATGTGCATACACGCCTACAAGCATGAGGGGCCATACCCGAATGCCTATCCAATGATGTGCGGGCATATATCCACAAGCTTGTGCCTCGATGTTCATCCATGCCCGCAAGCATGTGCAATCGGCCCCATTGTTCGTCCGAGACCAACCGATGCACATGTAACCTTCGACGTGACCACCCATAAGCCCACACACATACACATCATGCATAGGAGGGACCAACCGAACCACCCGCACATAGCTTCATTTGGCCGGCCAACTGTGCCCACAGGCTGCCCATGGCGCCCAGCCTTGTGCGCGCGTGGCTGCCCAAGGCAGCCTGCCGGGGCGCAAGGCATACACATCATGCATACGAGGGACCAACCGAACCACCCACACATATCTTCGTTTGGCCGACCAACTGTGCCCACAGGCTGCCCATGGCGCCCAGCCTTGTGCACGCGTGGCTGCCCAAGGCAGCCTGCCGGGGCGCATGGCCGCCTACGGTGGCAGCCATGCCGCCCACGGCATCGGTACGACGTGCTTTTATTGGGACGAGTACCTTATCGGCAAGGTTTCATAGTGCCATGCCTTGTTTGCAAATGCCTACCTTGCCCACGCAGCCCCCGTGGCAG
>CM053274.1:9635831-9655831 GCA_028583415.1 Protea cynaroides | reverse complement strand
CGACCTTACCTCCGACCCTCAATTAACAGAATGGTATTAAAACCTAGAATAAATTCTAATTAAATTTTATCGACATTGTTAGGTCTTCTAGCAATATAATAACATTATAATGGTGACTCTAAAGCTTGGGGGAGTATCTATTAGCAAGCTAAGGTGAGGAAACAGAACTCTAAACTAATTGGTTAATAACAAACTGTTTTCTATTTCTTGAGTCCAATGCCATGCTTGATTCTATGCGAATATGTTTGTAATGTGCATACAGCATGCCATCCAATATTTCTATTACTTGTTCATGCATATTTTCTTTATTGTTTATGATGATGATGATGATGATGAAGATAGGAATAGGCATGTGATTGTATGTGTGTGGTTGGTGTACTTGATGCGAGCGAGTATCAGGGGAGGTGTGATGAGAATGTTAATAAACGTTAACCTTTGGCGGGTCTCAGCAATTTAGCTCTATCTCTAACTCAAGTCTTGTGCATTAGCATCGTCGTATCGCCATTACTTTAGCAGAACTATTATGTCGTAGAGTATCAGGGGAGGTGGTCTCGGTCCTTGTAGTCTTTGACTCTACCGGGGGGCCTTAGGTCTATCTCTATGGACATTCTGAGGGATGCTGGGGTGAGGCCTTGGAAACACTGTTTGGCATTAGGATTGGTTAGTTGCTAGCCCAGTTTGTAGCCCTTGCCAACAAGGGCTTACGTGTTGGTATGGCATGTCACACCCCAATTCTGATCCAACCAGAACGGTGTGAGTGAACCGTCATTGAACCAACGGTTCACACCAGGATCTCGAATAGGCCGTGTCTACCCATACAAACCAATTACACATAACCACAATCAGAATATAAATATACAGCGGAAGACTTTAAATAGAATGAACTGAGTATCTATTGATAATTTAAATAAATATCCCATTATTCAAAATCAACACATAAAAATAATATCATTACACCCCTTTAATCCAATCAAAATAACTGAAATAAATAAACAAAACAAATCACAGGTACACGCAGAAAGGGCACTCGCATGAAGCGTCATGCTCGTCCTCTCCTGCTTGCACATCTAGAGCAGCCACACCTCCATACGCCGGAGCGTTCACATAGTCATCCACAGTGTAACCTGCATCAACATCTAAAAACATTGTACGTACAAAGGGTGAGCACACAACACAGCTCAGTAAGGCAATCAGACAGTTTCACAAGATTATGCATGAGTAACAATCAATTTTATGCTGTGGTCTGGTTTTAAGTTTGCAATGTGCTATAGAAAGGTTTGGTGGCCCCGCACCTCTATACACGAGTGTGTGGCGTCGCACAGTAATCACACTACCACCAACCCACATGCACCCATCATGGAATAGAGATAGAGCTAAGGTATACCCGCACCTTCCCTGATACTCTACCCATACCAGTACCTAAGCCCCTACTAGCCAGGGCTCGCAAACTGGGCTCGCAACTAACCAATCCTATATGTCAACAATGTATGCTCTATCCCAGCACAGCCGTCTACGGCATAGAGATAGAGCTAGAGCGTGCAGGCCGGGTCGGAGACCACCAAACCTCACCTCCCCCTGATACCCTATCCGCAACTAACCCACTAGGATAGAAACAATACGCAGGTAGACCCTATCCCAACATAACTCCCTACGGCATAAAGATAGAGCTAAAGCATCATGGACAAGCCAGCGTCGACTTGGAATCCTCAGTGCCACCCAACGATGGCCGGGATAACATCAATATCGGAGACCACCGTACCACGATCTTCCCCTGATACCCCACCCGTACCAAGCATGTTAAGACAGAATACTACAAAAAGTGCCAGTGTGAAGAGCGATCCCAGGCCCATGCCCCACTCCACACACCAACGAAAACAATCACATGCCTAACAATCACATCCTATGAATGCATGAACAACAATAATAACTGAAAGTAAAGGATGGCATGTGAATATGCACAAACATCACATCATAGATATTCAATGATTAACAACGATTTACTGTCCATTAATTATTAGGTTTAGGTCAGATTCCCTTACCTGACGCTCGTTCGATTACTTGCTCCACGTCGCAAGATCCAAACGACAAGTCACAGTGTCCTACATAATATTAGGGTTTCATTAGAATATATTATTTAGGGTTTCATGTTGGTCGGAAACCAACAGAGATCACAAACTACCCTCACAGAGCTGACCGGTGGCATGTACCGGTCGCAGCTCTGTGGGAAAGACTGGCGACCGGTATGGTCAGCCGGTCCCCCACAGATAACCTCCCGAGAGGTAGCGGTCGCAACATACCGGTCGCACTATGTGCAACCGGTATAGTCGACCGGTATGTCTCCGGAAGACCATACATGGGTTCTTCGACTGCTGTCGATCATCCTCCACGGATTTTCAGGGTTTCTCCTATCCATCCTAAGTCTAGGCTTTGAGTTAGAGTTATCCCCAACTCATTCAAGTCTCGTTTCGACGAATATCATCTCGAAACTCGAATCTAGGGTTTGACGGCAACTTTGGGTTTATTGGCCAATTTAGGGTTTTAGATCAATACCTACTTTGAATGGTATTGATCCACCCATACAACTATCATAGGGTAAGAAGAGGGATTAAAACACTTACCGTTGACAGGCGTAGCATGAGCTTCGTCAAACGGTAATGGCGGCACCTCCTTCTTCTTCCTAGCTCCTTCTCCTTTCCAAGCTCTTTCTCTTCTCTAAGGTTTGTGAGAGACAATGGAAAGGATTTGAGGGGTTTAAGGGTGTATTTATAGGCTAGAAATAGGGTTTAGTAACCCTACTAGGATTAGGAAACTTCTAGGATTCGAAATTAGGAAAGCGGGACCCGCAGAGACAAATTTCCAAATTCCCACACATAGCTGTGCAGGCCATACCGGTCGACCGATACCGTCATCCGGTACCATCGACCGGTATACCTAAAACCAGGTATAATTGGTCGACTTCGGTCCGATTTCGTACCTGTTTGTTATCCGTTTGCCCCGTCTGGCTCGGTGATGATCGGAAGACCTGTCACGACACGAAACCAAGGTTAGACTGGGTTTTCAGAGTGCGGGTCTTACAACTCCACCACCCTTAAAAGGAATTTCATCCCGAAATTTGCATGTAGGTACTACAACTCCGCCACCCTTAAAAGAAATTTCGGCCTCAAAATTTGAACGTACCTTGATCGTCAAAAAGGTTAGGGTACTCCTTCCTCATCGCGCTTTCTTCTTCCCAAGTAATTTCCTCCACATTTTGGCTTCTCCAATGCACCTTCACATAATGGATATCCTTGGTTTGAAGTTGCTGAACTTTTCGGCTCGAGAGCATTACAGGCACCACTTTGAAAGTTAAGTCTTCAGTCAAGTCTGGAGGATCAGCGCTCAAGATTTGCGATGGATCTCTGACATACTTCTTCAGTAATGATACATGGAACACATTATGGACGCTAGACATAGATGGTGGTAGAGGTAATTGATATGCTACATTACCACGTCGATTCAATATCTCATATGGTCCCACATACCTGGGGCATAGCTTCCCCTTCTTACCAAACCGTTTCAGACCTCGCACCGGTGACACCTTCAAGAACACTTTGTCACCCACTGCAAACTCCAGATCTCGACGTCGATTATCTGCATAGTGCTTCTGTCGAACCTGAGCTGTCTTTACTCTCTCTTTGATCTGATCAATCACTCGACAAGTTTCTTCAACAAACTCCGGTCCTACAATTCTTCTTTCCCCCACTTCATTCCATAACAGAGGTGTACGACATTTTCTCCCATAGAGAGCTTCATATGGGGCCATCTGAATTGTAGCCTGATAACTATTATTGTAAGCAAACTCGATAAGTGATAGCTTCTCATCCCAAGCTCCTTTGAAATCTAATGCACAAGCTCGAAGCATATCTTCCAAAATTTGAATGGTTCGTTCTGACTGTCCGTCCGTCTGAGGATGGAAAGCTGTACTGAACTTCAACTTTGTTCCCATAGCTTTTTGTAATCCTTCCCAGAACTTTGATGTAAAACGGGGGTCTCTGTCAGATACTATACTTTCTGGGACGCCATGAAGTCTGACTATATTATCAACATATAACTTGGCCAACTTCTCCATGGTATACTGAGGTCTGACCGCAATAAATCGAGCTGTCTTGGTGAGCCGATCTACTATAACCCAAACTGCATCCACTGACCTTGGTGTCAAAGGTAAGCCAGTGACGAAATCCATAGTGATACAATCCCACTTCCATGCAGGTTCTGGTAACGGCTGTAGTAAACCTGCGGGTCTTTGCCTTTCCGCTTTAACTTGTTGACAATTCAGACATTGAAACACAAAACGAGCTATATCAGCTTTCATACCCCTCCACCAATAAAGTCTTCTTAGATCATGGTACATCTTGGTACTTCCTGGATGTACCGAATATGGAGTGTAATGAGCTTCAGTCATAACTCGGCCTCTGATATCGCAGTCTTCACTCTCAGGTATACATAACCGTCCGCGATACTTGAGTACTTTGTCTGATTCCAAGGTAAAGTCAGGATTACACGTACCCTTCTCTAAGTCTTCCTGCACTGTCTTGAGATATGGATCCTGTAGGATTGCTACCTTGACTTCATCAATTAGACTCGGCGAGATCTTCAGTGCGGCGAACATCATAGTGAACTTATGAATCAAGCCTTGCTCCACTGGATCTTCTGCAGTTTCGATAATATGTTCTTCACCAATTTCCATCGAACTCGAGGCTGCAGTACACAATGCAGCATTTGTACTCGGTCCTGCCTCAGGTTTCGATGCCCACTTTTTGCTTAAGGCGTCAGCCACCACATTTGCTTTACCCGGATGGTACTGGATGTCGCAATCATAATCTTTTAACAATTCCAGCCATCTCCTCTGTCTCATATTCAGATCCTTCTGAGTGAAGAGGTACGTTAGGCTTTTGTGATCTGACTTGATTTGAAACTTCTCACCGTACAAATAGTGTCTCCAAGTCTTGATTGCGTGAATAACCGCTGCTAGCTCCAAGTCATGCGTAGGATAGTTCTTCTCATGCTCTTTTAACTGTCTTGATGCGTAAGCTATCACCTGTTCTCCTTGCATCAGAACACACCCAATACCTAACCCTGAAGCATCCGTATATAGAGTAAACGGTACGCTTGGTTCGGGGATGGTCAAGATAGGTGCAAAGACAAGTCTTGACTTCAAAATCTGGAAGCACTTCTCACACTCATCTGTCCATATAAATTTTTCTCCCTTCTTGGTCAATCTGGTGAGTGGAACCGCGATCCTGGAGTAATCTTCCACGAATCTTCTATAATAACCAGCCAACCTAAGGAAACTATGACTCTCTGCAACAGATTTTGGTGCTTCCCATCCTACTATAGCAGCTATCTTGCTTGGATCAACCTTGATACCATCTCCAGATACAACATGGCCCAAGAAAGCCACTTCCTTCAGCCAAAACTAGCACTTCTTGAATTTTGCATAAAGCCTCACATCCCTCAACCGTTGTAGGGCTGCTCTCAAATGCGCTATATGAGTCTCCATGTCCTTAGAGTAAATCAATATGTCGTCGATGAATACGATGACTGAAGTGTCCAACATGTCATGGAACACTCGGTTCATCAGTTCCATAAACGACGCTGGAGCGTTGGTCAACCCGAAAGACATAACCAGAAACTCATAATGCCCATACCTCGTCCTGAAAGCGGTCTTCGGAATATCTCCGGCCTTGATCTTCAATTGGTGATATCCCGATCGGAGATCGATCTTCAAGAAAACCTTTGCACCCTGCAGCTGATCGAACAGATCATCGATCCTAGGCAAAGGATACCGATTCTTGATTGTCAACTTGTTCAGCTCACGATAGTCAATACATAGCCGTACACTTCCATCTTTCTTCTTTACAAACAACACAGGTGCTCCCCAAGGCGAAATACTAGGTCGTATGAAGCCCTTATCCAGCAATTCTTGTAATTGGGTCTTCAACTCCTTTAACTCGGTTGGGGCCATCCTGTATGGCGCTTTAGACACCGGAGCCGAACCTGGTATAAGATCTATCACAAATTTTGTAGCCCTGTCCGGTGGTAAGCCTGGAAGATCTTCTGGAAATACATCCGGAAACTCCCGAACCACCTCTATATCCTCCATCTTGAGTGACTCTGCTGTGAGGTCGACTACAGATACGAGATAACCCACTCCCCCTTTCTCCAAGCATCTCTTAGTCTTTAGGGCGGAGAGGATCAACTTCCGCTTCCTAGATAGCTTAATTCCAGCGAAACTGTATTCCCTTCCCTCTTTGTCAGTAAGCACAAGCTTCCTTTCCCCACACAAAAGGACGGCCGAATGATGGCCTAGCCAATCCATTCCTAAAATGACATCAAAATCTGCCATCTCAAGTATTACTAGGCTTGCTTCTAGGTCTCGGCCCTCGATACTTACAGTACATGGTCCATAATACTTGGTCAAGGCCACTTCGACTCCTAGTGGAGAGCAAACTATCAAGCTTGGGTTCAATTGCTTGATTGGTAACTCCATTCGCTTCCCAAAAGAAACAGATACAAAGGAGTGCGTGGCCCCAGAGTCTAATAATACTCTAGCGGGTAAACCAGCTACATTTACAATTCCTGAAATATATTGCCCCTTAGTTCTATATGCTCATGCAACTGAAAGAATAAACCAAATAGTAAGGGATAAAATCGTACCAGTTACCACATCAGGTGATGCGGCTGCCTCTTTAGTGGTGACTGCATAAACTCTGGCTTGCTAGGGAGCTTGCTTCTTAGGTAGCGTGCAGTTCCTTGCAACATGTCCCAGTTGCTGACAGTTATAACATTTAATATTTGGGTTGGGTCTGGCTACTTGTGGCACAGGTGGTGCCAGGTTGTTTCTCGCGAGTGCTGTAGCGCACGCCCCTGTATAGGCAGAATGGTCTAGTATTACTGCCACCCGAGCTCTCTCCAGCAGGTCTCTTCACTCCCCTGTTTTGAGCGAAGAAGCTGTCCCTCTGACTTGACTCTATCACCCTCGCAACCTGCACTGCCTCGTTGTAGGTCTTCTTATCCAGACCCAAAAGATGCTCTCTGATGCTTCCACGTAGTCCCATGGTGAACCTACGTATCTTTGTCTCCTCTTCCCGCATACTGACCGGGTGCGAAGAAGAACAGCTCTTCGTACCTCTCGTTGATAAGCATCTACCAATGACCGAGCCTTGCTGCAGGTTGAGAAACTCTCTCTCCATTTGATCTCTGAAGCTCTTTGGGAAATATTTGTCGAAGAAAGCCGCTTTGAACACTTCCCAGTCCACTAGTGTGTATTGGTTCTCTAAATATGCCCGTGTGGAATTCCACCAAGCATTCGCGTCCTCTCTCAGCATGTGGGTGGCAAATAGAACCTTCTCCTCCTCAGTACACGTCATCAATCGGAAGTTCTTTTCCATTTCGAAACCCACTGTGCTAGCCACAATGGTTTCCCTGTCCGGCCGGTGAACGATGACGGTTTCAACTTCAAGAACCCGTCCACAGACCTGCTAAGATCGTGCTGTCCCTGTGTATCTGCTCCGTACCATGGTGGTGGATACGGATACGCCCCTGGATACGCAGAAGGCGACGGAAAGCGATGCGGTGGTGGTACATTCTGTGCTTGGGCCCTTGGCCTTGGGCTACTCTGCACCCGTTGGGTAGTGTTAACTCCTCCTGACTCGGGCGTATTACCAGCGGGAACAGAACCTGCTGACCTAAGCATCTTTAGTACCTCGCTCAGAAATTCCTTCTGTTGAGCTTGCATCTGATAGACCAATTTTGTAACTATGGTCTCGGAATTCCTGTGAGGTGGTCCCGGTAATTCTGTCGGTACTTCCGGGACCTGTTCCTCCTCCACTCCTGGGCTGGTTTCTCTAACCCCGGTCCCGCTTTCGGCTTGCTCTTCTTCTAGGCGCTTTCGGCCCGATGATGCTTTCGACCCCTTCGACCGTTTCCACCTGCCATCTCAGACTATTTATTTGGATCTGAGAAGAAGACATAACACGTGAGAATCATCAATAATAGTAGTGCTAGTCTTGAATAATGCAGGAAAATAGTCGAGAAGTAACATTTCGATTTACACAATTTTGGGGATTTTTAATTAAATTTTTTGGCTCTTTTGGGGCGTACTGGTCGCAACATACCGGTCGCACACCTGTGGAAATATGCTGCGGCCGGTATAGTCGACCGGTCAAAATTAAAATTCTGGCCGAGACATACCGGTCGCATGTCTATGAGATACCGGTCGCCACTCTGTATACAGAGTTGCGACCGGTATAGTCGACCGGTCAGAAAAATTTTCTGGTCGAGACATAGCGGTCGCACACCTGGGTCGATACCGGTCGACCGGTATAGGCATAACCGTCGACCGGTATGCCCAAAATGGCTTTAAAATCGCGAAAAAGTGAGATTTTTCTCACTTTTCTTTTCTCTTTCTCTCCGGTGGCGATTCCTCTCTGCCCAACCGAGTTGCTACAGTCCGACCGGTACTCTTAGAAGCCTATTTCTCGCATTCCAAAGCTAGAACATCGTCTCCAGGTAGGTCCTCTCTCTCTCTCTCATATTTTTAGGAATTTTCTATATCGTCTATATGTAAAATTTTAGGTTTTTCTTTGTTCGAGATGTTTTAACCGTAGGAACTCTTTTCCTTCGGCTTAGAAAGGGTTTAGGGACCCCCAAGAGCAAAAGCCCTCAACTAATTTGGGGTTCCACCGAACGGTTTTCCTAAAAATCAAAATTTTCATCTTTTGACCTAGGTTTTCATGAAATTTTGAAATTTTTATAATTTTTCTTAATTCTTGAAATTTCTTTGAAATTTCTTGTTATAATTGCTTGTGATTGGTTTATTGAAGAGTGTGGGGGTTACGTAAGTCCTCCTCCCCATATTTTTGGGTGAGTTCGAGGCTTTTTCCCAATTTACTGTCGTTATGCTGCCGAAATTTCGAAAATTTCTAACTTTTATCTCTTTTTCTTTTGTTTTGCAGATTCTAAATGGCTCCTAGATGCAACCTCGGGAAACGCTCACATGGTACTAGTTCTCGGGTTCCCTCTTCGCCAGTTCCTCAGCTAGATGAGCTATGGTTTCGCTCCTTGGAAGCTCAAGCTCGATTTTCCTGGTTTGATAATAAGAGTATTGTATCCGGGCGCCGGATCAACGTGGAACAATTGCACCGGTTCAATGTAGAGACGGCTTTTGGCGCTCTAGGTTGGCTGCCGGTTATTTCCTACACAGAGACCACACGCCCTAATCTGGTCAAGCACTTTTATGCAAATTTGGAACTCGAAGGGGATGTCGAAGACCCGAACCAGTGTAGGGATCTACGCATCACCAGCTACGTCCGGGGTGTACATATCTCCTTCAACACCCACCAGTTGGCTGATCTGCTTGGGGTTCCCAATGATGGAGATTTGGTGTACTGCGCCCCCAAGGTGAAAGGTTACTTGACTGAAGATTTGCGCCGGGAGATAGCGCATCAGATCCTCAACCCTGGGGCTCCTATGAAGGCAGCTAGCTTGAGACCTATACCCCGGGTCTACAGCCGCATTATCCAGCATGATATAGTGCCACAGAGCGGCCACTACAATGAGTTGTCCCAGCTCACCCAGTACGTCACCTATTGTGTTTGTACCGGAGAGCGGATCTCACTTCCATACCTCATCATCCGAACCATGCATCCAGCGGCTGGGGCCGATCGGGCCAGCAACCTTCCCTATGGCCGTCTCGTCACTTTCCTTCTTCGCCGTCTGGGCGTGAGTTTCAGAGGAGAGGTAGCCGTCGAGGACTCCATGACCTCCGACATCGACTGGGATGCTATACAGAGGATGCAGATGGTTGATCTGCCCGTTAGTGATGACGAGTTGGAGGCTCGCCCTCGTCCACTTGGGAGAGTAGCAGCCGCAGCAGCAGCAGCAGCCGCGGCCAATGCGGCCTATGCGGCAGAGATGGGAGATGATGATGATGTCGATGTAGTTGGGGAAGCACCAGTGCCTGCCCCACAGCCTCCACTGTACCACCACCATCCGTTCCCACGGTTGGGCCATCTCAGCCCCCTCCCGACTCGGTGTTGAGTATGTTTATCGAGATCGGGGACACCCGGAGGGTCATCCCGGAGTCTCGCCGAGCGATGGGTCGGGGAGTTGGGACGCCTGGCTCGTGGTCTACGGGTTACTCAGGACCAGGTGCATTGGCTTAGGGTCGCATACGAGCGGGACTATGATATAGCTGACCCCATTCCTCCCAGGCCTCCCACCCCATGATTTCCCATTTACTTTTCTTTTCATATGACGGTTTATATAACAGGGTAACTTTCCGGTTTGTGGACTGTACCCTGTAGCACTATCACATTTGATACACTTTTCTTTTTAATGAAAGTTTCATGGTTTTTCCTAACTAGTATTCGTGACATATTAAGTTTCATATTTAGAATAGTACATTATTCTCTTTCTTAGTCCGTCTCAGGTATCAAAGAATGCTTAGGGTGTGTTTGTATTAAGATTTTTAAATTTTCCTAACTTAGTTCATCGACCCCGTTATGTGCAGCATGGTTTGTTGGAACAGAGCCCGAGAGCTCTGATACCAAGTTGTCACACCCCAATTCTGATCCAACCAGAACGGTGTGAGTGAACCGTCATTGAACCAACGGTTCCACACGAGATCTCGAATAGGCCGTGTCCACCCATACAAACCAATTACACATAACCACAATCAGAATATAAATATACAGCGGAAGACTTTAAATAGAATGAACTGAGTATCTATTGATAATTTAAATAAATATCCCATTATTCAAAATCAACACATAAAAATAATATCATTACACCCCTTTAATCCAATCAAAATAACTGAAATAAATAAACAAAACAAATCACAGGTACACACAGAAAGGGCACTCGCATGAAGCGTCATGCTCGTCCTCTCCTGCTTGCACATCTAGAGCAGCCACACCTCCATACGCCGGAGCGTTCACATAGTCATCCACAGTGTAACCTGCATCAACATCTAAAAACAATGTACGTACAAAGGGTGAGCACACAACACAGCTCAGTAAGGCAATCAGATAGTTTCACAAGATTATGCATGAGTAACAACCAATTTTATGCTGTGGTCTGGTTTTAAGTTTGCAATGTGCTATAGAAAGGTTTGGTGGCCCCCGCACCTCTATACACGAGTGTGTGGCATCGCACAGTAATCACACTACCAACAACCCACATGCACCCATCATGGAATAGAGATAGAGCTAAGGTATACCCGCACCTCCCGATACTCTACCCATACCGGTACCTAAGCCCCCTACCGGCCGGGCTCGAAAACCGGGCTCGCAACTAACCAATCCTATATGTCAACAATGTATGCTCTATCCCAAGCACAGCCGTCTACGGCATAGAGATAGAGCTAGAGCGTCTGGGCCGGGTCGGAGACCACCAAACCTCACCTCCCCCTGATACCCTATCCGCAACTAACCCACTAGGATAGAAACAATACGCATGTAGACCCTATCCCAACATAACTCCCTACGGCATAGAGATAGAGCTAAAGCATCGTGGACAAGCCAGCGTCGACTCGGAATCCTTAGTACCACCCAACGATGGCCGGGACAACATCAATATCGGAGACCACCTACCACGATCTTCCCCTGATACCCCACCCGTACCAAGCATGTTAAGACAGAATACTACAAAAAGTGCCAGTGTGAAGAGCGATCCCAGGCCCATGCCCCACTCCACACACCAACGAAAACAATCACATGCCTAACAATCACATCCTATGAATGCATGAACAACAATAATAACTGAAAGTAAAGGATGGCATGTGAATATGCACAAACATCACATCATAGATATTCAATGATTAACAACGATTTACTGTCCATTAATTATTAGGTTTAGGTCAGATTCCCTTACCTGACGCTCGTTCGATTACTTGCTCCACGTCGCAAGATCCAAACGACAAGTCACAGCGTCCTACATAATATTAGGGTTTCATTAGAATATATTATTTAGGGTTTCATGTTGGTCGGAAACCAACAGAGATCACAAACTACCCTCACAGAGCTGACCGGTGGCATGTACCGGTCGCAGCTCTGTGGGAAAGATTGGCGACCGGTATGGTCAGCCGGTCCCCCACAGATAACCTCCCGAGAGGTAGCGGTCGCAACATACCAGTCGCACTATGTGCAACCGGTATAGTCGACCGGTATGTCTCCGGAAGACCATACATGGGTTCTTCGACTGCCGTCGATCATCCTCCATGGATTTTCAGGGTTTCTCCTATCCATCCTAAGTCTAGGCTTTGAGTTAGAGTTATCCCCAACTCATTCAAGTCTCGTTTCGATGAATATCATCTCGAAACTCGAATCTAGGGTTTGACGGCAACTTAGGGTTTATTGGCCAATTTAGGGTTTTAGATCAATACCTACTTTGCATGGTATTGATCCACCCATACAACTATCATAGGGTAAGAAGAGGGATTAAAACACTTACCGTTGACAGGCATAGCGTGAGCTTCGTCAAACGGTAATGGCGGCACCTCCTTCTTCTTCCTAGCTCCTTCTCCTTTCCAAGCTCTTTCTCTTCTCTAAGGTTTGTGAGAGACAATGGAAAGGATTTGAGGGGTTTAAGGGTGTATTTATAGGCTAGAAATAGGGTTTAGTAACCCTACTAGGATTAGGAAACTTCTAGGATTCGAAATCAGGAAAGCGGGACCCGTAGAGACAAATTTCCAAATTCCCGCACATAGCTGTGCAGGCCATACCGGTCGACCGGTACCATCATCCGGTACCATCGACCGGTATACCTAAAACCAAGTATAATTTGTCGACTTCGGTCCGATTTCGTACCTGTTTGTTATCCGCTTGCCCTGTCTGGCTCAGTGATGATCGGAAGACCTGTCACGACACGAAACCAAAGTTAGACCGGGTTTTCAGAGTGCGGGTCTTACATGGCACTATATAGCAATAAACGTAACCTTTGTTATATAATGTTCATGGTTGGGTGCATGTGATTTGACGATAAACGTGATCTTCGGGTAACGTCACACACTCGTGTATAGAGGCGGGGTCAATAAACACGACCTTTGGCTACCTAAACTTTTTTATTGCATACTGCAAACTTTAAACCGGACCAAAGATATAAATTGATTTTTGCATGCATATGTATTGTTGCATTGTTTTGTTTACTCACTGAGTTCAAGTTGGAGAGCTGACCCTCGTGCGCGCAATTCTTTTTAGTTTCTGATATTGCAGGTACTATGATTGAAGATTATGTCTACTCGCCAACATATGCACGGGTGGAGGCTATGAATGAGCAAGCTGTGGAGAATGAACATGGTTCGTTATGCGAGCATTTCAACAATGGATACGTTTAGTGTTTAGCTTTCATATTTGGATATTGTAATATGTATTAAATTATGTTTTGGTTACTTGGAAATAAATGGAATATTAATTATTTATCATGTTTAGACCTCAGTTCAATATCTGTAAGACTTCCGCTATTTACTTTATTACCTCTGATTAATGTGGAATGTGTTTTGATTTATCATATGTGGGATAGCCTATTTTGAGATCCTGGTTGAACCGTTGGTTTGTTGACGGTTCATCAAACCGTTCCAGATGGTGCGGAATTGGGGTGTGACAACTTGGTATCAGAGCATCTCATAGGCCTTACCCATTAAACCTGAATACTTCCACTAGAGTCCATGAACTGAGTTAGGATAAATTAAAAGCTTTAATATAAACCCACAATAAGCACCTGTGTTGGTTGAGACAGAACTTAAACAAGACAATAATGTACATATAAAAGGTGGAATCATATTTATACACTCGAACAGAAAGAAAAGACCAAAATTATCCTAATACACAAATAGTATAGGGTATTATCTATAGTTGGGTAATTATCCAAGTGTACAAGGATATAGTACAGTAGCAAGAAGGAAGCATCTGTAAAACAGAAAAATTAAATGCCGAGTTGGTACTCACAAGATGTGGAACTCGATGTAAGACAGAGGAAGAAGGAAAATGGCTAGTAATGCCAAAACCCCTGTAGGGATAAAGGAAAAGTTCTCGGGCTAAATCCAACCAGAGATAAGAGGATAATGGCCATGTAAGTAGATATGTTTATATAGGATGCGGTGCATTATTGACTTACTCTTATGATTATGGAGGATGCACATACTTGATTTTAATTCTCGTACCTTAACAGGATACCTTCTTGATTTAACCTGTCAATTGGAGTTATAGATATTGTTTTTTTAGTCTTAGTCCTGATTATTCCAATCTGAACCACTCTCATGATCAACAACATGAACAGAGATATGAACTGAATGAACAGTTAAATGTTTAATCATGTTGAGCGTACATCTTTTCGATTTATAACTGATTTATTGATGTACGAAATCTTTCTCCAGATTTATACCTGATTTACTGATGTATCAAAGCTTTTCCAGATTTACTCTTGTAGTGCCTTGACCAATGGCATTATATATTCGATAGAACCTGTAACAATGAGGTTAAGAATTGTAAAACCTCTATTGCATGTATTTGGACCACTGTGCAACTTAATGATCTTTTGATGCCGGTTAGATTACTACAGATTTACTCCTGATTCTTTAAACCTAGGTTCACTAGATAAAGCAAGTGTTTGTCATTACGCTAAGTCGATGAAAGGAAGTGAATCACTTTTGGATGAATATTTTGATTCATACACTCCCTGACCTTTGATGATAAAGATGTGTAGTGATAATGGAATTATTGGAAGAAAGATGATGGAATTCAGATTAAATGCTATAGCCAATGAAACTCAGATGAAGTGATGGAGAATTTGTTTTGATATTGCTAAATGGATGGATATGAATCATGTCTGTAAAAGAGTGCATGAGAAAATATGGAAACTATTAAGAGTAGCCAGTAAAGAAATAGATAGCACTCAAGTAGAGTTAAGGATGGTTATATCGGTATGAATTTTGACAAGGTAGAAGATTCCTAAAGGCAAATTTAAGAGTGGATACAAGGATAAAGTCATGGCATAAGTACTCGATTTAATACAATGATAATTGAGTTATGCCCAATGTTGAGGGATATGATTAAGTAAAGACCAAAATAGTTTGGCTGAATTAATGAAATTATAAGCATATACCCTAATGCTTATAAATAGACTTGGGATATGATGTAACAATCACAAGATATTTTTGAGGTATATGGAAGAGAGAGCAAGGTAGAATAGCAAGGATAAAAGAAATACAAGCTAATAAGTGCAATATGAGATTTTGACGATAGTCTTCGAGAAATCATAAGAGATAAAGGAACTAGACAAGCTCCTTAGACCGTTTCACCAGATTTTGCTAGTTCAATCCCTTTTTGGACTAGATGTCAATTAGATGAGTGTTATGAACGAAGTCCAAATCGTATGGATGGACAAAAATGAACACAACCTAATTAGACGTGAGATGGCAAACCTTGACGTCATCTTGGGAATAGACTGGTTGTTTCAACACTCTACATGTGATTATGTGCATAGAAGAGGTTGTCATTCAAGAATAAAGACGACACATAATTTGGTATTATTGGAAGCATGTTACCTAAGAAGCGAAAGCTGATCTTCTCTATGCTAAAGGCGAAGAGATGCTTTGAAGAGAAAGAAGTGGGATATATGGTATCTTGTGGTATACGTTACCAAAGAAGCACCACAGATGGAAGATATTGATGTGATGCGTGAATTTCCTGATGTATTTCCAGGAAACTTATCAGGTTACCATCTGATTAAGTGACCGAGTTCGTCATCGACTTGTTACCCAAGGACAATACTTGTGTCAAAGGCACCTATGAATAGCTCTTATAGAATTGAAGGAATTGAGACTCAACTACAAGAGTTACTAGACCAAGGTCCTAATCAGCTAAGTATTGTATCACGGAGAGCGCCAACGCAACTCGTAAAGAAGAAGGACGGTAGTGTCAGATTATGCATAGACTACCGGGAACTAAACAAGTTCAAGATCAAGAATCGATATCTACTACCTCAGATTGATGACTTGTTTAAATAGTTGCAAGGAGCAAAGGTATTTTCTAAGATTCATCTTCGATCAAGATATCATTAGCGGAAGGATTTTAGACAGAAATATCTCGAATATAGCTTTTAGAATTGGGATTGGACATTATGAGTTCTCGATTATAACGTTTGGATTAACCAATGCCCTTACGTCTTTTATGGAACTGATGAACTGGATGTTTCATGACCTGTTGGACACGTCGGTCATAGTTTTCATAAAGGATATTTTGGTTTATTCCAAGAATGAAGCAACTCATACAACAGACTTTAGAATAGCTTCACAACAGCTGATAAGTGAAAAGCTTATTGCCAATTCCAAGGAATATGAGTTCTGATTAAACAAAGTGATCTTCTTAGAACACGTAGCAAAAAAAAAAAAAAAAAAGGGATTAAAGTGGACCCTATTCAGATAGAAGCAATTGTATAGTGAGAAACACCTGAAGAATATTGCGAAGATCAGAAGTTTCTTGAGTTTAACTGATTATTACAGACGATGCTTGGAGGACCACCCTAAGATCGCAAAACCTCTTACCAAGGTAAACAAGAAGGGAGAGGAATTTATTTGGACCTACAAGTGTGAAGAATGTTTCCAAATTCTAAGGTAAGGTTGATATCAACTGCCATCTTGATCATTTCGGTACCAACGGAACCTTTTACCCTATACATTGAAGCTTTTGGATTGAATCTAGGATGCGGGATGATGTAAGGTAAATAAGCGATTTCATATGCTTTAAGAAAACTGAAAGAGCATATGAAGAGTTACCCAACCCATGATTGGAGTAAACAATTGTGTTTCATGCAATCAAGACTTGGAGACATTATTTAAATGGAGAAAATTTTTAGATTAGATCGGATTACAGGTGTTTTATTTATCTCTTCATTAGAAAGAGTTAAACATGAGGATTAGGAGATGGTTGGAATTGCTCAAGGATTAAGACTGTGATATTCAGTGTCACCTAAGCGAGGCTAATGTAGTAGTTAAGGCTTTAAGCAAAAGGTAATTATGAAGTCCGAAGAAGGACCCAGTATAAATGCTGTCTTATGTTTCGCAGCAACAAACTCAGATTTGGAGGAAGAGTAACTTATAATAGAAGCTAGTGATGATCCAATTGAGCAAAAATTTATGGATGAACTTATGGAGCAATAATTTGGCTACGTTTGTGGCATTAAAGATCATCTCTAAATTGATGGATTAAGTAAAAGTAGCAATTTTGTTAGATCGGTATATAAGAAGAACGCAAGATGATTTAGAGAAAGAAAAACCCAAACCTGACTTACTTTGGATGTGGAGACGGTACTCAGATACAAAGGTAGATTCTGAATACCTGAAGATAAAGATTCAGATATCATGAAGAGGAAAATGATAAGAGCCCATTGTACTCAATATTCAGTACATACTGGAGTACCAATATGTATCATGACCTGAAGAGATTGTACTAGTAAAGAGGAATGATAACAAATATGTTTTAGTGCATGTTCCAGTGTTTGAATTATCAGCAAGTAAAGGCTGAAAGACAAAGACCAACATGGCTTACTACAATAACTATCGGAGCCAGTCTGAAAGTGAAACTGCATTACAATGAACTATGTCACCGGTATACCACTAATCGGTTGACGCAGTTTGGGTGATTGTTGATCGCCTTATCAAGATAGCTCATTCCATTGCTATACGACATCGGTATGCTTTGGAGCGGCTAACTGAGCTATATATGGATAATATTGCCAGACTGAATGGTATGCATGAGAGCTTAGTGTCGGTCAGAGGCTTATGCTTTATTTCGAAGTTTTGGGAGGATCTATAGAAGATAATGGGAACAAAGTTGGAGTTTAGTACCACATTTTACCTCAAACCAACGGACAATCAGAGCGGACTATACAGATCCTAAGAGATATGCTCCGAACTTGAAAAATTGATTTCAAAGAACTTGAGTTGAGAAGTTACTGTGAATTAAAGTTGCTACTAAGCTACCATGTAAATGTTACCTATGAAGCATGGTACGGTAGAAATGTCAAAATCCTTTATTTTGGAATAAAGACGATGAATGAAGAATTTTGAGACCTAAGGCTAATGAAGAAAACTATCGAGTGGCAAACAAGATCAAAGAAAAGGGGTAGGATAGCTCAAGAGGTCAGAAGAGACACCAAGACCTTGAGTTCGCCATAAGGGACAAATGTTTTTGAAGATATCACTTATGCGAAGTTTGAAATGATTAGACAAGAAGGAAAGTAGAATTCTATATATGCATCGAATCTTATAAACTCTAGAGAGACGTAGAAAGGTTGCATATCAATTAGCGTTACCGCTATCCATGTCTAGTGTGCATGATGTATTTCGTGTGTCTCTATTGAAGAAGTATATTGGAGATCCATATCAAAAGTATTGACCACGAAATCACTGGATTAAATAGGAGATTTAACTATTGAAGTGGTACCAGTCTAGTTCACTAGTTGAAAGGTATAACACCTTAAAAACTTGGTATCAATTATACGAAGATAATCTGACGAAGACGATACGTGGAGGAGATTGCATGGGAGGAAGAAGATGAAATGCGGACGTAGAATTTCCACCTGAATTCAAATTTTGAGGACAAAATTTATTTTAAGGATAGGGGAGTTGTAAGATCCGTACTTTCAAATTTCGAGGACAAAATTTCTTTTAAGGGTGGTGGAGTTGTAAGACCCGCACGCCACGAACCCGGCCTAAACTTACATTTCATGTCGGGACCCATCTACATATCATGGTCGAGCCAAGTGGACCAAGTGTGTGAAGAAACCCAAGACCCAATATGAAAATTTACCCAAAAATAGTCAAAATGAGGGTAGGGTCGCATGTTTTAACAGGCAGGTCTGACCCTCCCATCGACCCTCACCATCGACCCTCAACCATGGGTCGCAGTCCGACCCTCCCATTGACCCTCACCATCGACCCTCGGCATTCGAGAAAAACAGCACGAACCGAAAATTGAGAAACCTACCTAATTTCAATTGGAACCTTTCCTAAACTCAATGGGACTTATTTTGGGAGGTTTTGCCCTATAAATAGGACATCCCTAAACCTCTTTCACTCCTTTTACAACCCTAATTGGATTGAGAGAAAGAGAAGAGAAGGAAAACTTGAAGAAAATGCTAAGGAAGAAGAGGAAATTCAGAGGAACTCTGAATCTCAACAAACCTAAGGTATGAATACGTTTCCCATGATTTATTTAAGACTTTAGAATGGTTTATGAAGAGGGTATGACTTAGAAGAAACCCAATTCATCCATCCATGGTTTCGTTTCAATGAAACCATGGAGGAGATCATTAAAACCATGTAGGTGAATAAAGTATAGTTATAAACCATAGAACATGTATATAATGGATTGTGAAAGTAAGCCATAGGACCTAACCATGAAAGAGAGAACGAAATCTGATATTTTTGACTCAAACCATGGAGGGTCGCACCTAGGGTCGATGGCAGATCCGACCCTAGCATCGACCCTCAGTGTTCGGGAAGTTCAGATAAGGAGGAGGGTCGCATCCAGGGTCGATCATGACTCCGACCCTACGTCCGACCCTCAGTTAACAGAATGGTTTTAAAACCTAGAATAAATTCTAATTAAATTTTATCGACATTGTTAGGTCTTCTAGCAATATAATAACATTATAAAGGTGATTCTAAAGCTTGGGAGAGTATCTATTAGCAAGCTAAGGTGAGGAAACAGAACTCTAAACTAATTGGTTAATAACAAACTGTTTTCTATTTCTTGAGTCCAATGCCATGCTTGATTCTATACGAATATGTTTGTAATGTCCATACAACATGCCATCCAATATTTCTATTACTTTTTCATGCATATTTACTTTATTGTTTATGATGATGATGATGATGATGATGATAGGAATAGGCGAGTGATTGTATGTGTGTGGTTGGTGTACTTGATTGAGAAACCTTCCTAATTTCAATTGGAACC
>CM053274.1:9625831-9628331 GCA_028583415.1 Protea cynaroides | reverse complement strand
GCAGGGCTTTTTTACGGCCACGTGTTTCTCTCGAAGGGTCATCAGGAGCAACACCTGGGAATAAACCATACCACGAGCCATACCACGAGGGGGGAGGGGAGGGGAGGGGGGGGAATGGGGATGGGGAATGGGGAATGGGGAATTAGGGGGGGGGGGAATTGGGGGGGGGGCAAGCCACAACAAGGCATATGTTTGTGGGTCGTATGAACTTCTCTAGAAGACTCCTTAAAAGTCCCAACCCACTTGCAATGCCTTCAATCATGGGGCCCTGCACACGCTTACGAGCGTGCATGAACGGTCACAAGCAAGCTTGCAGTCATAGCTGCACACTGCTGCACATGTTGTGCAACAAAATGCAGCCACGCCTACAAGCATGAGGGGCCATACCCTCCTCTTTCGCCGGGCTTTTTTACGACCATGTATTTCCCTCGAAGGGTCATCAGCAACAACCGCTGGGCATTGTCTTTCCAAGCCACAACAAGCATAAACCATACCACAAGCCATACCATGAGGGGGATGGGAGGGGGGAAGGGGGAGGGAAGTGATCCATGAACTTTCCTAGAACACTACCCAGATGCCACAACCTAGCTTAAGAGGGAAACCCGTGAGGCACCGCTTACGGCATGGGCCGAAACCCACACCTAGGCCATTACCTCCTCTTTCGCAGGGCTTTTTTACGGCCACGTGTTTCTCTCGAAGGGTCATCAGCAGAAACACCTGGGAATAAACCATACCACGAGCCATACCACGAGGGGGGAGGGGAGGGGAGGGGGGGATGGGGATGGGGAATGCGGAATGGGGAATTGGGGAATTAGGGGGCAAGCCACAACAAGGCATATGTTTGTGGGTCGTATGAACTTCTCTGGAAGACTCCTTAAAAGTCCCAACCCACTTGCAATGCCTT
This sequence comes from Protea cynaroides, assembly GCA_028583415.1. Lineage (NCBI taxonomy): Eukaryota > Viridiplantae > Streptophyta > Magnoliopsida > Proteales > Proteaceae > Protea > Protea cynaroides. The sequence goes on along the minus strand of CM053274.1, from coordinate 9,627,427 downwards.
CAATGATGCGGCCCTGCACATGCTTGCGGGCGTACATGAACGGTCACAAGCAAGCTTGCAGTCATAGCTGCACACTGCTGCACATGCTGTGCAAAAAAATGCAGCCACACCCGCAAGCATGTGTGACGATGTGCATGCACGCCTACAAGCATGAGGGGCCATACCCGAATCCCTATCCAACGATGTGCGGGCATATTCCCACAAGCTTGTGCCTCGATGTGTATCCATGCCCGCAAGCATGTGCACATGTGTGCGGGCGGAGTGCCTAACAATGTGCAATTGGCCCCATTGTTCATCCGAGACCAACCGATGCACATGTAACCTTCGACGTGACCACCCATAAGCCCACACACATACACATCATGCATACGAGGGACCAACCGAACCACCCGCACATAGCTTCATTTGGCCGGCCAACTGTGCCCACAGGCTGCCCATGGCGCCCAGCCTTGTGCACGCGTGGCTGCCCAAGGCAGCCTGCCGAGGCGCATGGCATACACATCATGCATACGAGGGACCAACCGAACCACCCGCACATAGCTTCATTTGGCCGACCAACTGTGCCCACAGGCTGCCCATGGCGCCCAGCCTTTTGCGCGCGTGGCTGCCCAAGGCAGCCTGCCGGGGCGCATGGCATACACATCATGCATACGAGGGACCAACCGAACCACCCGCACATAGCTTCGTTTGGCCGACAAACTGTGCCCACAGGCTGCCCATGGCGCCCAGCCTTGTGCCCGCGTGGCTGCCCAAGGCAGCCTGCCGGGGCGCATGGCATACACATCATGCATACGAGGGACCAACCGAACCACCCGCACATAGCTTCGTTTGGCCGACAAACTGTGCCCACAGGCTGCCCATGGCGCCCAGCCTTGTGCCCGCGTGGCTGCCCAAGGCAGCCTACCGGGGCGCATGGCCGCCTACGGTGGCAGCCATACCGCCCACAGCATGGGTACGACGTGCTTTTATTGGGACGAGTACCTTATCGGCAAGGTTTCACAGTGCCATGCCTCGTTTGTGCATGCCTACCTTACCCACACAGCCCCCGTGGCAGCCGCTTGCCTGCCCATACAAGCCCACCCCCCTTGAGGAGACCCCCCCCCCTCTCAAGGTACCTCTTAAGCTTTTTACACTTTTCCCGAAGGAGACATCTCCTATTTCAAAAAATCATAATGGCCTTTTTTGGAGCTACAAACATCTAAATATGATGAAACTTGGTAGGATTGTAGAGAAAAATTCATGGTTTCATCTAAAAAAATTTCATAATTTTTCGATAATTATTTTATATTTTTTTTTAATAAAACATTTAAAAAATCACCAAAAATTTATTTTATTGAATTTTTTAATGGGACAAGTTTTACATGTCTCATAAAATTCCATAGAATTTATAGAAAAATAACTGGGACATTCAGAAAAGTTTTGATATTTTTTTATATTTTATGATTAGTATCTTAGTTAACTTTACCGATAACTCATAAAAGCACACTATAAGATTGAAAAATATACAAGCAATCCATACTTTGATCACCAAAAAACCTTTTGCAAGTGTTTTCAAACATAAATATCATTTTTCACGTGAGAATTAGAAAAAGTATG
>CM053274.1:9613631-9615331 GCA_028583415.1 Protea cynaroides | reverse complement strand
AGGGTCGATGATCCCGTCTACCCTAGGGTCTTAAGCTGTCTGACCCTCCCTTCAAATCTGAGGGTCTGACTTTCTTTTTTGGGAGGTCCGACCCAACTTGGCTGGGTATGCGACCCTTCCCTGATTTTAAGTGTTTTTGGGTCGATTTAATACCTGGGATCTGAATCTCCATCACGCCCATGGTCCACTTGACTCGACCATGATGGGTAAACCTGGTTCAAGGTGGTAAGACCGGGTTAGTTTGACACGGGTCTTACAGATGACCCTTCGAGAGAAACACATGGCCGTAAAAAAGCCCTGCGAAAGAGGAGGTATTGGCCTAGGTGTGGGTTTTGGCCCATGCCGCAAGCGGTGCCTCACGGGTTTCCCTCTTAAGCGAGGTTGTGGCTTCTGGGTAGTTTTCTAGAAACGTTCATGGCTCACTTCCCTCCCCCCTTCCCCCCTCCCATCCCCCCTCGTGGTATGGCTCGTGGTATGGTTTATGCCTGTTGTGGCTTGGAAAGACAGTGCCCAGCGGTTGCTGCTGATGACCCTTCGAGAGAAACACGTGGCCGTAAAAAAGCCCTGCGAAAGAGGAGGGTATGGCCCCTCATGCTTGTAGGCGTGCATGCACATTGTCACACATGCTTGTAGGCGTGGCTGCATTTTGTTGCACAGCTTGTGCAGCAGTGTGCAGCTATGACTGCAAGCTTGCTTGTGACCGTTTATGCACGCCCGCAAGCATGTGCAGGGTCCCATGATTGAAGGCATTGCGAGTGGGTTGGGAATTTTAAGGAGTCTTCCAGAGAAGTTCATACGACCCACAAACATATGCCTTGTTGTGGCTTGCCCCCCCCCCCCCCAATTCCCCATTCCCCATCCCCCCCTCCCCTCCCATCCCCCCTCGTGGTATGGCTCATGGTATGGTTTATTCCCAGGTGTTGCTGCTGATGACCCTTCGAGAGAAACACATGGCCGTAAAAAAGCCCTGCGAAAGAGGAGGTAATGGCCTAGGTGTGGGTTTCGGCCCATGCCGCAAGCGGTGCCTCACAGGTTTCCCTCTTAAGCTAGGTTGTGGCTTCTGGGTAGTGTTCTAGAAAAGTTCATGGCTCACTTCCCTCCCCCCTTCCCCCCTCCCATCCCCCCCTCGTGGTATGGCTCGTGGTATGGTTTTCTGCTTGTTGTGGCTTGGAAAGACAGTGCCCAGCGGTTGCTGCTGATGACCCTTCGAGAGAAACACGTGGCCATAAAAAAGCCCTGCGAAAGAGGAGGGTATGGCCCCTCATGCTTATAGGCGTGCAAGAACATCGTCACACACGCATGTAGGCGTGGCTGCATTTTGTTGCCCAGCATGTGCAGCAGTGTGCAGCTATGACTGCAAGCTTGCTTGTGACCATTAATGCACGCCCGCAAGCATGTGCAGGGCCCCATGATTGAAGGCAATGCAAGTGGGTTGGGACTTTTAAGGAGTCTTCCAGAGAAGTTCATACGACCCACAAACATATGCCTTGTTGTGGCTTGCCCCCCCCCAATTCCCCATTCCCCATCCCCCCCCCTCCCCTCCCCTCCCCCCTCGTGGTATGGCTCGTGGTATGGTTTATTCCCAAGTGTTGCTGCTGATGACCCTTCGAGAGAAACACGTGGCCATAAAAAAGCCCTGCTAAAGAGGAGGTAATGGCCTAGGTGTGGGTTTCGGCCCATGCCGCAAGCGGTGCCTCACG
>CM053274.1:9591131-9606131 GCA_028583415.1 Protea cynaroides | reverse complement strand
GCCGTGGCACTGCCGATGCCCATGGCTGCCCCATGTGGGTGGCCGTGGCACTGCCTATGCCCGTGCCGCATGGCTGCCCCATGTGTGTGGCCGTGGCAGACGGGCGCGGCGCGACCGCGTGGCGTGGCCATGACACTGGCTGCGTGCACAATGGGCGCGGCCATGACACTCACGGCCGCGCGCATGGATGCACGCGCCATGTACTTGGCCGTGGCATTGGATGCGCGCTCCATGTGCGTGGCCATGGCAAGGCTGCGCGCACCATGTGCGTGGCCGTGACACTGGCTGCGCACATCATGTGCGTGGCCCTGACACTGGCTGCGCGCATCATGTTCGTGGCCGTGGCCCTGGCTGGGTGCCCATGGCTGCCCCATGTGTGTGACTGTGGCTCTGGCTAGGTTGCTAATGGCAGCCCCATGATTCTGCCCATGGCCATGGCTGGGTGACCATTGGCTGCCCCATGTGTGTGGCCGTGGCCCTGGCTAGGTGCCCATGGCTGCCCTGTGTGTGTGGCCGTGGCCCTGGATGGGTGCCCATGGCTGCCCCATGTGTGTGGCCTTGGCCCTGGCAGGTGCCAATGGCAGCCCCAAGACTCTACCCATGGCCATGGCTGGGTGCCCATGGGCAGCCATGGGCATAGGCAGTGTCACGGCCACGCACATGGGCGCCCATGCGCACAGCCACGGCCACCCACCTGGGGCAGCCATTGCCATGGGCAGAGTCATGGGGCTGCCATTAGCACCCAGCCGAGCCACGGTCACACACATGGGGCAGCCATGGGCACCCGGCCCAGGGCCACGGCCACGCACATGATGCGCGCAGCCAGTGTCACGGCCACGCACATGATGTGCGTCGCCAGTGTCACGGCCATGCACATGGTGCGCGCAGCCTTGTCATGGCCACGCACATGGTGCGCGCAGCCAATGCCACGGCCAAGTACATGGCGCGTGCATCCATGCGCGCGGCTGTGAGTGTCACGGCCGCGCACATTGTGCGTGCAGCCAGTGTCATGGCCGCGCACATTGTGCGCGCAGCCAGTGTCATGGCCGCACACATTGTGGACACTGGCTGCGCGCACATTGTGTGCGCAGCCAGTGTCATGGCCGCGCACACAGTGCACACAGCCAATGCCACGGCCAAGCACATGGGGCAGCCATGCGGCACGGGCATAGGTAGTGCCACGGCCACCCACATGGGCAGCCATGGGCATAGGCAGTGTCACGGCCACGCACATGACGCACAGCCACGGCCATCCACATGGGGCAGCCATGGCCATAGCCAGTGCCATAGCCACCCTCATGGGGCAGCCATGGGCACAGCCAAGGCCACGGCCACGCACATGGTGCTGCCCATGCCACAGCCTTGTGCCACGGCCACACACATGGTCACAGCCACACTTGAGGTTGGGATGGCCACACACATGGCCACAGCCATGGCCACTGCCACACACATGGTGCAGTCACGCCCACAGCCATGGGCCACTGCCACACACATGGTGCAATCACGCCCACAGCCATGGGGCACGGTTGCACCACGACGTGGATGGGTATGCACAACGTATCATACTTTTTCTAATTCTCACGTGCAAAATGATCTTTATGTTTGAAAACACCTTGCAAAAGGTTTTTTGGTGATCAAAGTATGGATTGTTTGTATATTTTTCAATCTTACAGTGTGCTTTTATGAGTTATCGGTAAAGTTAACTGAGATACTAATCATAAAATATAAAAAAATATCAAACCTTTTTTGAATGTTCCAGTTATTTTTCTATAAATTCTATGGAATTTTCTAAGACATGTAAAACTTGTCCCATTCTATGGTGATTTTTAAATTTTTTATTAAAAAATTAATAAAATATAAAATAATTATCAAAAAATTATGAAATTTTTTTTTAAATGAAACCTTGAATTTTTCTCTACAATCCTACCAAGTTTCATCATATTTAGATGTTTGTAGCTCCAAAAAAGGCCAGTATGATTTTTTGAAAAAGGTGATGTCTCCTTCTGGAAAAGTGCAAAAAGCTTAAGAGGTATCTTGAGGGGGGGGGTCTCCTCAAGGGGGGTGGGCTTGCATGGGCAGGCAAGCGTCTGCCACGGGGGCTGTGTGGGTAAGGTAGGCATGCGCAAACGAGGCATGGCACTGTGAAACCTTGCCGATAAGGTACTCGTCCCAATAAAAGCACGTCGTACCCATGCCGTGGGCGGTATGGCCGCCACCGTAGGCGGCCATGCGCCCCGGCAGGCTGCCTTGGGCAGCCACGTGCGCACAAGGCTGGGCGCCATGGGCAGCCTGTGGGCACAGTTGGTCGGCCAAACGAAGCTATGTGCGGGTGGTTCGGTTGGTCCATCGTATGCATGATGTGTATGCCATGCGCCCCGGCAGGCTGCCTTGGGCAGCCACGCACGCAAAATGCTGGGCACCATGGGCAGCCTGTGGGCACAGTTGGTCGGCCAAATGAAGCTATGTGCGGTTGGTTCGGTTGGTCCCTCGTATGGATGATGTGTATGTGTGTGGGCTTATGGGTGGTCACGTCGAAGGTTACATGTGCATCGGTTGGTCTCGGATGAACAATGGGGCCGATCGCACATTGTTAGGGACTCCGCCCGCACACATGTGCACATGCTTGCGGCCATGGATGCACATCGAGGCACAAGCTTGTGGGAATATGCCCGCACATCGTTGGATAGGCATTCGGGTATGGCCCCTCATGCTTGTAGGCGTGCATGCACATCGTCACACATGCTTGCGGGTGTGGCTGCATTTTGTTGCACAGCATGTGCAGCCGTGTGCAGCTATGACTGCAAGCTTGCTTGTGACCGTTCATGCACGCCCGCAAGCATGTGCAGGGCCCCATGATTGAAGGCATTGCAAGTGGGTTGGGACTTTTAAGGAGTCTTCCAGAGAAGTTCATACGACCCACAAACATATGCCTTGTTGTGGCTTGCCCCCTAATTCCCCAATTCCCCATTCCGCATTCCCCATCCCCATCCCCCCCTCCCCTCCCCTACCCGCTCGTGGTATGGCTCGTGGTATGGTTTATTCCCAGGTGTTGCTGCTGATGACCCTTCGAGAGAAACACATGGCCGTTAAAAATCCCTGCGAAAGAGGAGGTAATGGCCTAGGTGTGGGTTTCGGCCCATGCCACAAGTGGTGCCTCACGGGTTTCCCTCTTAAGCTAGGTTGTGGCTTCTAGGTAGTGTTCTAGAAAAGTTCATGGCTCACTTCCCTCCCCCCTTCCCCCCTCACATCCCCCTCGTGGTATGGCTCGTGGTATGGTTTATGCTTGTTGTGGCTTAGAAAGACAGTGCCCAGCGGTTGCTGCTGATGACCCATCGAGAGAAACACGTGGTCTTAAAAAAGCCTTGCGAAAGAGGAGGGTATGGCCCCTCATGCTTGTAGGCGTGCATGCACATCGTCACACATGCTTGTAGGCGTGGCTGCATATTGTTGCACAGCATGTGCAGCAGTGTGCAGCTATGACTGTAAGCTTGCTTGTGACAGTTCATGCACGCCCGCAAGCATGTGCAGGGCCCCATGATTGAAGGCATTGCAAGTGGGTTGGGACTTTTAAGGAGTCTTCTAGAGAAGTTCATACAACCCACAAACATATGCCTTGTTGTAACTTGCCCCCCCCAATTCCCCCCAATTCCCCATTCCCCATTCCCCATCCCCATCCCCCCTCCCCTCTCCCCTCGTGGTATGGCTCGTGGTATGGTTTATTCCCAGGTGTTGCTGCTGATGACCCTTCGAGAGAAACACGTGGCCGTAAAAAAGCCCTACGAAAAAGGAGGTAATGGCCTAGGTGTGGGTTTCGCCCCATGCCGCAAGCAGTGCCTCACGGGTTTCCCTCTTAAGCTAGGTTGTGGCTTCTGGGTAGTGTTCTAGAAAAGTTCATGGCTCACTTCCCTCCCCCCTTCCTCCCACCCATCCCCCTCGTGGTATGGCTCGTCGTCCGAATTGTAGTCTGTAGAAGCGTCCTCAGCGGCGGACCGGGCCCAAGTCCCCTGGAAGGGGGCGCCAAAGAGGGTGAGAGCCCCGTCGGGCCCGGACCCTGTCGCACCACGAGGCGCTGTCGGCGAGTCGGGTTGTTTGGGAATGCAGCCCCAATCAGGCGGTAAATTCCGTCCAAGGCTAAATAACGGCGAGAGACCAATAGCGAACAAGTACCATGAGGGAAAGATGAAAAGGACTTTGAAAAGAGGGTCAAAGGGTGCTTGAAATTGTCGGGAGGGAAGCGGATGGGGGCGGCGATGCGTCCTGGTCGGATGCGGAACGGCCTCTGGCCGGTCCGCCGCTCGACTCGGGGCATGGACCGACGCGGATTGCGGCGGCGCCCCAAGCCCGGGCTGTCGCGTTATGCCCGTGGAGACGTCGTCGCCGCGATCGTGGCAGGCAGCATTCGCCGTCACGGCGTGCCTCACGGTAACCGCGTGCTCCAGGAGTTGGCCTGTCGGGTTCCCCATTCGACCCATCTTGAAACACGGACCCAGGAGTCTGACATGTGTGCGAGTCAACGGGCGAGTAAACCCGTAAGGCGCATGTCACACCCCAATTCCGCACCATTTGGAACGGTGTGATGAACCGTCAGCAAACCAACGGTTCAACCAGGATCTCAAAATAGGCTATCCCACATATGATAAACCAAAACACATTCCACATTAATCAGAGGTAATAAAGTAAATAGCGGAAGTCTTACGGATATCGAACTGAGGTCTAAACATGATAAATAATTAATATTCCATTTATTTCCAAGTAACCAAAACATAATTTAATACATATTACAATATCCAAATACGAAAGCTAAACACTAAACGTATCCATCGCTGAAACGCTCGCGTAACGAACCTTGTTCGTTCTCCACAGCTTGCTCATTCATAGCCTTAACCCGTGCATATGTTGGCGAGTAGACATAATATTCAATCATAGTACCTGCAATATCATAAACTAAAAAGAATTGCACGCGCGAGGGTCAGCTCTCCAACTTGAGCTCAGTGAGTAAAAAAACAATGCAACAATACATATGCATGCAAAAATCAATTTATATCTTTGGTCCGGTTTAAAGTTTGCAGTATGCAATAGAAATGTTTAGGTAGCCAAATGTCGTGTTTATTGACCCCGCCTCTATACACGAGTATGTGACGTTACCCGAAGATCACGTTTATCGTCAACTCACATGCACCCAACCATGAACATTATATAACAAAGGTTACGTTTATTGCTATATAGTGCCATACCAACACGTAAGCCCTTGTTGGCAAGGGCTGCAAACTGGGCTAGCAACTAACCAACCCTAATTCCAAATAGTGTATCCAAGGCCTCACCCCAGCATCCCTCAGAATGTCCACAGAGATAGACCTAAGGCCCCCCGGTAGAGTCAGAGACTACAAGGACCGAGACCACCTCCCCTGATACTCTACGACATAATAGTTCTGCTAAAGTAATGGCGATACGACGATGCTAATGCACAAGACTTGAGTTAGAGATAGAGCTAAAGTGTTGAGACCCGCCAAAGGTTAACATTTATTGACGTTCTCATCACACCTCCCCTGATACTCGCTCGCATCAAGTACACCAACCACACACATACAATCACATGCCTATTCCTATCATCATCATCATCATCATAAACAATAAAGTAAAAATACATGAACAAGTAATAGAAATATTAGATGGCATGCCGTATGCACATTACAAACATATACGCATAGAATCAAGCATGGCATTGGACTCAAGAAAAAGAAAACAGTTTGTCATTAACCAATTAGTTTAGAGTTCTGTTTCCTCACCTTAGCTTGCTAATTGATACTCTCCCAATCATTAGAGTCACCTTTATAATGTTATTATATTGCTAGAAGACCTAACAAAGTCGATAAAATTTAATTAGAATTTATTCTAGGTTTTAAAACCATTCTGTTAACTGAGGGTCGGAGGTAGGGTCGGAGTCATGATCGACCCTGGGTGCGACCCTCCCCCTTATCTGAACTTCCCGAACATTGAGGGTCGATGCTAGGGTCGGATCTGCCATCGAACCTAGGTGCGACCCTCCATGGTTTGAGTCGAAAATATCAGATTTCGTTCTCTCTTTCATGGTTAGGTCCTATGGCTTACTTCCACTATCCATTTTATACATGTTCTATGGTTTTGAACTATACTTTATTCACCTACATGGTTTTAATGATCTCCTCCATGGTTTCCATTGAAACGAAACCATGGATGGATGATTTGGGTTTCTTCTAAGTCATATCCTCTTCATAAACCATTCTAAAGTCTTAAATAAATGATGGGAAACGTATTCATACCTTAGGTTTGCTGAGATTCAGAGTTCCTCTGAATTTCCTCTTCTTCCTTAGCCTTTTCTTCAAGTTTTCCTTCTCTTCTTCTCTTCCTTCTCTTCTCTTTCTCTCAATCCAATTAGGGTTGTAAAAGGAGTGAAAGAGGTTTAGGGACGTCCTATTTATAGGGCAAAACCTCCCAAAATAAGTCCCATTGAGTTTAGGAAAGGTTCCAATTGAAATTAGGAAGGTTTCTCAATCAAGTACACCAACCACACACATACAATCACATGCCTATTCCTATCATCATCATCATCATCATCATCATAAACAATAAAGTAAATATGCATGAACAAGTAATAGAAATATTGGATGGCATGCTGTATGGACATTACAAACATATTCGCATAGAATCAAGCATGGCATTGGACTCAAGAAATAAAAAACAGTTTGTTATTAACCAATTAGTTTAGAGTTCTGTTTCCTCACCTTAGCTTTCTAATAGATACTCTCCCAAGCTTTAGAGTCACCTTTATAATGTTATTATATTGCTAGAAGACCTAACAATGTCGATAAAATTTAATTAGAATTTATTCTAGGTTTTAAAACCATTCTGTTAATTGAGGGTCGGAGGTAGGGTCGGAGTCATGATCGACCCTAGGTGCGACCCTCCCCCTTATCTGAACTTCCCGAACACTGAGGGTCGATGCTAGGGTCGGATCTGCCATCGACCCTAGGTGCGACCCTCCATGGTTTGAGTCGAAAATATCAGATTTCGTTCTCTGTTTCATGGTTAGGTTCTATGGCTTACTTTCACAATCCATTCTATACATGTTCTATGGTTTAGAACTATACTTTATTCACCTACATGGTTTTAATGATCTCCTCCATGGTTTCATTGAAACGAAACCACGAAACCATGGATGGATGAATTGGGTTTCTTCTAAGTCATACCCTCTTCATAAACCATTCTAAAGACTTAAATAAATGATGGGAAACGTATTCATACCTTAGGTTTGTTGAGATTCAGAGTTCCTCTGAATTTCCTCTTCTTCCTTAGCCTTTTCTTCAAGTTTTCCTTCTCTTCTTCTCTTCCTTCTCTTATCTTTCTCTCAATCCAATTAGGGTTGTAAAAGGAGTGAAAGAGGCTTAGGGACGTCCTATTTATCGGCCAAAACCTCCCAAAATAAGTCCCATTGAGTTTAGGAAAGGTTCCAATTGAAATTAGGAAGGTTTCTCAATTTTCGGTTCGTGCTGTTTTTCCCGAATGCCGAGGGTCGATGGTGAGGGTCGATGGGAGGGTCAGACCTGCCTGTTAAAACATGCGACCCTACCCTCATTTTGACTGTTTTTGGGTAAATTTTCATATTGGGTCTTGGGTTTCTTCACACACTTGGTCCACTTGGCTCGACCATGATATGTAGACGGGTCCTGACACAAAATGTAAGTTTAGGCCGGGTTCGTGGCGTGCGGGTCTTACAACTCCACCACCCTTAAAAGAATTTTTGTCCTCGAAATTTGAAAGTACGGATCTTACAACTCCCCTATCCTTAAAATAAATTTTATCCTCAAAATTTGAATTCAGGTGGAAATTCTACGTCCGCATTTCATCTTCTTCCTCCCATGCAATCTCCTCCACGTATCGTCTTGTCAGATTATCTTCGTATAATTGATACCAAGTTTTTAAGGTGTTATACCTTTCAACTAGTGAACTAGACTGGTACCACTTCAATAGTTAAATCTCCTATTTAATCCAGTGATTCCGTGGTCAATACTTTTGATATGGATCTCCAATGTACTTCTTCAATAAAGACACACGAAATACATCATGCACACTAGACATGGATAGCGGTAACGCTAATTGATATGCAACCTTTCTACGTCTCTCTAGAGTTTATAAGATTCGACGCATATATAGAATACTACTTTCCTTCTTGTCTAATCATTTCAATCTTCGCATAAGTGATATCTTCAAAAACATTTGTCCCATATGGCGAGCTCAAGGTCTTGGTGTCTCTTCTGACCTCTTGAGCTATCCTACCCCTTTTCTTTGATCTTGTTTGCCACTCGATAGTTTTCTTCATTAGCCTTAGGTCTCAAAATTCTTCATTCATCGTCTTTATTCCAAAATAAAGGATTTTGACATTTCTACCGTACCATGCTTCATAGGTAACATTTACATGGTAGCTTAGTAGCAACTTTAATTCACAGTAACTTCTCAACTCAAGTTCTTTGAAATCAATTTTTCAAGCTCAGAGCATATCTCTTAGGATCTGTATAGTCCGCTCTGACTGTCCGTTGGTTTGAGGTAAAATGCGGTACTAAACTCCAACTTTGTTCCCATTATCTTCTATAGATCCTCCCAAAACTTCGAAATAAAGCATAAGCCTCTGATCGACACTAAGCTCTCATGCATACCATTCAGTCTGGCAATATTATCCATATATAGCTCAGTTAGCCGCTCCAAAGCATACCGATGTCGTATAGCAATGGAATGAGCTATCTTGATAAGGCGATCAACAATCACCCAAACTGCGTCAACCGATTAGTGGTATACCGGTGACATAGTTCATTGTAATGCAGTTTCACTTTCAGACTGGCTCCGATAGTTATTGTAGTAAGCCACGTTGGTCTTTGTCTTTCAGCCTTTACTTACTGATAATTCAAACACTAGAACATGCACTAAAACATATTTGTTATCATTCCTCTTTACTAGTACAATCTCTTCAGGTCATGATACATATTGGTACTCCAGTATGTACTGAATATTGAGTACAATGGGCTCTTATCATTTTCCTCTTCATGATATCTGAATCTTTATCTTCAGGTATTCAGAATCTACCTTTGTATCTGAGTACCGTCTCCACATCCAAAGTAAGTCAGGTTTGGGTTTTTCTTTCTCTAAATCATCTTGCGTTCTTCTTATATACCGATCTAACAAAATTGCTACTTTTACTTAATCCATCAATTTAGAGATGATCTTTAATGCCACAAACGTAGCCTAATTATTGCTCCATAAGTTCATCCATAAATTTTTGCTCAATTGGATCATCACTAGCTTCTATTATAAGTTACTCTTCCTCCAAATCTGAGTTTGTTGCTGCGAAACATAAGACAGCATTTATACTGGGTCCTTCTTCGGACTTCATAATTACCTTTTGCTTAAAGCCTTAACTACTACATTATCCTCGCTTAGGTGACACTGAATATCACAGTCTTAATCCTTGAGCAATTCCAACCATCTCCTTATCCTCATGTTTAACTCTTTCTAATGAAGAGATAAATAAAACACTTGTAATCCGATCTAATCTAAAATTTTTCTCCGTTTAAATAATGTCTCCAAGTCTTGATTGCATGAAAAACAATTGTTTACTCCAATCATGGGTTGGGTAACTCTTCTCATGCTCTTTCAGTTTTCTTAAAGCATATGAAATCGCTTATTTACCTTACATCATCCCGCATCCTAGATCCAATCCAAAAGCTTCAATGTATAGGGTAAAAGGTTCCCTTGGTACCGAAATGATCAAGATGGCAGTTGATATCAACCTTACCTTAGAATTTGGAAACATTCTTCACACTTGTAGGTCCAAATAAATTCCTCTCCCTTCTTGGTTACCTTGGTAAGAGGTTTTGCGATCTTAGGGTGGTCCTCCAAGCATCGTCTGTAATAATCAGTTAAACTCAAGAAACTTCTGATCTTCGCAATATTCTTCAGGTGTTTCTCACCATACAATTGCTTCTATCTTAATAGGGTCCACTTTAATCCCTTTTTTTTTTTTTTGCTACGTGTTCTAAGAAGATCACTTTGTTTAATCAGATCTCATATTCCTTGGAATTGGCAATAATCTTTTCACTTCTCAGCTGTTGTGAAGCTATTCTAAAGTTTGTTGTATGAGTTGCTTCATTCTTGGAATAAACCAAAATATCATTTATGAAAACTATGACCGACGTGTCCAACAGGTCATGAAACACCCAGTTCATCAGTTCCATAAAAGACGTAAGGGCATTGGTTAATCCAAACGTTATAATCGAGAACTCATAATGTCCAATCCCAATTCTAAAAGCTATATTCGAGATATTTCTGTCTAAAATCCTTCCGCTGATGATATCTTGATCGAAGATGAATCTTAGAAAATACTTTGCTCCTTGCAACTATTTAAACAAGTCATCAATCTGAGGTAGTAGATATCGATTCTTGATCTTGAACTTCTTTAGTTCCTGGTAGTCTATGCATAATCTGACACTACCGTCCTTCTTCTTTACGAGTTGCGTTGGCGCTCTCTGTGATACAATACTTAGCTGATTAGGACCTTGGTCTAGTAACTCTTGTAGTTGAGTCTCAATTCCTTCAATTCTATAAGAGCTATTCATAGGTGCCTTTGACACAAGTATTGTCCTTGGGTAACAAGTCGATGACGAACTCGGTCACTTAATCAGATGGTAACCTGATAAGTTTCTTGGAAATACATTAGGAAATTCATGCATCACATTAATATCTTCCATCTGTGGTGCTTCTTTGGTAACGTATACCACAAGATACCATATATCCCACTTCTTTCTCTTCAAAGCATCTCTTCGCCTTTAGCATAGAGAAGATCAGCTTTCGCTTCTTAGGTAACATGCTTCCAATAATACCAAATTATGTGTCGTCTTTATTCTTGAATGACAACCTCTTCTATGCACATAATCACTTGTGGAGTGTTGAAAGAACCAGTCTATTCCCAAGATGACGTCAAGGTCTGCCATCTCACGTCTAATTAGGTTGTGTCTATTTTTATCCATCCATACGATTTGGACTTTGTTCATAACACTCATCTAATTGACATCTAGTCCAAAAAGGGATTGAACTAGCAAAATCTGGTAAAACGGTCTAAGGAGCTTGTCTAGTTCCTTTATCTCTTATGATTTCTCGAAGACTATCGTCAAAATCTCATATTGCACTTATTAGCTTGTATTTCTTTTATCCTTGCTATTCTACCTTGCTCTCTCTTCCATATACCTCAAAAATATCTTGTGATTGTTACTTCATATCCCAAGTCTATTTATAAGCATTAGTGTATATGCTTATAATTTCATTAATTCAGCCAAACTATTTTGGTCTTTACTTAATCATATCCCTCAACATTGGGCATAACTCAATTATCATTGTATTAAATCGAGTACTACTTATGCCATGACTTTATCCTTGTATCCACTCTTAAATTTGCCTTTAGGAATCTTCTACCTTGTCAAAATTCATACCGATATAACCATCATTAACTCTACTTGAGTGCTATCTATTTCTTTACTGGCTACTCTTAATAGTTTCCATATTTTCTCATGCACTCTTTTACAGACATGATTCATATCCATCCATTTAGCAATATCAAAACAAATTCTCCATCACTTCATCTGAGTTTCATTGGCTATAGCATTTAATCTGAATCCCATCATCTTTCTTCCAATAATTCCATTATCACTACACATCTTTATCATCAAAGGTCAGGGAGTGTATGAATCAAAATATTCATCCAAAAGTGATTCACTTCCTTTCATCGACTTAGCATAATGACAAACACTTGCTTTATCTAGTGAACCTAGGTTTAAAGAATCAGGAGTAAATCTGTAGTAATCTAACCGGCATCAAAAGATCATTAAGTTGCACGGTGGTCCAAATACATGCAATAGAGGTTTTACAATTCTTAACCTCATTGTTACAGGTTCTATTGAAATATATAATGTCATTGGTCAAGGCACTACAAGAGTAAATCTGGAGAAGCTTTCATACATCAGTAAATCAGGTATAAATCTGGAGAAAGATTTCGTACATCAATAAACCAGTTATAAATCGAAAAGATGTACGCTCAACATGATTAAACATTTAACTGTTCATTCAGTTCATATCTCTGTTCATGTTGTTGATCATGAGAGTGGTTCAGATTGAAATAATCAGGACTAAGACTAAAGAAACAATATCTATAACTCCAATTACAGGTTAAATCAAGAAGGTATCCTGTCAAGGTACGAGAATTAAAATCAAGTATGTGCATCCTCTATAATCATAAGAGTAAGTCAATAATGCACCGCATCCTATATAAACATATCTACTTACATGGCCATTATCCTCTTATCTCTGGTTGGATTTAGCCCGAGAACTTTTCCTTTATCCCTACAGGGGTTTTGGCATTACTAGCCATTTTCCTTTTTCCTCTGTCTTACATCGAGTTCCACATCTTGTTAGTACCAACTCGGCATTTAATTTTTCTGTTTTACAGATGCTTCCTTCTTGCTACTGTACTATATCCTTGTACACTTGGATAATTACCCAACTATAGATAATACCCTATACTATTTGTGTATTAGGATAATTTTGGTCTTCTCTTTCTGTTTGAGTGTATAAATATGATTCCACCTTTTATATGTACATTATTGTCTTGTTTAAGTTCTGTCTCAACCAACACAGGTGCTTATTGTGGGTTTATATTAAAGCTTTTAATTTATCCAAACTCAGTTCATGGACTCTAGTGGAAGTATTCAGGTTTAATGGGTAAGGCCTACGAGATGCTCTGATACCAAGTTGTCACACCCCAATTCCGTACCATCTGGAATAGTGTGATGAACCGTCAACAAACCAACGGTTCAACCAGGATCTCAAAATAGGCTATCCCACATATGATAAACCAAAACACATTCCACATTAATCAGAGGTAATAAAGTAAATAGCGGAAGTCTTACAGATATTGAACTGAGGTCTAAACATGATAAATAATTAAAATTCCATTTATTTCCAAGTAAACCAAAACATAGTTTAATACATATTACAATATCCAAATATGAAAGCTAAACACTAAACGTATCCATCGCTGAAACGCTCGCGTAACGAACCATGTTCGTTCTCCACAGCTTGCTCATTCATAGCCTCCACCCGTGCATATGTTGGCGAGTAGACATAATCTTCAATCATAGTACCTGCAATATCATAAACTAAAAAGAATTACCCGCGCGAGGGTCAGCTCTCCAACTTGAGCTCAGTGAGTAAACAAAACAATGCAACAATACATATGCATGCAAAAATCAATTTATATCTTTGGTCCGGTTTAAAGTTTGCAGTACGCAATAGAAAGGTTTAGGTAGCCAAAGGTCGTGTTTATTGACCGCGCCTCTATACACGAGTGTGTGACGTTACCCGAATATCACGTTTATCATCAACTCACATGCACCCAACCATGAACATTATATAACAAAGGTTATGTTTATTGCTATATAGTGCCATACCAACACGTAAGCCCCTGTTGGCAAGGGCTAAAAACTGGGCTAGCAACTAACCAATCCTAATGCCAAACAGTGTATCCAAGGCCTCACCCCAGCATCCCTCAGAATGTCCATAGAGATAGACCTAAGGCCCCCCGGTAGAGTCAAAGACTACAAGGACCGAGACCACCTCCCATGATACTCTACGACATAATAGTTCTGCTAAAGTAATGGCGATACGACGATGCTAATGCACAAGACTTGAGTTAGAGATAGAGCTAAAGTGCTGAGACCCGCCAACGGTTAACGTTTATTAACGTTCTCATCACACCTCCCCTGATACTCGCTCGCATCAAGTACACCAACCCCACACATACAATCACATGCCTATTCCTATCATCATCATCATCATCATCATCATAAACAATAAAGTAAATATGCATGAACAAGTAATAGAAATATTGGATGGCATGCTGTATGCACATTACAAACATATTCGCATAAAATCAAGCATGGCATTGGACTCAAGAAATAAAAAATAGTTTGTTATTAATCAATTAGTGTAGAATTCTGTTTCCTCACCTTAGCTTGTTAATAGATACTCTCCCAAGCTTTAGAGTCACCATTATAATGTTATTATATTGCTAGAAGACGTAACAATGTCGATAAAATTTAATTAGAATTTATTCTAGGTTTTAATACCATTCTATTAACTGAGGGTCGGAGGTAAGGTCGGAGTCATGATCGACCCTGGGTGCGACCCTCCCCCTTATCTGAACTTCCCGAACACTAAGGGTCGATGCTAGGGTCGGATCTGCCATCGACCCTAGGTGCGACCCTCTATGGTTTGAGTCGAAAATATCAGATTTCGTTCTCTCTTTCATGGTTAGGTCCTATGGCTTACTTCCACAATCCATTCTGTACATGTTCTATGGTTTAGAACTATACTTTATTCACCTACATGGTTTTAATGATCTCGTCCATGGTTTCCATTGAAACGAAACCATGGATGGATGATTTGGATTTCTTCTAAATCATACCCTCTTCATAAACCATTCTAAAGTCTTAAATAAATCATGGGAAACGTATTCATACCTTAGGTTTGCTGAGATTCAGAGTTCCTCTGAGTTTCCTCTTCTTCCTTAGCCTTTTCTTCAAGTTTTCCTTCTCTTCTTCTCTTCCTTTTCTTTTCTTTCTCTCAATCCAATTAGGGTTGTAAAAGGAGTGAAAGAGGCTTAGGGACGTCCTATTTATAGGGAAAAACCTCCCAAAATAAGTCCCATTGTGTTTAGGAAAGGTTCCAATTAAAATTAGGAAGGTTTCCCAATTTTCGGTTCGTGCTGTTTTTCCCGAATGCCGAGGGTCGATGGTGAGGGTCGATGGGAGGGTCGGACAACTCATAGACCCTGCGACCCATGGTTGAGGGTCGATGGTGAGGGTCGATCGGAGGGTTAGACCTGCCTGTTAAAACATGCGACCCTACCCTCATTTTGACTGT
>CM053274.1:9587299-9590631 GCA_028583415.1 Protea cynaroides | reverse complement strand
CATGGGGCACGGTTGCGCCACGACGTGCATGGGTAAGCACAATGTATCATACTTTTTCTAATTCTAACATGCAAAATGATCTTTATGTTTGAAAACACCTTGCAAGAGGTTTTTTGGTGATCAAAGTATGGATTGCTTGAATATTTTTCAATCTTATAGTGTGCTTTTATGAGTTATCGGTAAAGTTAACTGAGATACTAATCATACAATATAAAAAAATTTCAAACCCTTTCTAAATGTTCCAGTTATTTTTCTATAAATTCTAAGGAATTTTCTGAGACATGTAAAACTGGTCCCATTAAAAAATTCAATAAAATAAATTTTTGGTGATTTTTGAATTTTTTATTAAAATAAATTAATAAAAAATAAAATAATTAGCGAAAAATTATGAAATTTAATTTAAATGAAACCTTGTATTTTTATCTACAATCCTACCAAGTTTCATCATATTTAGATGTTTGTAGCTCAAAAAAAGGCCAGTATGATTTTTTGAAATAGGTGTTGTCTCTTTCTGGAAAATTGCAAAAAGCTTAAGAGGTACCTTGAGGGGGGGAGGGGGTCTCCTCAAGGGGGGTGGGCATGCATGGGCAGGCAAGCGGCTGCCACAGGGGCTGCATGGGCAAGGTAGGCATGCGCAAACGAGGCATGGCACTGTGAAACCTTGCCGATAAGGTACTCGTCCCAATAAAAGCACGTCGTACCCATGCCGTGGGCGGTATGGCTGCCACCGTAGGCGGCCATGCGCACCGGCAGGACAAGGCTGGGTGCCATGGGCTGCCTGTGGGCACAGTTGGTCGGCCAAACGAAGCTATGTGCGGGTGGTTCGGTTGGGCCCTCATAAGCATGATGTGTATGCCATGCGCCCCGACAGGCTGCCTTGGGCAGCCACGCGCACACAAGGTGGGGCGCCATGGGCAGCCTGTGGGCACAGTTGGTCGGCCATATGTAGCTATGTGCGGGTGGTTCGGTTGGTCCCTCGTATGCATGATGTGTATGCCATGCGCCCCGGCAGGCTGCCTTGGGCAGCCACGCGTGCACAAGGCTGGGCGCCATGGGCAGCCTGTGGGCACAGTTGGTCGGCCAAATGAAACTTTGTGCTGGTGGATCGGTTGGTCCCTCGTATGCATGATGTGTATGTGTGTGGGCTTATGGGTGGTCACGTCGAAGGTTACATGTGCATTGGTTGGTCTCGGATGAACAATGGGGCCAATTTCACATTGTTAGGCACTCCGCCCGCACACATGTGCACATGCTTGCGGGCATGGATGCACATCGAGGCACAAGCTTGTGGGTATATGCCCGCACATCGTTGGATAGGCATTTGGGTATGGCCCCTCATGTTTGTAGGCGTGCATGCACATCGTCACACATGCTTGCAGGCATGGCTGCATTTTGTTGCATAGCATGTGCAGCAGTGTGAAGCTATGACTGCAAGCTTGCTTCTGACCGTTCATGCACGCCCGCAAGCATGTGCAGGGCCCCATGATTGAAGGAATTACAAGTGGTTTGGGACTTTTAAGGAGTCTTCTAGAGAAGGTCATACGACCCACAAATATATGCCTTGTTATGGCTTGCCCCCCAATTCCCCAATTCCCCATTCCCCATTCCCCATCCCCATCCCCCCCTCCCCTCCCCTCCCCCCTCGTGGTATGGCTCGTGGTATGGTTTATTTCCAGGTGTTGCCACTGATGACCCCTCGAGAGAAACACGTGGCCGTAAAAAAGCCCTGCGAAAGAGGAGGTAATGGCCTAGGTGTGGGTTTCGGCCCATGCCGCAAGCGGTGCCTCACGGGTTTCCCTCTTAAGCTAGGTTGTGGCTTCTGGGTAGTGTTCTAGAAAAGTTCATGGCTCACTTCCCTCCCCCCTTCCCCCCTCGTGGTATGGTTCGTGGTATGGTTTATGCTTGTTGTGGCTTGAAAAGACAGTGCCCAGCGGTTGCTGCTGATGACCCTTCGAGAGAAACACGTGGTCGCAAAAAAGCCTTGCGAAAGAGGAGGGTATGGCCCCTCATGCTTGTAGGCGTGCATGCACATCGTCACACATGCTTGTAGGCGTGGCTGCATTTTGTTGCACAGCATGTGCAGCAGTGTGCAGTTATGACTGCAAGCTTGCTTGTGACCATTCATGCACGCCCGCAAGCATGTGCAGGGCCCCATGTTTAAAGGCATTGCAAGTGGGTTGGGACATTTAAGGAGTCTTCCAGAGAAGTTCATAGGACCCACAAACATATGCCTTGTTGTGGCTTGCCCCCTCCCCCCAATTCCCCATTCCCCATCCCCCCCTCCCCTCCCCTCCCCCCTTGTGGTATGGCTCGTGGTATGGTATATTCCCTGGTGTTGCTGCTGATGACCCTTCGAGAGAACACGTGGCCGTAAAAAAGCCCTACGAAAGAGGAGGTAATGGCCTAGGTGTGGGATTCGGCCCGTGCCGCAAGCGGTGCCTCAGGGGTTTCCCTTTTAAGCTAGGTTGTGGCTTCTGGGTAGTGTTCTAGAAAAGTTCATGGCTCACTTCCCTCCCCCCTTCCCTCCTCCCATCCCTCCTCGTGGTATGGCTTGTGGTATGGTTTATGCTTGTTATGGCTTGGAAAGACAGTGCCCAGCAGTTGCTGTTGATGTCCCTTCGAGAGAAACACGTGGCCGTAAAAAAGCCCTACGAAAGATGAGGTAATGGCCTAGGTGTGGGTTTCGGCCCATGCCGCAAGCGGTGCCTCACGGGTTTCCCTCTTAAGCTAGGTTGTGGCTTCTGGGTAGTGTTCTAGAAAGGTTTATGGCTCACTTCCCTCCCCCCTTCCCCCCTCCCATCCCCCCTCGTGGTATGGCTCGTGGTATGGTTTATGCTTGTTGTGGCTTGGGAAGACAGTGCCCAGCGGTTACTGCTGGTGACCCTTCGAGAGAAACACGTGGCCATAAAAAATCCCTGCAAAAGAGGAGGGTATGGCCCCTCATGATTGTAGGCGTGCATGCACATCATCACACATGCTTGTAGGCGGGGCTGCATTTTGTTGCGCAGCATGTGCAGCAGTGTGCAGCTATGACTACAAGCTAGCTTGTGACCGTTCATGCAGGCCCGCAAGCATGTGCAGGGCCCCATGATTGAAGGCATTGCAAGTGGGTTGGGACTTTTAAGGAGTCTTCCAGAGAAGGTCATACGATCCAAAAACATATGCCTTGTTGTGGCTTTCCGCCCCCCCCAATTCCCCATTCCCCATCCCCCTCCCCTCCCCTCCCCCCTCGTGGTATGGCTCGTGGTATGGTTTATTCCCAGGTGTTTTTGCTGATGACCCTTCGAGAGAAACACGTGGCCATAAAAAATCCCTACGAAAGAGAAGGTAAT